>JBBIGA010000027.1:9554474-9592480 GCA_037576975.1 Alestes dentex | reverse complement strand
GAGTGCTACAGAGAGAGAGGAAGAGAGAGAGAGAGAGAGTGCTACAGAGAGAGAGGAAGAGAGAGAGAGAGAGAGAGAGAGAGAGAGAGAGAGAGAGAAATGACAGAATCACAATCTCAAAGCCTGCAGGTTGCCATGGAGACAGACCATGTGATCAGGGTGATGGCGTTCACAGTGAGGGATGATATTTTTGCCTGCTGCTGCTCTCCTGTACACCACAAACACACAGATAAACACAAAACGCTTTTTGGACATTTCGAATAAAGTGTGTTTTTCTAATTGAACGAAATGAAATTCTTAGGCTTTTGTCAGACTAATAATTCTGATTCATACACATACAATAAAATCATATGGAATCAGAATGAAAAATGACTATCTATTGAATTATTTCAGATCTGAGTGTCTGACACACTGGTCTTCGGCCATGCCCATGTCCTTGAAGGAGGTCCGTAAAGTACTTTGATTGAGAGCTGCATTATTCAGTGTAAACTGGTATATTTCGCGAAGTGTATTAACTGAACACGTTTATTGATGCTTGTTAAAGAACTAACTAGACTGTCAAGGCCAGTAGTGTCACTAATAGAGGAACTGTGAAGATTCAAGATTTTGAAATGAAAAAGGGAGAAACGGGGAGGGAGGAGAGCATAAACATCTGTTGGAGAGCACGGCCGCAGGAGGGCATCAGCATAGAGAAAGAGAGGGGTGGAGAAAAACTAGGTAAGGAAGTAGAAAATAGACTAGCAAAACAAGGAAACAGATGAACAGCAGGGGAGAGAATGATACGCTTTTTAACATCAGCAGTGATGGGGAATCCTCAGCCAGCATGATTTGATTAAATATTAATGCTCTGATGGCAAGAGTGTAGAAATGAGATTGAGAGAGAGAGGGAGAATTATTTATAGAAATATTTAAAAGCCCCCACCTTGTTCCACCAGCGCAGAGACCTTCAGAAACAGACACAGATCAGATCTGCAGGTTTTGCACATACTGACCTGTTTACCTGGGAGCCAGTGATGCAGTATTGCAGTTCAGGAAACATTTTAGTGGTGCAGATAAAAAGAACCAGTAGTATGGAGCTTGCTGCATTCTGTGCTACTATCGTATCTGTCTCAATCAGCCCAACCTCATATGAAGTTATTGGCTGCATCGGCGTCTATTACAGTGTGCTATGAAGACTGTAATTCTGTTAGGGAATATGACGAATGGGCCAGTTCGCTGTTTGAATTGGCTCTCTAGCTCCATTGTAAGCTGTGCTTTTATTGATCTCAGAGATGGATAAGATGTTCAAGCTGCTCCGTGTTTACCATGCAGACAAGAGAGATGTTTATCATCCTTAAAGTCACGTAATGTATGAAAATTGATTAAAAAGTTTAGGATCATGAAATTTCTGAAAATGTCTTTCTTACTATGAGAAATATTACATTCAGGGATGTCCAATCATGGTATGTTTGATCCATGGTATGGATCGAATCCAATTCAGGCCCTCTTTTTTTACTCTGCTGTTGTATAAGCCGACATTTTCCACAAACTGTGGCATTGCGAAGCATTTTCAGAAGCCAACAGAGCTAAATGTTTGAAGTTTGAACTGTTTAAAGTGGGAAATTAAATTTTGTAATGTCTAGACATAGGCATTATATCTAGACAGGCATGCGGGACCACAGCGATAGTGCTTAGAGTCTGTTTTTTGCTGCTTGCCTTGAACAACAAGCCACTGAAATCATGCACTAATAAACTCGCACATTATTTTTCATTCACAAGTTCTCATACCTTATGATGAAAGTATTTTGGAAATGTTCTACTTTCACAGGTGTGCTGCTTCTGGTTTTAACCCAAAATAAGCCCATTCCAATTTGAGAAAGTGGAACAGGCTGATGAGGCATATTATATGAAATCACAGGAAATTTACAGCCCTATAAACTGGCTATTTCACATAGTTCAGCAAAAAAGGAAGCTATCAGTTTAGAGTAGGGCTGAAATGATTATTCGAGTAACTCAAATAATTCGATTACAAAAAATGTTCGAGGCAAATTCTTTGCCTCGACGCTTCGTTTAATTTATGTCACCAAAGTCCATCTATTTTAAAATGTCGCTGCTATCGTATCACTGCTTTGTAGACACTGCGCAGCTCCGCCATCAGTGTTTCACACGGACTGTTGTAACTGACGCGCATTTCAAAGATTTATGACGGCGCATTTATTTTGCTCTCTGTGAAAATGGTGGAAAATGAAGATCCCGGTGTGCGTAAACGGCAGAAAATGTCTAAAGTGTGGGACCATTTAACGCAGCGTAAGACGTACAACGTAGTGCAGTGTAAACACGGTAAAACGGACCTGGCCTTCCACAACTGTGCATATAACTACCTTATGTATGGGGAAGGCGTGTTTTGAGATGTAACGTGTGTGTGTGTGTGTGTGTGTGTGTGTGTGGCGGGAGGGAGGGAGAGATTAGGCGTGAGATCTTGGTGCATAACACAGCCTACAAATAATTACAAATACTGCAGGCTGTAACAAGCACTAGCGTTCATATCAGTTAGCAGTCGTAAAACACGTAACCTTGTAGAGGCTCCGAGCCGCGTGGAGAAGTACAGTTCACGCGAGGATGCTTTCGGTTCAAGTGCTGCAGCTTTACTCTACTCTACCTACCGACCTCATCTGGACACAGCTGGAAACTGAACTGTACTGTTTAAGTTGGATTATTAGTAAAACCTGAATTATTTATATGTATATTTCTATATTTATATGTATATTTCTGTACCTTTATACTTTTTGTTATTCATTCTTTATTCTCAGATGGGCTACTGCAGGGGGTACACCCCTTTTTCCTTTTTTTATTAAGATAAAACTAAGGGCAAATAGGCTAACCTATGTTTGTGAAGTCGTATTACATAGTTGTTTTTTTTTCGTGTACATCAGAAATGTTTTACAAAAAAGGTTCATTAAATGGGCTTAGTTCTGGAGCCAGTAAGCCAAAGGTTTTAAGGTTTGGTCTAATAAAAGTGTTGAGTTTGAATAAAAACCTTTTGTTGTGAGGAATAACAGCCACTTGCTTGCTCATTTTATAAGGGGCCTTTCATGTTGCATAACACACTATTGATATAGTTGTTTAAAAACACAAAAGTATGATTTTATCCGATTACTCGATTACTCAATGAAAAAATCGACAGAATACTCAATTCCAAAAATATTTGATAGTTGCAGCCCTAGTTTAGATTGAGTATAGTTTATCAAAAACAAAGCAATTACACTGCATAATTTTAAAGTAGTCTTTCAAACCGGTTGCCAAATCATCAAGGAAGTCAGTCAAATTTTGCAATGCAGTTACATTATGCAATGTAATGCAATGATTTTACTGTAGTTATAATTGGCATTAAACTGTGCGGGCATTAAAAGTTATCCAGATCCGGATAGTTTGATGATAAAAACAACTCCAGAGATCCCTAATTATGTGGTAAGATGACATGTTGTGTTAAAAAGAGTCATTTTGTGCAGTAACCAGCTGACAATATTCCTGTGGTCAAAACTGACCACTGTTTAAAGGATAGGGGCCACCAGAACCAATTCAAACACCCTGAAAAGGCCATGTATGGTCTCAAAGGATATATCCATGTTCTTTTAACCTTAGAATTATGTTTTTTATTTTATTTGTGGTTTATTTTATTTTTTTAATACTATATTGATCTCATAGGAAATTATGGGATGCCGACAGTGGCGCCCGGGTAGCAGTGTGTGGGAACGGTACCTTGATCAAGGGTACCTCAGTGGTGCAATTGACAGACCTGGGGTTCAAACCTATGGCCTTCTGATTGCAGGGGTGACTCCCTTACCACTAGGCCACCAGCTGCCAAGTTGTGGGGTGGAAATAGTATTATCTTTATTTTGTTTAGGACTTCTAAAGATGTTCAAGAACAGTAAACTCGATTTTGAAAAATTGTGCACCAACTCTGTGCCACATTGTAGGTTCAGACACTTTAGTATGATTTGGCCGATTTTTCAAAAGGGATAAAAGTTACTCAGAATCAGAAAGTGAAGTGATTCAGCACCTATTTAGAAAAACATCACATGATACTGCACATGGTAAGACAACCACACATAAGATATGAAGATACCAGTTGAACTCTTGAGTGCCATTACAAATTACAAGCTTTTTATATTCACCTGTAGAGCTATTAATTGTGCCATTTGTGATGAGGAAAAAACTGGCAAGGAATCTGATCCCTCTCATTTACTAAAGCCGATGCTGTCTAAGAATATCCCATATTTAAAGCACATCCTCATGAGTCTCTGTCAGTGGAATGGATAACTGTAGACTTGGGCTCTGCATTATACTGCATTGACTTGCTGTATTGTAAATCAAGACTTTGTGTGTGAACTGTGTGAAATATTTCTCTGACCTGTAGGTGAACTCAACTCTCCTGGTACTCATTCTTAATTAATTCTCACGTTATGCCCTCTGCTTTTCTCATTTATTCTCTAAATGTATTCTCTACTACATGGCAGGACTGCACAATAAGAACAGTTTGCGATTCTAGACGTTGCGATTCTATTGCTACACATTACAGTTTTGATATGCTTAGCCTTATACAAAAAGCACTTCTGCCAACCCTTGATGTGCCAGAGTTTAAAAAATGTCGAGCATTATATTTATTTTATATAGGCTGTATGGACAAAAGTATTGGGACACCCCTTTTTGTTCAGAGTTTGGGCTAGGCCCCTTATTTCCAGTGAAGGGCAATCTTAATGTTTCAGCATTTTGGACAACGCCAAAATCTCTTCCAGCATGCCTGTGCCTCAGCGCACAAAGCAAGCTCCCTAAAGACATGGTTGGATTCGTTTGGCGTGGAAGAAAGGGGGACCAACTCCTTATTAAAGTCCATGAATTTGAATACAAATCATGCTTTTGTCCATATAGTGTAATATAAATAAACCTTGTGATACAACAGATAGATCTGTGATTGGTCAGAATGTTCACAGCCCACTTCAGTGGTAGGACGTTCATTTGCATATTCCTAAATTCTGGAGGTAAATCCAAGGGAAAAATTCTTGTCACAATTTTTTTTAGACCATCGTTGTGCCTTTTAGCCAGTTGATTTGCACTTCAATCAGTTTGTTGAGAGTGATGGAGTCATTTCGTTTGAGATTCCAGTCTACTTTGTTATAGTCTACATTAAAATAAAGCTTGCATTCTCTCCAGCTGTGGAGGCTTTTTATCCCTGTGGCTGAGTGACAAAAATACACTCACACACACACACACTCCACTCTGTGGTCTCTGTTCAGTGCTTTCAAAGATTGAATTAATGCTGTCATGGAGAGGAAAGATTCCGATTAGAATGATTTAAGGACTCCTCTCCTTCATTCACTTCCAGAGAGACGGGTTTGTGGGGAGCACAAAGCCAGCTCTGTCTGCTCTCTCCCGTTTGGTGCTGTATCTTGGTCAGTGTCTTGAACTGAGAGACTTTGTTGTATGTCGTAAGTTGTAGTCTTCTCTACATTTTTATGTCATGAAAATGGTGTGAAGAACAAAATAAATCACTAATAAAATGACTTATTAGCCTATATATGCAGAGGTTTGATTAGATATGCCAGATGTGTTTCTCTAATCATTTACTCTTTACATGCATACTATACAAGGACTATCCTTATTAACAGTTTATGAAAGGTTTAAAATTCGTTTATTAAGGGATATTAATTAGGTCATAAACACCTTAAAATCATTAATAAGCAGTTATAACAGATATAACTCTGATAAATGTGAATATCTGTTGTATTTGGAAATGGAGACAGAAGACAAAGCAAGATAGGCAGCCTCTACCTTTTAACAATACGAATGAATGCGGGCTCACTATTTGGCAGGGAACGGGTCACTATTGCCCCTTTATGTGATAGAACTGCTTACTAATGACTTTTAATCTGTTTATCACCTAATTAATAAGCAATAACAAACCACATTAATAAACTCTTCATAAGGATTGTGTTATTGTAAAGTGGTACCAAATGTTTTAAAGCATTGTTATGCACTCATCTGAAGGTGAAACGTCAGCTAGTTTGGTAGTAATATTCAAATAAATGTACATTTTTTGTACAAAATATGATTCTCAGTAGGCCTGTTATGATAGAGAAATTCTGTCTGGTGTTATATTTCCATTTAAATAATTATTTGCTACTGAAATGACTAATAATGACTATTTATTTGTCTTTGTCATGGTTAATTTTTTGCAGCCAGTAAAGTGTGGGCTTAAAATGTTTTGTTGTTTTGCCTCCTAGCTGTCTTTAATTTTTTAGCTCATGCTACGTTGCACTTAGACATAATGACTCCCTTGGTGTGTACATGCACACACACACACCACCTTCTTTTTACAGTTGTACAGAATCATGTGAAGTGAAGGTCACAGCTCATCTTGAGCGTGCAATAATAGTTTCAGCTTTATTTCTCATATGCAAGTTAGCACAGGGACAACATTGCAATGAAATGTGCAAGCATACATGTCATAACACCGAGTTCAGAGACTCAGTGAATGTGTATCTGGCCTTGTTTTCTTTTGTTTTGACTATGAAAATGAGGGTCACTTTAAATAATTGGGATCACGTTGTATAATTGGGATTGGGAGATTGTGTAATATTTGTAGCAGACCTAATTCTCTGGCGATTTTCGAATCTAAACGTCTTAAAAGGCTCGGTGTATTGGATTTATTGTGTTTGTTCCACTACTGTGTAAGTAGTTCCTACAGTCACATTTCTGTATTCAGTGTACTTTTAAATATAATTCTGAGTCATGTTTGAGATTTCATGATGCTCTGCAGTATTTCATGAAGAACCATAATTAAGTTGAATATTTGTTGCACCTTTGTATCTTCTCAGCTTTGCATTCAGCAGAAATCCTTTTCAGTTAATATCTTTTCTTTCTAGACTTTTGACCCCTTCCTTTGAACTCTTCCAGGTGTTCACCACATACTCCAATGAGGACTACGATCGGCGTAACGATGACGTCGACCCCATGGCAGCATCAGCCGAGTACGAGCTGGAAAAGAGAGTGGAGAGACTGGACCTTTTCCCTGTGGAACTGGAAAAAGGTAATACAGGACTGCATTCTGCACAGCCCTGCAGAACTTGAGGCCTTTCCCTTAGATTGTGTTTTATGGGCTTTTTGCTAATTCAAGAAATGCTTTTATACAGTTACATAATAGACGGCTGATGCCAGCGCCTCAGTCCGTAATTGCAGTAATCACAAAATCTCTCTTGAAAACCTTCTTTTATTTTCTAAGTACTTGGCTCTGATTTCTTGATTATTTAAGACTTTTCATGCAGAGCTGGTTCTCTAATTCCTAATACCCACTGGAAAAGATGCACTTTAAAATAGTTGTAATTTGCACCCTTTTACTGCCATTATAAAGCACCAGGATTGCAGTTACTCTTCATTTGCAGATAAAGAACACTAATATCTGCAGTGTTAATGTTAAGAATGTTAATGCCTCGAACCGTAAAAGAAATAGATCAGTGAAAAATCAAATGTCCATAGTTTTCCATTTGCCTCAGATGTACTTGAATAATTTGAAGATTTGATTGGTGTTCAGTTCTGCTTCTCAGGTTTAGTGGAGCTGCAAGACTGATGTCACTAGATATCAGTAGTCACCAAAATAGCCCAAATAATATCCTTGAAAATATATCGAGTCGACTGATGTTCAGATCTAGATTAAGGTTAAACAGACTGAATGTGGTTTAGTCTCTTATTTAAAAACTGCTTTGTAAATACCAGAACTGGTGTCTGAAATGGCTATCAATAGCTGTGAAGTTTTCTTCACTTTCATAGGTCATGGTTATGTCATGTTATGATGGAGATCTAGATTAAAGAAAGAAATAGCTGCTTTTGGACTCAGTATTAAAAGGCTAAAGAGTGCTCTCCCCCTAACAGATGGCGACGGTTTGGGCATCAGTATCATTGGAATGGGAGCTGGAGCAGACATGGGCCTGGAGAAACTCGGAATCTTCGTCAAAACGGTCACGGAGGGCGGAGCTGCTCACCGGGACGGAAGGTCAGAAACGCATTTGAATGGAATATCTGGGGTTTCAATAGATTTGGTTCAAGCCAAGTAGAATTTGGATGAAATTGAATGGAAAAGCTTTTGATGAAATAGCTGTGAGGATTTTACGTACCAGGGGACTCCCTTTGTCCAGGCGTAATCTCTCAAGGATATTAGAGCATATGGCTTTAATATATTAGACTATACGGTATGCACAAGTCACTAAAGCATTGACGTTGGACAGCCCATTATACTTAGGGTACAGTGTTGCTGATTTAAAGGTTTGCTTGGTAGTTGTTCCATTAGCCACAGTAGAAATAGGAGGAGACAGTTCCTTAACTGAAATATCAATAGGGTAGACCATACGTTACACTTAATGTTGCTGATGTATAACAGAAAGCCCTGCCGCTCAATAAATAAAACTGTTCACCTTGTTGATAATGCCCCCTCATTCTGGAGATATGTGCATAAACAACCTGAAGTCATTTTTTGTTACTCGAGCCAAAGATCACGAATTATTTATGCTAGTTTGTCAGATTGTACTGGTTACCCTGTTTGTCGGTTTCAGGTTTATCAGTCGTTCCGTGTTCAAGCAGAAAGGAGCCTGGTCTTGTGTGACTGGAAGTGTTGTCAACATAGCCGCCAGTGATGCACAATGAATAGGACTCATTGTGCATAAGTATGGAAACTGTTCTCTTGGTGGAAATATTAAAGGAATGGTTCACAGAAGAGTAAAAAAGCTTCTCCAAGCATATTTCTCAAAAAGGTGGTCACTGAGCAACATAGACGTCTGTCATATTAACCCTGTCGCTACCATGCAAAATTAAAGAAGAAACTTTGGATACAAGAATGCAATTGGGTAGTGAACCGTTTCTTTAAATATAGCATGGATTTCTGCAGAAATTCAGCTGGTGTAGAAAACGGCAGTGTATGGAACACAACACAGCAGCCGCTGAACACATATGAGTCAGAGGTTAAGACGGCCCATTTCGGTTGTTTGTTTACGGCTGAACTGATACTCGACCGTGAACCCATTTCTAACCTCTGTACTGCTACAAAAACCCAAGCGAAGGAATAAACCACTGAAAACAGACACATACTTTTTATCACCTGCAAAGAGAAGTGAGGTATGCACACCAGACCAGGTCAGCTCAGCTTTAGTCACTCTTGTGATGATTATTCACATGTTAACATTTTGCTAATCATACCTATTTTTGTGAGCGTTGTGAAGCTAGCAGAATAAATCACTTCAGCATAAATCTGAGATTATCTGGTAGCAGTAGTTTTAAGCAGAGACCCCAGGAGACCTACAAAGAAGGGGTCAGACAGTGTGATGAGAGGTCAGGCAGAGTTCATGCTTGTTTATTCAAACAATGATACATCAGATTAGACCCTAGGGTTTTTTTTTTATGGCCTCTGGTTTTCTCACCATACTGCATGATTCTAAGTGACACACACCACTTTTTTGACAAAAGAAATAAACAGTCATTGGATGACATCAAGGACCCCACAGTGGCGCAGTGGGTAGCACTGTTGCCTCACACGTCTAAGGTTGGAAGCTCGAATCCGGGTCCTGGCTTTGTGTGTGTGTAGGTTTCTCCCACAGTCCAAAGACATGCAGGTCAGGTGAACTGGGGATTCTAAATTGACCATAGGCGTGTGTGTGCCCTGTGGTGGGCTGGCACCCCACCCAGGGTGAGTCCCTGCCTCACGCCCATTGACTCTGGAATAGGCTCCAGGTGCCCATGACCCTGGGATTAAGCCTTTACAGAAAATGAATGAATGGATATAATATTAAAACCGTGGAACCTTATGCGGCCATTTTTTAAGTTTATACTTGAACAGAATTGGAAATGCAGGAAATAACCCACATTTATAGTAGATAGGAGGAGGATCTGTTTTTATGAAGCTTTAAAAATGCGATTTGCGCTGCAAGTTGTTTTGCTTTGTTTCAGCGTAAACCTGCCACTCAGAAAGTATAAACCTTGAGGCATCGTTTGTACAACCCACAAACACAACTCTCATCACTGAAGACAATACTTGATATATTTCAGATGGACGGATACCCTTCATGATTACAAATATTTATCTCTCAGTATTGCCTGTTGTCTCCTCTTTAGTTTTCAGTGTACGTTTCCTCAGAGCTGTTTTTATCCTCCCGTATGTTCATTCATGTTCATTTCCTCATCTGTTGAGCTCACCTTTCCCTCTTGAAGCTCACTTCCCTTTTGGTCACTTTTTGAGTTTGTAACTGAAGTTACTGACTCAAAGAAAAAAGCATTGATGTACCAGTGTTATGATGATGACCTGTTTTACTGAAAATGATAGAAAAGAAAATCTTAGCTTACTTAGTAATGCATGCTATTTGCTGGGTGTTTTAGATAGATTTGAAAGATACATAAAACCAAAACAAATTCTAAACAAATAGTAAGTTTCCTTTCTGATTTGGATCTGATTAATAATTAGAGTACTCTCTTTCTCTCTGGTGTGCATCAGTCCAGAAAGAAGTTATGTCAGGTTTATAGGATAGCATAGAGTACTCAGGACACATGGGTTTGTAAACTATTTTTATGCAAACTTAAATGTCAACTGATTCCATGACAGTTATTTAGCACTGATCATTATATTCATCAGTATCATTCTATCAAAGTCACCTAGCTCTGGTGATCTGACACAAATTGATAAAATTGTGATTTTATTTCTAAAAAACATGCTTAAGTAGCACCTCAGAGGTTTGTTTTATGTCAGTCAACGTTGTGAGTGTCCTGACAAGCTGTCGGAAGTGTTGTAAACAAGCTTGCAGAGGCTATGCTTGCAGTAACCTGAAGGCAGTGCTCTTTAGTAGAGACATTTATGATAGAGAGGAAGCTGACAGGGGGCATTAATCAGTTTAATGGTCAGGTATTACAGGAGACATTTAGTGAAGCTGAGTCGTTCCTGGATGTCATGCTTTAGTCCTGTCACACTCACTTTACTGTATAAGACCTCAGTGTGGCTTTAGAGTTAATACAGTAATGTATTTATTATTATAAAAATGAGTTTGTTATTAATAATGAATCCCCTTCTTTCCTGAACCAGGATCCAGGTGAATGACCTGATAGTGGAGGTGGACGGTACCAGTCTAGTGGGCGTGACTCAGAATTTTGCAGCATCTGTCCTGAGGAACACCACCGGCACTGTCAAGTAAGCAAATGTTCAGTAATTCTGCATGGTTTGAACTGGTAAGTCTGTAAAACTGTATTGTATAATGGGTGACATGTAGTTTTAAACTGACATTGTTGTCTGAGCAGGCTGTGATTAGGTTTGACCTTTTTTAGAGTGAAACCAGCAAATTAATGCTTTGAAGTCTGTAATGTACATGCATTTAAAGCAGACACAACTTCATGCAGTTAGGGAACCTTTGTAATTTGGCTAAATGAAGTGATTTTGAGTCTGAAAAGCCAGACCTGCAGACGTCACTGCAGTTATAAACTTCTGAACAGTTTACTGAGTGGCTGGGACCAAATAGATGGTTGCCACTGAGCAAATGAGTAGTTGCCTTAGTGGCTGGTAAAGACTTCACAATAGAGGCAAAATACTAGTATTACAATTATCTTGCTACATATTGCAATTGTGACATCTAGCAGTAAATAAAAAAAACACTGTTGAATCAGTAATGTCATATAGTTAAAGATTGGCCTGATATTTGGACCAAAATCATTTACTTTAGTGGTATTATATGAATACCTAGATTTATCAAAACACCCACAGAAACACTGTTCTAGACCTGTAATTTGTTAAGATGCATTGTAATTGGTCAGAACACTTTAGTCATTTGCATGTTGCAGCCTCCTGCAGTAAAACCAATATACCAATGCTTAAAGAAATGCTTCAGGGAAAATGTCCCGCTTGCTCCATATGGAGTCAGCCAGTACATGTTACTTGCCAAATTTTGCTTTTTTAGTTTAGAAGTGGAGCTAAAATGCTAGACACTAGTGCTTAGTGCCCAAATCTTTTCTGTAAACATGTCCCCAAAACTTCTCTCAACCAGCTCAAGCTACTTCATACTTTTCAATAATGTCGTGCAGACGAGTGGATGTGGATGACTTACTGTGGCTTTAAAATGAACAAATGGCTTTAAAAATGAACAAAACGTCACCACTACAGTCAGCCGTTCCAGACAACACGAGAACTAAAAAGGACTAATTTTGTAACAGGTTCCTCTATTTTCATTATGGTCATTGTCACAGAAACTGACCCTAGATTAGCACTCATACTCTGGAGGTGACCGTAGAAAACAGACCCTGTTGTCTAAAAAACTGCCAGCAGCATTTGGGTAAATATTGATATTTGCCACCTTACTAAAGAACTGGATGCAGGTTTTGGGATGTATTTATAGACGCAATGTGGGTGACTAGTGTTCGCAACATGAGCCTCACAGCTCCAGTTTTAAACTAAAGAAGCAAATTTTGAATACCAAATATGTTTTGGCTGACTACATCTTGGGTAAGTGGACAATTGCATAAATTAGATTTTTTATGCTGTATTGGTCATTTGAGAAAGGGTGGTTTATAGTAACTTGTGAGGAAGCACCAAGAGAGATGCAATTAAAACATGTAATGTCAACTTAACCAATCTCAGAAAATGAAGTCTTCTGATTAGTGATGGTTTATGCTAATGCTAGCTGTAGCTAATGTTTCAGCTTCATTTTCTGTGTTGTCCAGTTGTCTTAGCTAAACAGTTTAACTTCATAAGGTTGCAATCAGAAGAGGAGGCATAACATAAGGTTTTACTTTTAGGAGCAGGGGAAAGTAAGTAATTAAGTAGATGAAATAGCTAACAACCTCTTCCTTAACAACAGTGCTATTAAAACCAGCTCAACTGCCACATGTTATGGAAGAGGACAGTCTTAAATTAACTCCTATAGAAACACTGAAGTCACTTGCCTCCCCAGCAGACCATTATTCAACCCAAATCTGTGTCCTTGAGCTAGTTTGTGGAGACTGGCAGAACAGCAGGGGTGCTATGTAAGAATGGAGATTTGCATCTTTCACACTGTGTCCGGGCACAGACTTTTAAGTCTATTGGATTGTTCTTGGTTTGCAGTGATACGATATAGTTAGATATATAATGTAACAATCTTTTCAGGATTAAATGCAGCATAATCTGTTGGTACATTACTTTGCAGAGAAAATGGTACCCTTCACTAATTCTGTGGTCATGCTTGAGTTAGGTCAATCACTCTCAAATGTTTACAGAGAAATCTCAGGTCAGTGACACAACGTTCGGTGGGCTGTTTCTTCTCATGCATGTTCATTAGTTAAACTGTCAGCCAGTATTGATGATATTTTTGATGGAAAGGGTCTGAAAATATCTTATAAGAGAAGTTCGTGAAGCCTTTGGAATTATTTGCGGTTTAATCACTTGTTAAATGATAGGGTCAGGAATATAAAATTGACATCTTGAACATTTCCGCTGCTTTGACAGTAACGACAAGAATAAGAATAAAAAACAACAGCTATGCTAAACTCACGTCTCCATAAACTTTTCAGAAGAAGGAAAAGACATTTTTCACTTTGAATGGGATTTTTTTTTTTTTGAATCATGGATATATTTTTTACAATAAGTTTTTTCTGATTTTGTAAAAAAAATACAGAGATCATGTTTTGACAGCAATGATCTACTCCTTTACTGTTTTGAATGTGGTTAAACTGACTACTACCCGTTTGGTTTGGTAAAGGCTCGCCTCCTGTGCTTTCCTCCCAATCCTGTCCTTTTGGTGTACTGCTGGTCTAAGCAGAGCCCTGTGCACCCCCCACTGGCCACTGTGTCGCCTAGCAACATGAGGGAGAGGCACCCTGCCGTCCTTCCCGCCCAGCAGGAGTATGGCCAATAAATCTAGTGAACCTCAGGCCATAGGTGACATATGGCCCATCTGGGGTTCAGTTCTTCACCATTGACTGCAGAAGCAGTACACTGGCTTGATGAGCCATTGCAGGAAGCGTACACTTCTTGTCATTAACTTTTTAAAATAGCAAGGCGGATGAAATCGCAATCTTAGAATCTTTTTGTTCACTGAGTACAGAATTCTTCTAGAGCAGGTCAAGTTATTAATTCTAAATAAATACATATTGTTTCAGGACATTTTTTACACCATTTAAGTATAAAGCTGCCAGCTGTTCTTTTCATTGTAAGACTGCTTTATAACGAATGGACCGATAGAAATGCTCATCACATGCATGCATTAATTTTAAGAATGTTTTTACGATTTCGGAGGAACTATACTTTGTTATGGCAGCAGTGATCTACAGAGTATACAGTTAAACCAGTGAATATATCACATACATTTGGGAGCTATGTAAGTACATGAGGAATGTGGGATAATGGAATGAAGTCATACTGCTTTAAATTCTCTTGTGACTATTTTGCTGAGCTGACCGGTTCTTGTTTGTGTGTGTGTGTGTGTGTGTGTGTGTGTGTGTGACAGGTTTATCATCGGCCGGGAGAAGCCAGGTGAGCAGAGTGAGGTGGCGCAGCTGATCCAGCAGACGTTGGAACAGGAGCGCTGGCAGAGGGAGATGATGGAGCAGCGCTACAATCAGTACATGGAGGAGGACGAAGAGGTCAGCTCACAAACTCAGCGTGCTTATGCAAAAACATTTTGCGCGCAGCTGAGAAACCTTTCACGCACAGACTAAACAAGATCATTGGCAAGTGGCTGAGACCTTGTTCTGCTGCGTAACAAACGCATCCTGAACACAGTGAAATAAAACGTGTAGATATGGCTGCCAGGACCAAGGACAGCTATTAGTACAGATGTAGAATTTCTATTTCTTTTCACATTCATTCATAAATGCACATCGTTCAAGGCTGCAGTACATTAAAGCCATAATTTGGCAAAAAGTGGGTATAGGCTTCCATCACTGTCTTTGTTGATGGATTACTCTTCAAGTAATGGGGAAATCCTGTGAATTTGATTTTATACTGTTAATATAATTAGTACCTAGCATGCAGATGATATAATCAGGGATCGAGCCACAAAATATTGGTCCATCTTTAATAGTTTGTTGAACTTGTGCTCTGACTAATGGCATTTTTTGCAAAGTAATAGGTGTGAATTATTGTTCCTGTACATGCGGTACTCGCACCTTCATTTGGTGCAATACCGTGACCGGCCAAGCCCTCTCATTCTCTTCTCCTACGTCTGACAGCTTTGGGTGTGAGCAAAAGTGGTAAATAATTCAGCGATGGAGGATCAGATGTGATCAGATTAGGTAGAATGTGGGCATGAAAACAAGCTTCACAAAGAAAAATATCTCACAACAAGATTGGAATTAAGAACTCAATTAAGAACCTACCCGAACCATATGCAAGTATAGTAGTACATATAAGCAGTGCACAACTAATCTTAATAAGCTGCAGTAAGTACAGTACAGTAAATACACAGCACAAGACTATGTGGTTTGGACAGTAAAAGGTATAAGAGTAGAGTACATCCTGAGTAGATTGAGTCAGTCTGGGTGACCGCATGATTGCTTTGCCATTTAGCCCTTAAGCTTGATCAATTTTATAATTTAACATTGAATCTGCATTTAACATGCATTTAAAGATTAAAATGTGTGTACCCACCTCATAGACGATAGACTATTATATTTAGTACAGTACAAAAGTACCTTATTATACAAAGATATACAAATATCTTCATCATGCTACTATCTATTGTTGCTGTCTGAAAATAAGTCCAAACAAGTAACATTACAGAAGAAAGAAAGAACGTAATAATAATGAATATTTTCTTTTGTCTTATTTCATTTGGTCTATTTATGATGACATTTTTACGCAATGTAAAGGACAATCGGTGTTTAAAATTATGAAACGTTTAAAATTATGAAACACCTCAAAATAATCCGTATCCACTGGTTACGTTAGACGTACACAGTCCAGGTAGCTCCGCGCTAGGAAACAAACATGTCAAGTCAGATCAGTCTCAGCCATTTAGTGGAGCTTAGCTTTCCCTTGGTATTTCGCTGCTGTCATTAGAAATGTCTTAACGGCGCACAGAAGCAGGCCGGGAGGGATGTGTTCCTCTGGTGTGTGACGCATTGCCGTGACTCAGAGAGGAAAGCCATTGTGCTTCTGCAGGAGTCCACCAGCTCCTGTCTCTGCTTGGAGCGGAAGTCTATTGTTTAAATCCTCAGGAATCACTGCAGGTGGGACTGCAGTAACAGAGGTCAACAAAAACACTGCAGGTCCACGCCCTCTGTACTGCAGGGATGTGTGTATTAAAGGATCTCAACGCAGGACAGACATGGTTCTAATGAGGGCTGTAGTCACTGGTCTGTTTGTGACTAACTTGTAAAAGCTATTGCAGCAGGGCATGGGTTGAAGAAGTGTTTTCCCCTTTCCCCAACTTTAGCTGGTCTGCAAGTCCTTATTATAGACACTGCAGGTGCAGAGTCCAACCAACTTGTAGCCTTTTTTAACGGTGCTCTCTTTAAACAGCGCTGTTAGATTTCCATTTGGTCTTTGCAGAGACTCTGCCATCTTGTGGCTAATCTTGGAAACATCACTAATGATCATATCTTCACAGCGTAGACCAAAACTTTATAGTGCATCCGTTTTCTAGTTTTGCTTTGAAACTAGTGACAGTCAGACAGGTGACAGAAAATGTTCATGTTGAAAAAACCAACATAAAATGTCTTAGTAAAGTTTTGAGCCCATGTGAGCTGCCAGAATCACTGAAGTGCTCCGGGTAATCAATTCTCTGTGACTGTACTGGACAGATGGAATGCCATTTTTTCCCCTCAGATATTACCTCAGTTGCTGTTTTTATAATCTCCTATTGATGGTATCTGGAGACTAGTTCAACACTTTAACCATTCAGCAACCTCTTGTACACTGCGTATGGGGGCAGTGCCATCATGGAAGAGACCACTCCTATAAGGATAGAAATATTTTTAGTCAGAAAAAACTTCAGACTGATTTGCAATGACCCTGATCTCTAAGGGACAAGTGGATCCAAATCACGCCAGCAAAATGACTCCTACAACATAGAGTCCTCAAACCCCTTTGCTGGAGGGGTAAAACATTCAACCCTGTACCTCTTGGTTTATGCCACGCATGCATTTGCCCATTTATGGAGAATATGGTGAAGAATTACTCTTTTCAACATTGATGTTCTTAGTGACGGCTCTTTTGTTTTTACACACTAATATATAAGCATCACACTTACTGACTTGTGTGCTCTTAACCACAGCTTCCATCACTGATGTCTTTCCTATATATCTAAACGCAGTAGTCACTTGAGTCATTGTTGCTGTTGAAACAGTAACCAGTTGAACGGTCTTTGTGACTGAAGCTCCTGTACCAACAATGAACTCTCTTTCAAAGACCCTTCCCTTGTGCCATCTTGATTTGTTCTGAAATGAATGTAAAATGGGCCTGTTCTGCATTTTTATATGTGCCAGAGAGCATGATGGGATGTTCATTGCTTGATTGAATCCTGCAGCACATTTATCCGGTACCATCTGCACTAGTTAGGTTTGTCCACTACTTTATTCAGCCTTTACCTTTAATATGTCACCTGTCTGCAGTAAACCATGTCCACAAAGGCTTGAAATTAAAATGTTTAATCCTCTTTGGCAAAAGAACAGAGCATTATGAAATTACTCTTGGACTGGTGACAGCATTGCATAAATTAGCACAGCTCTCTGGTAGGCAGCCCTGTTCCCACTCACTGCTGATTGCCATGGGTTACTTGACATCTTTAATGTTGAGAAGAAGAGATAGAAGTTGTGAAGACATGTGTTGCTGTTACGTGAATTAGAGAATTACCCAACCAAACTTGGAACTTAGATTTCACAATTACACAGAGCACTGGCACCGTTCCTCTCTCATTCCTCCCTCTTTCTTTTGTTTCAGACGGGTGAGTATGCCACGGATGAGGATGAGGAGATGAGCCCCATGTTCCCCAACGCCATCGAGGTGTTTGACTTGGCTGAAAACGAGGACATGCTCTCGCCTGTGGAGATGGACCCAGAGAAACTTGCCCACAAGTTCAAAGAGGTCAGTGCTGCCGCCTCTGACGTCTTGCTCTGACACAGATATCGGTTGTGTTGCCCTGAGGTTGATTTCTTTCCTCAGAATGGTTTAAAACAATGAGTCCTAAATTCATTAACAAAATATTCAATGCGGTCGAGCATGGAATTACAGTTCAATTCAAGGGTTAGAACCAGTGTTTTCAATAAGATAAAACCAATTTGGTACATGAATAAAAATCTAATGATGCTGCTCCTGTGCAGCTTCACAAGTGTCAAAAACGTTTTTTTAAATGTGTCCAGAATGAAGAAAAAAACTGAGAAAGTTGTTTAACACTGAGAATGAAGACGTGAGAGTGAAGACATTTCTAGTGTATAACAGTTCTTAACTGTCTAAAAGTGTAATTGGTGTATAATTAATGTTTTTTTATTATTATATATTAATTATTGGTGATTTGAAATGTAGTTGTTTGTTTGATGCAGTTTGTCGAACCAAATGAGTGCTGTTATATATGTTATGCCAGTTATAAGTTAACTGTTACGTGTACCATATGTTATGAAATCTCTCTCACATTTATTTTGGGTTTTTTTTTTTTGTTTTCTTTCTCTCCATCGTTCTCTTTCCAGCTTCAGATAAAGCACGCTGTGACCCAGGCTGAGATCAAGCAGCTGAAACGAAAAGTAAGGACATTGGGGAGCTCCCCATTTCAAAGTTTCTAAAGGAGATAGAAGGTCTTTAAGAACAGTGTAGAATCTCTTCTCTCCTCACTCTCACTTTCTCCACACCCTCCACACCCTCCACACCCCACCTCTTCTCTATAGCTTTCTCATGCAGAGCAGGAGAAGCTGCGTTGGCGTATGGAGAAGGCCCAGCTGGAGCAGACAGTGCGGGAGACGAAGGAGCGCATGGAAAAGCTGGAGGGATACTGGATGGAGGCGCAGAGTCTGTGCCAGGCAGTGGATGAGCACCTCAAGGAGACGCAGGCCCAGTACCAGACACTGGAGCGCAAATACAGCAAAGCCAAACGCCTCATCAAAGAGTACCAGCAGAAGTGAGTATGCAAGGGTTGTTGAGACTTCTTTAGCAGAATGTGATATATTGTTGGCAAAGGGATTTAAAATCACACCAAATGACACTGTGTGTGTGGTGTGTGTGTGTGTGTGTGGTGTGTGTGTGTGTGTGCAGAGAGATTGAGTATCTGAAGAAGGAGACAGCGCAGCGGCGTGCACAGGAGGAGTCAGAGGCCGGTCGTAAGGAGGAGACAGACAGTCTGCAGGAGAAGGTATGGTGGGAATACCAACAAAACATTACTTCTGAAGTGACAGTGTTGAATTATCTTCATCCGAATAAGGTACATTTTAGCAGTAAATCTAGTATTAACTTCTTACTTAAGAACTGAAGTTCGTCCTATGTTAATGTTTTTTTGGAAGTTAATCTAAATCAAACGTCATAAGATCTATTCAAGACAAGTCATGTCTAGTTTATTTCCATACCACATTATCATCCGCAAAAGGTCATTCTGCGTGCTTGACAGGAATAGAATAAAAAATAAAATAAAATAAAGTAATGGGAAATGTAAAGGAGTACATAGAAAATCGATGAAAGCATATTGGAAGTGCAGTAGAAGTGCAGAAATTTAAATGAAGGTGGAGGAGAATAGAGCAGTTTAGGCAGCTTTTTAAAACTACAGCTGGTGCAGATCTGATACTGATGGGCAGTTTGTGTGTTGATGGGCAATTTATTAATTAAACCAAATGGTTGCTAAAACCCTAAGGGCATTTTCACACTTGTCCCAGACAGTTGAGGAATTGTAGCTGTAGTTGAGGCTGTAGTTGATTTTTTCTTTACAACTTCTGTAAAACAAACCTTTTTATTTCTCAAGAGTGTATTATTGGGACATAAGCTAGGGAAAAAAACGAACTGCTGATAATTGTGTGTTTCCTCTTTAGATCACAGATCTAGAGACGAAGGTGGATGCACTGAAGAGCTCGGAGCCCTCCTAAGCTTTCCAAGGAACAAGAGAGGGAGAGAGAGGGCGGGAGAAATGCCTTTCAACCCCAGCAGACCCTCGCTCCTACACGTTTTCCCCTCAAAGGCATGCGACAACGGACAACCAAAAGACTGCAAGAAACTATATAGGGACGTTCCTGGGGAGTGGGAGGGGGTGAAAAAGAATTCTGTAAACGTCCTGCCAGAAATGCCTGGCACAGGCTGCCCACCTCTAGTTCTCATGACAGCCCTCATAATGTAGACCCCAGGACATTTTCAGTTTCAAACAGTATTTGATTTTTTGATTTGTATTTTTTTTTAAGCGGCCCTGAAGAAAAAAAAAGAATTACACTGCTTCCTCGCAGTAACTGCACAGTTGCATTTGAGTGACCCGTGGGCTGACTAGGCACGGTGCCAGCGCAAACAGAAAAGGCGAGTATGGAACCAAGCATCAGACTTTTAAGTTTCGCCTGTTTTTTTTTTTTTTTTTGGTTTTGGTTTTTTGTTTTTTTGGGGGTTTTTTTTGTTGTTTTTAAACAGCAGCAGTAAAATGGCCGCTCTTCTTTGCCCGGCAGAAAGGAGCCAGGGTCGGCTGTACAGCAGTGATGGAAGAGCTGTTGGCGTTTGTATATATTATTCAGTGTATTTAAAAATGCTTACGCAATGAGCCGGAAGGAAAGAGGAAGGATGGATAACGGTAAAAAAATGAACATTAACAAAAATAGCCCGGTAAATAACCCAATTCGCTCTGGATTCGTTTTACCTGCGGAGGTGCTGTAACTTAGGTAATTGCAGGCAAGATCTGTGATTTGAATCCATTATGAATCACTATCTGCAACTGAAACAGTCTGACAGTAATCATTCTGGGACAAATGATCTTTAACTGGGGGCTCTTCAGGTATAGAACTCTTGTTCCAGTTCACCCCGTTCAGGTGGAATACAGAATCTGCTATTGGACACAGCTGTGCAACACGTTATTAATGTTACTGTGCTTTGAGTTGGTTGCGTAGCCCTGACATTTACATGTAGGTTAGAACGTTTCGATCTGAGATGTCTGTGATAACTTGTAGAAATGACACAAATACTTTATCCTGAACTAATCAGCCATTTAGGTCCTTTACACATTGCATTGCAGAACCTCCTTCGGTAAAACAAATCTACCAAATTGAATACTTCGAAAGACAAGCAGGGCAATGAGGCAGAGTTGTGTATTTCTTTTATGCTTGTTTTTTTTGTTTTGGAAAAAATGGCAAACAGGGTGTAAGACTTGTGCGAGCTTGACATTTGAAATGGACCTTCCAAGATTTGCTTACATTCCACACTTTGCTTTCTTCTGAACAGTATTACTAAAGCAGTGAAACGTGATTCAAAGATTTTAGGATATGTTTTTACCTCCTGCCGAAAAAACCAACAAAAAAAAAAAACAAACACTTGTGCTTTCCCCTTGCTGGATCTGAGGTTTTGAGGTTGCGTTTCTCATGGTGACAGTGGTTATATACACATATGGGAAACTCAAGCGGGGATCTTCAGGCCTTGTTCCTGAGATGCTCGTCGAACTTTTAAGAAGTCAGTACGGCTACAGTAATCAACTGCAAACATTCATTGCAGATCCTCCACAAGTAAAGCCTTATTTGAGCTGGATTAGTGTTACCTGAGGAGGTGTTTTTTAATTGATTTCCAACTACATCCGTGATATATGTGATTTTGGTCAGACAGCAATAATGTTTGAATGAAGGATGTGCTTATGTCCGCCTCACGCTGAAGTAATATATGGATAAATCCATCTCACTAACGTGTCGCATTAATTTCAGAGGGCCTACGTTTCAAACGAATGCAGAATATACAGTCAGCCATGCAAACGCATCATTAAAAGCAAGTACAATGGCAACCTAAGTGTTTTCTTTAAACAGTAAACTGAATATATGTGTCTTTATGAAAATGAATGTATTCGATGTTAAGAACAGTTTTCTTCTTTTTTTTATTTGACTACACTTAAACATTTATTCTGAGATCAGTGTCAATACTGACATCAGGAATTTAGAATTGGTATTACTTGTTATCGGATTGAAAGGACAGTTCGTTGTATTTCCCCTTCGTAATGTAAGTCATGATGTATGTCGGCATGTTGTTTTTGTTACTGAGCATCACTCAGGTTATGTACTGCTAACATATATATTTGGGCCCTGATTTTTTCAGCTTGGATTGTCTTTGTTAATGTGAGGAAATCACACAGATCCTCTACGAATCAGTCATTTGTATCCCTTACAAAAATGACATTACGGAGCCTCCTCTTGTAAAACAAATCCAGCTTGGATGGTGCTTTAGTCACATCAGCAGAGACTGTGTATCAGCAGGGCTTGTGTTACTCAGTTCAAACCTTTTTTTCCTCTGACCTCAGATCAGTGTAACGGTGGCCCTAAATGCTCACTGCAGTCTTTTAACCTTTGCTGATGTGTCACTGGTGACACTTAAGCAGCTTTTGTTCTGGAATACCTTGTTGCAGTTGGGAAAACTGGAGGTTTTGGTAAAGAATTCAACACAGGTTTTAGGCAGACGTTGCCTCTGATCTAGGACCAGCTCCTCATATTAAAAGGAGACTTCTCTCAGATCAGTTTTGAAGGAACTAAATGCATGTTCTTCACTTGAATGGCAAAAGGTAGAAATGCAAAATGATCATCGCATATTTGATGAATTTTAAACCCAGCAGTGGCATGACTGGAAACACACCAGTGAATGTATATGCATTTAGTATAAAAAAATACCAGTGTTACTCCCTAAAGACGGCGTCCACCCAAACCTGGTGCTGACGCTTCAGAGCCTGATGAAGATGAGCTTTTTGTGTGGATGCAATAAGGGTCTACTGTCTGTACATTTTTGTTCTAGAGAATGTTAAATTTTTTGTTGAAAGTGTTTCCTTTGGATTCTGGAAGGACAGTATTAGTTTGGACAAATCTAATAACAGTAGCTGTAGTTTCCATGGCTTTCTAAGATGTAATTTAATTCAATCCATTGCTTCCACTTGGTATGTTTTGTGATGGCAAAATGTCTCTTACAGTGCAGTATTGAAGATGAAGTCTGGGGATTCCGTCGGACCTTTTAACAGACGTTATAGTGATACGACAATATATCACTCGGCGACAACATATAATGGCCTTTGTTCATGTCAGTAGAATATAGAGGTTTTTTTTTTTTAATGTGTGGAAATAGAACTCAGATCATTCACTTTGCTCAGATTGGTTTGTCAGTTTGCAGTATGTGCGGTTTTACAAGGTGTGCAACAAGAGCCCTGAACCCAGCACATCCCTAAGCACATCCGGTCACTCCTAACACTGTGATCTCCCAGGGTCCATCTGTACGAAGCGTCCCAGCTGACCGATGTTTATGTTAATCTTATTCATCACAAGATGGCAAGCAAAACTCATTCTGAAGCAGCGCTGTTACTCTTAGGAAATGTGATACCTATGAACGACCCCTTTACTACCTCAGGTTTAATTTTCCTCCCTGCTCATCTGAATATTTGTGCACAGAGACAGACAGAGCATTGCTAATAACTGGAAAATGTAAATGACACCTACGCTTTACAGGCAGATGTGCTTTGTTTTGCATAGAATGTGAACACCATGGACCCCTATGAATATGGAATATGTTGTCAGTGTATTATAAAAATACAGGTAGAATGCAGTCATCGCTGTCATTACACAACCTCATCTCTAACAGAGGTTGTTTAATTGGAGTAGGGAAAAGATTGTCAACTTTCATGCGATTTTGGTTCATTTTTATTGGTCCGCTGGTCACAAAATGCTCACATACTCTAAAGGGCATTTGGAGTTAGAAGAATTTGATATGTGTATTTCCATTACATTTATGAGGTTTGTTCCTGTACCGGCCATGTGTTTACTGGTCTGTTCTACTCTGCTGTCCGTAAGGTGGCTGTGCCAGTGTAACTCCAACTTAATCACCCCTCTCAGGTTGAATGATCCTAATGCAGTGAGATAGAAGATACAAGCATTGAATGCATAAGGCCCTTTTTGTGATTGCTTCAGTTGACTGCATGTCAAGGGAATCAACACAGTGAAGGAAAGACAGGGTCCGCAGGATAGACAGGGAACTGTTAACTGGACATTCGTTCATACAATACTAACAGGACGTATGATTACACAGTGTATCTTGTTTATATTCTGTAATGGGTCAATAACATGTTTCAATATATTCCATTTTTATATGGGTGTGCAGCGACTGTACTGTGTTCTGGCAGAGACAGGCAAGAAAAACAGCAGGACAGAATTCAGATGCATCAGTATCCAGGGGTTGTGTGTGTCACAGAGTAAGAGCGCGTATCTCGGGTCAACTTTTGCCATTCGATGAATATGATTATCCAGACTGAAAGGATTTGATCCAACAACATTTCTTCATGGACCAGTTAGGATCTGAGCAGGAGAAACACTGGCAAACTGTAAGACGTGTTGTTTCCAGCAGGACAAGGAAAATGTCGAGTGATATCAGAAAGGTGAAACACTGACTTTTTAATCTTAAGAACTTTTTAATCTCACATTCCATTCGACTTGCTTCGCAGACGCTGTAGCCTTTGATGAGATTGGCTTGTTTTTTTCGTGTACAGAGAGGAACTCAGTTCTGCTGGTATAAGAGTTTTACACTCGTTTTACATGAACTAAAACTTGACTCCATTTCTTCTCTATTAACTTTTTTTTTTTTTGTTTAGTTTTATTTTGTTTTATTACCCGCCTTGAGTTGCAATCATATGAATGAAAGAAACAGTTCCATTTGAAAGGAGCCTCATGTTCATCTTGCATAATTTACTGTCATTAACAATAAATGCAGAAATGTGTTGAACAGTCGGGGGGGAAACGTGTTTTTTTTTTGGTGCATTAAGCTTTATATTAATGACTTGTGCCATAAAAAAATGTTTAGTTGGTGAAACAGCTACAGCTATTCCATGACTCACTGTGCTGCGCATCATCAGTGTCAAAACATTAAGACTAATTATTAGAACTAGGAGTTTTGGAAAAGGCCGTCTTGTTTAAGTTGACATTGCTGGTATGAGTGTTTAATATCTGCTAAATACATGAATATGGTTTGTGGAACACAACAACAGCGGGTTGACTTTTTTGCTGTTCGTTTTCAGGTAAATAACATTTAAAACGCATTTTCTTTTCAAAATCTTTCCATCAACACAAACACACACAGTTTGACTCGGGAGTTCATCAGAAGAGGCTTTATTTTAGATGCGTTTTAGTTTCTGGCCGAGAAGAGGTGGAGCAGCGCCTCCCTCCACTCCACCTACTTCCCCGCCTCACTGGACACGTCTGAGTTTCAGAGGAGCGCACTGTAAACACGGACTTCTGTACAAAAACCAAAAACGACACCCAGAGATCGTAGTTTACCCGCTTTTAAAATGAACTGAAAACGATAAAGTCCAACTAAACCAAATACATGCTGTACAATTCATCAATTGCAGATAGAAAACAAAACAAAACAACCAAAGAAATGCAACGAAACTAGAAGATATATATATATACAAGTCATCCACTACGGATAAGAACCAAATATAAACCGCAATGCAACAAAACCAAGATAGGCTGTACAATTAGACTCAGTCTCAATCTTTAGTTTTTAAAATGTACACATACGTTGTTTCTCCTCAGATTTACAAAACAAATATTCTCCTTGAGTGTCCATCTCATAGCATACATAAAATAGAGTCTTCATATTTATTAAGCTATTTACATGGCATATGTACACTGAAAGCTTTGCAGACCAGCCGCTGCAAAGGGCTCTGACCCAGGAAGAAATCCTGAGAGAGTCGCATCCAAGACGAGCCACCTCACACAGAACAGGCAGCAACGGCCCCAGTTTGTCCCTGTTGCCATCTGAGACTAGTTTTGCCTTATAGCTTATGGCGGTTTAGCTAAGGATTTGGGATGAAATATTTGATAAGTAATCCAGATTAGATTCACAGGGCATAACTTGATCAACTCCTGGTCTAAAAGGAGTCGTAAAAGAATAGCTTAGTTAATGATTCAGTTATTTTAATAAGGCAACTGATCGTTAATTGTAAGTTTTGCAACTGGTTTATAAACACATCGAATACTTCTCATAGTCTAGAAGAAGAGAAGTAGGATCCCTCGCCCTATGCATTATTGTGTTTTCCCTACACTACACACCCGACCCGGCCCAAGAGGAACTAGTTAATTAGCTATTGGACTCAATCAGGCCTGCAAAATGAGACAAAGCATAACAAATGTGCAGTGCAGGGTTGCCAGCGCTGGGATTCGGAACCCCTGTTTTAGGGGTTCTACTTGTAGAGTTTAGCACCTGATATGTGAGCATTAACTCTTAGTGCACAGAAATGGAGGGCAAGTAGTCTAGGGCGTAGAGACTGCCAGTCTTGGATATGGGACTTAATTAATTCATATTTTCATCTCATGTCTGAGAGAGTGTCAGTTTAATACAGAGCTGAGGGGGTGGTGTCGTAAGTGCCTGTGTTGGCGGGGATGGAGGATAGGAAACATGGGGATAAGGTCAAGTTCAAGAGGTCAGATTGTCTTATGTGGTAGTGGGTCTTTAGTACGAGGTAAAAAGTGAGGCTGTCCATATCTTTGATCGATCCGGAGGAAATGCAACAACAGTGGTGGGATTCGCTCTGATCACCTGATCCGTTCTTGTCACGCTTGGTCTAGTTGATGGCAGTGCAAACTGGACAGAGCTCACTGACAGAATAAAAAGCCAAAGATGCTAAAGAAAGAACATGTGGGCAGATGTGACCCGTCACTGTTCAGCAGACTCTTGAAGACAGCCCTGTTCACACTGACACAGGGGCTTTACTCACTGACAAAACACAGTGGAACTTTTCCAGACAGACATTTTATAAATAGAGCGGATGGCTGAATTAGATATGAACAAATGTGCTCTATAACATTCAGCTCTGTCTGAATGCTTCACAGCATCCTGAATGTGTCCAGACTAATAGCAGCAGCGATTCCTGCTATTCCTCCACCGGTTACCGAGTAAGGGCCAATCTAGCAGTCCGGCTGTGATGGAGAGGCAGAGGCAGAATAAACAGAGCTTGCAGGTTGGTCAAAGTGCAGGTCAGGGGCAGGGTTTATGTAGAGGGGCGAGGGGTTCGGGAGGTGCAGAAGGGAGATGAGTGGCCCTGTTACATGTCTTTGGGCTCCAGCTTACAGGACATTTCGAAAAGCAGGTTCTGATTGTCGATGACCTGCAACTGCCGCACATAAGCCTTCGTCTGGAGATGAGAAGGGGAGGGCTCCGCATCCATAACTACAAGAGAGAGAGACAGAGAGAGAACAAAATTAATCATATAGAAGAAATATATGTGCAGTACAGGTCAAAAGTCTGGAATCACTCCTCATATACATATATATATTTAAAATATTTAAATTGGAAATTGATTACATATAAATATATAATCTCAAACTACATATTTTCTTTTTCCAATATTTTTTCAAATCTTTCCTTGAATTTTCAAACACACCATAAGATTAACAAAATATCAACGCATGCTTCACTTTTAATTACTGAATTGAGAATAGCTGTTTTACCCTCTTATAAATAAAATGACATTTTGATGAAGCCATGTCCGTGAATGGAGAGGTGCTCAAAGTTTGTAAGTTACTCAAAACCACTTTATATCTGCTAAACTTTTTAACAACTGATGCAATCTGAAAAAAATTTCCTACAGTTCCAAGCTAGTCTACAGGCTCTCGTTCATTCGGGGTGATGGCTTACTGGGAACTGGTGAAACCAAAGCTGCTCCGTGAAACTGCAGCTTGTTTGAAATACAGTTTGCTTGTTTGACTAAAATGCAGCTTTTTGGTCAAAGTTTTGCAATGTCTCAGGAAGAACACCTGATGCAAATGAATGAGCAAAACCAGTAGATGGCACTACTTTACCCCTGAGTGATGTGTCTGCAACGACTAGGAATGCTCAGTCCCAACACTTGGTGGCGATGTTGACATGAGATGCTTTGGTCTTTTGCACCCATATAAACTGGCACATACACACACACACACACACACACCTACACACACACACACGTCCCACCGACTGCAGCGCTCGTTTATAAGACATGCTCAGAGAAGGAGAGAACAGGCTGTGGCTGAGAGGAGCAATGAAGGGAGCTATGAATAGCTACACATTGTCCTCTCATATCCAAAAAAATACCCCTGCACCTCCACCTCTGCACCAGCCCCAGCCCCAGCCTGACTGCACACACACACACTCAAGGTCTGGCCTCAAAACAGCTACTGCAGAAACTGCTGCTTTACCTCAAATGTGACCAAAAGTATTTAAGATACATTTTCAAACTGGTTCCAGATCAGCAGGAAGAGGTCTTTTCCACTCCAACATCTGAAACGTTTCCTCTTCTTTGCTTGTGGTCAGCAAGTGCACATTATAGAGGTGATTACATAGCTATTAACTCCCACATCTGAGTCACATTTGAAAGTTCAAGCCCTCTGAGGGTGAGACGCGGCTCAGATGCGCCGCCTGAAATGTCAGTGGCCACAATTGGAGGCTTTTGACCAGTCTAATTGATGCTCTGTGACTTCCTCACATCAATAATGTGCCATCAGAGGGTGTTGAAAATGTCATTTGAAGCCACAGCACCAATCCCTCACATTGCCGTATACTGGCGTCCTTCATTCAGCCACGTGCAGGGTAATATTTATTACAGTAATATGAGTGTGGTCTATATCATGCTAAAAGAATGAATTTCAGTTTGATTCACATGGCTACAAAGACAATATAATAATTGTACCTAAAGCTTGCATGTTGCAGGCTAACCGAGTGCACTGATATAAAACACTTAAGCTGATGGCTCGATCTAATGCAGCAT
Source organism: Alestes dentex (assembly GCA_037576975.1). Classification (NCBI taxonomy): domain Eukaryota; kingdom Metazoa; phylum Chordata; class Actinopteri; order Characiformes; family Alestidae; genus Alestes; species Alestes dentex. Next base: position 9,563,585 of record JBBIGA010000027.1, on the reverse strand, counting down.
TATATAGATCATAAAACAGATCTGCTAGAGTGAATGTAAATCATCTGTAAATATACTGTCTGTTCCATTCCTGAATCATGTGGACCCCAGATATTGTGGCAAAATGTATAGTTACACTGTCACTAGCTGCTACCCAAGATAAGTACTCTTCGTAATGGTGGCTTGTCGGTTGGATTGTTCTCAAGACGGAACTGCCTGCTTTGCAGTCAAGGGCTTTGAAACACCTTCTGAAAAAAGCCTAAACCTAACATCTTCTCCACAAGCTGCAAACATAAATGAAAAACTGATGAAAGCCAACATCTATCACTTGAGATCTGCAAATAGTCCATGTGAATTCATTTCGCCGCTGTCAGTTTGAGCTGACTATAGGTAGGCTTCAGTGTCAAGTTTTATTGTTTACAACATTGCATTCAAATGCACTGAATGTGATACACTGAACCCAATAGATTGAACAACCTTAAAAATCTTTATTTCTGCCCCAGAAATTAAGCAACTGCCTTGCTAACTTGCAATGCTCTTAATGAAAACCAATAAGTATAATCTACTTAGGTGGATGAAGTAGGGGAAGCACTCCAATAATTAAGCCAAAAGAAGACTGAGCTCAGTAAGGAGCAGTAATGCACTGATGAGGCCAAGTAATTGTAATAGGCCAAGAGATTAAGACAGTGCCCATATATATATATATACAAAGGTCTCGAAATACGTTTCGTGTGCGTGTGTATGTGCGCTCATGTGTGTGTGGCCATTTGGGCACCCTAGCTATGTTTTGTTAAAACTAAACTAAAACATTACCTGCATGTTCATCACAATTCCCATTTATTTGCTGAAGTTAATCTATTTTTTACAAATAAAATGAGCCACTTGCAAAAGTTGACCCACTAGCATACTTTCGTAAAGTCTCAGAGTTTATTTCATTCAAGCCCATTAATTCAAGTCTGGTGTAGACAATTCCAGAGCGTAATAAACTGTGACTCCCAGGCTGTTGTACTTATACTCAACAGCCATGGGCTCATCTAAACAGCTGATTGAGCATCTGAAACCAAAGATAACTGACTAAGTATGCAAAGTAAAACCCGCATTTCACTGCCAAGGACGATCTGGCTGCACAGACATCGACTACATGGAAGGATCATCAGAAAGTAACCTTAGCTGTGATCTCATCGCAAAAGTGCACATCTGAAGTATGCAACATGGCACTTAGATACACCAGAGGAATTCTGGAATCAAGCGCTTTGGGCTGATGAAACAAAATGAATTTTTTGGCTGCAGTCACCAAGGGTATGCTTGGAGGAAAAAGGAGAAGCCTTTTAATAAATTAAAATCATGCCAAATGTTAAGCATAAGGGCAGATTTGTTATTCTTTGGACAGTATGTTGTAAGGATTGAGAAAAGTATATTGTACTCTATATTGACAAATACACTATATGGACAAAAGTATTGGGACACACTAGGGCATTAACACAAAAGTCGACTAGTCGACTTCAGAGACTTCAGAGTCGACGCCCCCTGAGAGAAGTCGACTAGTCGTGTGTTTTTTTCTCTCTGTGTACACGCTTGTGTACGCAATGCAATCTCTGCCTCTGATTGGCTGACGCCGACACGCGTTCCATCACTTAAACAATTATTATAGTCCCATCATAAAAAGGGCGGTACCGCTGGCGCGAGTGGAATGTAAACACAAGACCATAACAAGACGAGAGACACGGCAGCAGAGGAGACAGACACACTTTACATGTGTGGAGATCCTTCACTCTAGACTCACAAACAGCACGGTGTTAAAGTACAGTAACAGTACCAGCGTTCTGCACAGCATCTGAAATGGCACCGCGAGCTAACATGGCTAACGCTAGCACTGCAGAGAGTCGTCCAGTCCAGAGGACGCTGAGTGGCTGCGCAGCTTAAACTATTCCCACTTTCTGTTGTGCACTTAAATTTACCAGAAATTAAAAACATTTGTTTTGTTTTGTTAAATTGTCATTTTGACTGTTAATGTTACAGAGAACTTCACTAAAAGGTGCTCAATGTTGGACACCTGTGTTCCTCCGCTGCGTGTGTGATGTCATCAAACGACTAGTCGACTTGACTACGACTACGTTGACGGGTAAGTCGACTTGAAAAAATCTGGAGTCGTTAATGCCCTAGGACACACCTGTTTTTTAGGGTTTGGACTAGTGCCCTTATATCCAGTGAAGAAAATCTTAATGCTTCAGCATACCAAGGCATTTCGGACAAGGCCATGCTTTCAGCTGGATGCTTTCAACTGCGCGCAGATGTCTGTGTCTCGGCTGTGGTCCAGTGGGGGTGGGGGGTGAGTGGTCTCGTACCGGGGCGGGCTGTGAAGTCGAGGGGCGGGGCTGGAGGTGCGCAGTATGAAGTTACTCAAATTAGGTACGCTGTGAAGACTGAAAACTGCCGCGCATTTGCGTACCACTAATGCCAATCCGTACTTGCGTACCACTTATGTCAACCCCTGATTATGTATCATTTCTACTAGTTCATTTCTTGGGAAGTGTTAACATACTGCAAATGGCAAATTCAAATGGCTTAAATGGTGGCAAAAAGGTTATGAGGTTTTCTTCCACCAGTGATGCTACACTGAATATGCTGTTAGGAGATGACTGATGACCCACTAAAAAAAAACAAAAAACAAAAAAAAAAAAACTGTCCAGTACAGTATCATCCACTGCAAAGACATCTGACAATAATTTGTGTCTTATTTAACATTTGTTTGCTGTCTTATTTACTGCCACTGTTTCCCCGCTTGCCCTTCTAGCAGACAGCCCTCCATTATTGATGTGTTTCATTAAATACTGGAAGGCACCCATCCCACCAGCTGTTTAAAGTGGCAAACTATAACACAGATCATTGCGTTTTCCACTAGTCTGATTTACAGTCCAAATGACCCGGACTACAGATCAAAGTGCACAGACTGCAATCAGCTATGGAGGCTTTGAAAGTCATCATCTAGGACATGCATTAGAACTGTTTGCATTAGAAAGGCTCTTTTTTTGGAGAACTGGATTACGCCTTTCATTCAAAACACCTGAAAACACAACTGTCCTGACATTTCAGCAGATGATTTAAGGTAGGTTTAAGATTAAGGTAAAAGGTTTCAAGTGTTGTTAATAGCCTCAAAACCACAAAAGAATCTCCATGGAAATGTTATGAAAGGAAATATTTACTATGGGTGTGACGATACAAAGGGTCGCTGTGATGCGGTGGGTGGATTCAGAAAACGATGCTCTACCAGCGTGGGCGCTAACGACTAGTTCTGACATTTCTGCCCGCGGTGATGTCATGGTTGCCATGGCATTTTCTGCTATTGTTTGTCTGATTGGTTTGATTTTAAGCGGTGATATGGAAGGAAGACACTGAGGTATTGGAAGCCATACAGCTGTTCCAGAAGCAAATTGCCACTTCAGGCTTATCTGGGGATATCTTCCTCTTCCTAGATCCCACAATTAAGTTGTAAAAAAGAAAAATTGCAGAAAGGCATTTAACTGCAAGCACAGACCAAAGCACTCAGTCATGTGAAACAGATCATGTTAGGAGTGACGGGTGTGATCATATCATATATGAGCGATAGCTGTTTTCAAGCAATTTGTGTGTGCTTGCTTATGTGTTAACTATGAGTGTGTGTGTGTGTGTGTGTGTGTGTGTGTGTGTGTGTGTGTGTTTTCAAGGGCTGCTTGTAGTTTTTTTGCCCTACGGGCTGTGCTGTTCAAAACAGATGGGATGTGGCAGGGTGGAGCAGAGCTCCTCCAAAATTAATCCACTCAGACAGGTGTGTGTGTGTGTGTGTGTGTTTCTAAGTATGTGTGTATGTATGCAGGTGTATACATATTTTTGTGGGTGGAGTCATGTTCTTCTTTTTGAAGTAATGTTTTCTGACAGGTCTGTATCTGTCTTTATGTGTGTGTGTGTGTGTGTGTGTGTGTGTGTGTGTGTGTGTGTGTGTGTGTGTGTGTGTGTGTCTTTTTGATAGTCTTACCTAGCTGAGTACTCCTGTATCGCCTGATGCTTCGGACCATCTCTGCCACTTTATGCTAAAAGACAAAGGGAACTTTAAGACACCATGCATTCTCACAATATACCAGTTATGATATTGGTGTGAACAATACAATGTTTCAGAAAAAAGTGACAACTAAGAAGGAATACTCAGGGGTATTCTGCCTAGGACTACCAAGATAAAATGTTTTTTTTTTTCCTTTCTTTCTTTTTCATACAAAAATACATGTTTACATGCAAATTTAATGGATACAAATTCTTTTTGGCTGCAGGGTTTTTAGGGCAAGGTTGTTGTGTGTGTTTAGGGTAAGTGCTAGTGTTTGAAAATTGATATACCTATTGGCGCTTACACATCCAGTACGATCCAGTACAAATGGGACCCCAGGAGCCGACATTGCAATAAAACAAAAACTTGTTTGTGTGTGCATGTGTGTGTGTGTATGTGTGTGTGTGTGTGTGTGTGTGTGTTTATATCTCTGCACTGGAAGAAGTGATGTCTTGAATCATTTCCACATGAATAAAATATATTACATCACAGCCAAGTAAAGCGAAAGACAAAACTGTGTTGATGTCATACGTTATCCATGTGGAAAATTCATGTGATGTACACTAGAATGAAGTTCTAAAATTCAGTGTATCACTTTTTCAAATCTGGGCGTGTGTGTGAGTGTGTGTACATAAACTGATCTTGACACTCACCATCTTCTCAAAATTAACCAGCTCCCCATGGAAGGTCTTACAGCTCTCGTGCAGGAAGGTCAGGTCTGCAAAGAGCAAAGAGGGATTATGGTTAAAGGAATGGTTATGTAATGACATGTCAGCACTTGCTTAGTCGGGCGCCTGCTCCCCTGCAGAGCATCAGCATGGCGCTCACACACCAGATGAAAAGAGAGAGAGAGGGAGAGAGAGAGAGAGAGAAAAGGAGGACAGGCAGGTTTTGATGGCTGTAGGGAGACTCAGCAGGCCATGGTGTCTCTTCAGCATGACTACATTACTGTACTGCAAAAGGGAAAAGGGGAAGGAGCGATGGAACACGCCAAGACGAGCTGCTGCGTGCCGTCAGCATGAAGACTGAATACAGGTGGTTCATTAAAGGGTGGTGGGGGGGGCAGTCAGAAAGGTCGTTCATGTGATGAGAGCAAGACGGAAGGTGGTAAACAAGTATTTAAAATTCAGCCTCAAGCACCCTAGCAAGTTCCCCAAAGACCAAAATATCGGGAACAGCTAGCAATAATTGATCAGAACTGTTCTGAAAAGGTTTCTGATGATTCCCTGTCTGATCAAGACCAGGATGCTTTATACTGCACTTGCTCTATACTGCACTTTATACAAGGATGTTTTGATTACTCTACACTGATATTACTATTAATATCTTGGGGGTTTAGACCGCATTCATAATGGAATGTTTGAATCTATTATAAGAATTTATAAGAAAAATGTGCATTAAAATAGAACAGTGCCACATTAGAAATACTAAAAGTTATCCAGTTCCAGTTATTTGTATTTGGTCCACATGTTGCAATGAGCTTGCAAAACTCTTCTGTAATAAAACATTCAGTTGCTCATTGTTCTGCCCTTATAATACCCATGACGTACGCAGAAAATATGCAACATGATGTATTTTTTCAAAACACAAATCATTATACTGACCACTGTTAACTGTTATTTGTTGTTATGTAACAACAAATAAGGAAGAATCCAAAGACTGCTGTCCACTTACACAGTTTTGCTCCATGGGCACTTATTCACACTCATTCATTACGAATGCAAAGTGTAACCAGAACGCTGAAACGTCTGGCCTGGCATACACTAATCTACTCTCAGCTTCAAAGAGCTATTAAAGGAATAATCTTGTAAAAATCTCATTTACACAAGTGTTCCTTTAGCCCAAATGCATCTGAGCACCCAATACAGAATTTGCTTTTTTTAAATTACCAATGGAGCTGCAAGGTATGTATGTTGCACCGCTAAAAACAGCAGTGGCATCCAACTTTAAGGCTTAATTTCGTCCTTCCTAGTGTCCATTTTATTAGTCCAGAGTGTCATACAACGTCAGAAACCACATTAAGTCCATTTGTGATTACTGAACAACTTGATTGCTAATTGCTGGGATGTAAGCCTCCACTGCTTGTTAGCTTAATAGCTACACAGCTAATGCCTTGGACACATGTGACATTCAAAGTTGCCAGATCACTGTGTTGGGCACACTACACAACTTTCTCTTTTGTAATCAAGAATCTTGAGGTCGTCGTGGCTGATCACCACATGACTGATCAGCGACAGGGGGTATTTTCTTTCACAAGAAAAAAAAAAATCTGTGGTCACCGAACTATGTTCGGTAACGAAAAAAATATGCAAGAAAGGACGGGGAATAACACGATACTATGCGTGAGATTTTTTTTCATCCAAAAATGGATGCCAGTAAGAAGTGAGTGATCCAAGTTGTTGCAGTGAAAAAACAAGGAAGAAAAAGAAACGTTTCCAAATAATGTGCTATTTTTGCACTATTTATTAATGTCTACCTCTGCTCTGCATTTTTGCACACATAACTCTCTGCTGCTAGAATACAGTATCTGTCATAATACTATATTCACTCAGATTCATACTTTGTCAGTTGCACTAAATGTTGTCTTGTCCTGTTGTTTTTTTGCTCCTATGGTTTTCTTGCACTCTTTTCTGTCCTGTCTGCACTTGTGGTCTTGTGGTGTTCTGTTTCTGTTCTTGTGCTGCCATGTGGTCTTGGAGGAACGTTGTTTCGTTTCACTGTGCACTGTGTGTAAAGTTAAGTGACCCCTTATAGTCACGCGTGAACACACCACAACACATTGTGAACCATGTGAAATTCTTTCTCTGCATTTAACTCATTCACCAAGTGAAGCAGTGGGCTGCCACCAATGCGGGGCGCCCATCAGCGAGTCTCTTGGATGGCATCTTTCAACAATTCTCAAATAGTGATTGAGAGCCGATTTGCATCCTCTGAGCAAACACAGATTTGCCTCTGATCTGGGGCTTTTACTGACGATTTCCAAACTCAGGGCTAAAACTACGTAGTGTGAATTTAACGTCTACTGCATTTGGCGTGAGGGGGAAGATAGTTTTTTCATTTTTTCATTTTTTAATTAATGAGTCCTTTAAAATGATATTAGAAGTTACACTGATAACATAAAACAACACTAAACAACAGCATTTAAATAGTAGAATGTGCAAGAGCCTGCATTTTAAACCAGCGTAAGTCTGAGCATGACGAGAACACAGTGCCGTTGTCATTGCTGATTAGAGTTTGACGCTGGAGCTGCACTGACAGCGTTCTGGAGAAGAGTCATAAGGAGCTGAAGGGGAGGGGAAATGAAGCAGCCACAGAGAAAGAGAGAGAGAAAGAGAGATGGAAACAGCAAACAATGCACTGCAAAGGAGGCAAAAAGGGACATAAGTGGTTTGACTGATGTAAAGGTGGAAGTGTGACTGTGTTACGGTCAGTGTGAATTTGTGCATTTTATGCAATGTAAAATATCAGTGTGTGCTTTAAACAGCAGTTTGGGGAAAAAACTGTTTAGCAAGATCTACTCTTCATACCAAAGAATATCCTTTCATGCACCTGAAGCTGAATGTTGCATGATATCATAAAAAAATATAATGATAATAATAATAATTATTATTATTATTATAACAATAATAACAATAAAAAAAATCATTTGTAAATTAAAAAGGTGGCTGATATAATGGTTATCGTGATAAATTATATCACATCGTATAAGACACGTTAGTGCTTAAACACCTGCAAGTTTCTTTAAAAACTCATTTAGAGAAGGATTCCAAGAGGAGTAGCGATTTAAGAAATCATGATAGTTTCGGATTTATTGAATGCCTTAAGACTGCAGTATGAGAAAAGGCTGTATGACTGTAAGAGGGAAAATAATCCTGACAAATACTGATTCTACTTTAAGCTGGAAGGGTGGACATTTGACCAACAGAGACAGGACTGAGTGACAGGAAGAAAGAAAAAAATTCTCTTCCTCGTCCCAAAAAGTTGGTAAGATGTTCAGTCATAAAAATCAGTGTGCTCATATTTATTCTAACCTTCTTAGATTTGACTGGTACACTGTGTCTATTCCAACTGTTCCAACCAATGAAAAGAAATACATGCATGAAAAATGTCATGTGTCATTTAAATATCATACACGATATTACATGTTTGCTATATGGCAGTGTTAATGATGACCATGTCTATAGTGACGTATGGAGTGTATGTAAATCAAATCACAGTGTGTGTGGAGTGAACAGAAGGGTCGGTGTGTGTGTATGTGTGTCTGTGTGCACGTGTGTGTGTTGAGATAGTAGTGGCCGCTGTGAGGAGACATGTGCATGAACAGAGTGAGTATTAGGCCAGCGGGGAGGGCGCCCGGACTCCTGCCTGCACAGTGAGTGAAGAACAGAAGGGTGTTGATTAGCCTAGTGGGGCCTCTTAGGTTGCTTTATAATCAGGCAACAGCAAGGCGGCCGCAGCAGGAGCGAGCTTTATGGGAACACATCTGGACAGCAGCTGCCCATGGACTACCGAGGCAGGACCGCAGTGCTTCTGTACTGTACGCAGTAAATAAAGCGTACATACTGGGTGTTTGCGTAGACGTGAGTGGGAAATACACTAGTGCACAAAGTTGTTCAAATCACTGTTCAAATCAATGACCTCAATGAAATAAAAGCAGCCTACTGGTAGATAAATATATAAGACACTTTTTCTATAAAAGCCCTGTCCAACTTCACAAGTTTAATTAGTATAAAGCTGTAAAATAAGACCCTGAGGTCTACATTTAATGTTTATATGGTTTTATGTATTTAATTTCTGTGTGAGCAATCACCACCTTTGCTTTGTGCCTTTGAATTAAAAAGGTTCTTTGTTATCATGTCTTTAAGACTGATATGACCTCTGTAACAGAATGGCCTCTATTGTGCCTCATTTAAAAAGCAGCGAAGGCTTCTTATAACTTCAGCATGAATGGGCAGGTATAACTTGCTGCAGGCAAAATAGACGGATGGTGTTCATGACAACACGAAAAATGGGGTATTCAAAACAGACTGTTTCTGCTGTTTAGCTCTTATTTATAT
>JBBIGA010000027.1:9524326-9540485 GCA_037576975.1 Alestes dentex | reverse complement strand
TCTTAATTAAAATTTCTTGCAGCACAATGAGATGCACGACTTTAACGACGATAAAAGAGAGAGAGAGAGAGAGAGAGAGAGAGAGAGAGAAAGAGAAAAATATAGAGAGGAAAGAAAGGTTGGGGGGGAGAATGGAGTGAGAAACAGGCAGAGAGAGAGAGAGAGAGCTGAGAGAGACAGACAGAGAGAGGATAGAGACAAAAACAGAGATTAAAAAGAAAGAGAGAAACAGAGACCAAGGGACTGAAGGAAAAGTAGAGTGAATCAAAGTGATGCACACCACAAAAAAAAAATCAAATTGGATGCAAAGTTGTAAGGACTCCCTCAGTACAAAATAGAAACAGAGTGGGTGTGAAAGACAGGAACGGAGTGAGTGAGGAGGAGCGAATGAGGTTAATTACCACCTCTGATAGTCTCTTGTCCCTCAGAGTTGTGTGTTGGTGTGTATGTGTGTGTGATACCACACACTCCCTGTAGTCCTAATTTAATCCTATCACTTACTATATCCTTCTAGTGTTACAGTCCACTACACTAATAATGGCACTACATCCAAGAAACAAGCTGAGTCTATACATCAGCACACAAAAAATAAGGATGCGTGATGATAGAGGAATCGCTTGAAAAATGACATCGGCATAGGACAGATTTTCAGATTGGACCAAACCAAAATTTTAAAATGTACTCTGGAACAGAAGAACGTTTAAGCGATGATGGAATATGGTACTAAAATCGTTTTCATTTTACCTTGTTTTTTTAGCTTCTAGAAAGAAATAGGTATATGCATGTTATCAAGATATGGTCTGAATTTCTGCATTTTAAAATTGGTCTTTGTATTGACGTTGGCAATTATGTATCAAATATGCAAAACATCGGATAACGGCACCAGTCTACAAATCTTGGAAAAAAAAAAAACGTACGCATGTGCGTGTTTCTGTATGTGTGTGGTTCAGGGATATTTGCAGTCTCTCTACACAGATAGATAAGAAAAGTAGTTAAACTGAATACAGCAAGAACAAAAACAAAGACTTGTGTACACTGAACAGGGAGTCGTTTCTTTCACAGGTGTTCAATGCAGTCATGTATGTCTCTGACAAACACAATTACGTCTGACTGAGTGGTAAAACTGAACCTGACAATGTGATTAAGGTTAGCAACCAAGTAGCCTCCAAAACATAAGAAATGAAACCTTTCTGCCTCCCTTTCTGTGAAAAACCTTTTTACGGCCCCCGCACTCTCCATCTCTCCCTTTCATCCATCCCTCTCCTTCTGCCCACCAGTTCACATTCAGATGGAGCTTTAAGTGCAGCAAATCTCTTGCCTAGTTTGCCACACAGCACAACGAAACAAGAGAAAAGCACGGCTTCACACACACACGCACACACACATGCCCTGTAAACCACAAGTTGAGACCTTGCGCATACAGTATATGCATCGAGGAGGATGTAGCAGCAAAAATGTAATACTTCATAATACATGATTCTTCAAGAAATGTGAGGTATTTACTTTTTAATGAATTTACTGCACTGCGCTGTATTTAACAAAACTACTCATGGACTTTTTGTGATGAAACACGCTGGTCAGTATTCTTTAAGTACTGAAGATTTCACAATATGCTCAGAAAAGTATCATTTATTGTGGTATAATTTATCATGATGACAAACATCATCATATAATCCAGCTCTAATCTGCATGTCTATGTATGTATATATATATATATATATGGCATATCTATGTATGTACGTGTACTTTGACTTGAAATCCACATTCAGATCAATTCATTAAAATACAAAAACAACACTTCTGTTAATCCAGTGTCAAATAAACAGACAGGCACCATCACAAGCAAGCTACCCAGAAGCATACAAGGGGAGGGACAGGCTGCAGAAGGCAATCTTCATGGAGTTCAGAATGGACCGAGAACATAACCTTGATGCACCTCAATCCACAACCTCCAACACAACGGTCTGTTTTTACAGCCTCAAGGCTAAGCCGAGTAGTGCTGTTCTGCTGAAGAGCTGCAGAGTGTTGGCATAAGTGTGTAAGTGTGTGGGTGGCACGGTGGGGGGTAAAGGGGTGTGAGCGTTATTTTTACGTTCCAGCAGAAGCGCAATTCTGACCCCCATCTCACACTAGATGTCAACAGAGTTCATCAGTTTAGGAAAATGAAGACCACCCCACTTGTACGTTTATGGTAAACGAAGATTTGAATCAGTTGGATGGCCAAAACGGAGATTTCAGATCAAGATTTCAGACACGTTGAATAGAGCAGGCAGGGATTATATAAATTGTGATAGACAGGCCGTTACCATGGAGGCCTTATCGCATCTGAACCCCCACTACCCACGCATGCTCTCCTTTCTTTCTCTGTTTCTCTTTTCTGCAGCTCTCCCTCACTTGCGTCGGAGCGTTTGGCATGAGGCGGTGAGATGCAGAAACAGCGGAGGAGAGTGTGTTCATGTGCATGAGAGGGAGAAGAGGGAGAGAGAGAGATAGAGACAGGAGGAATGTGTACGTGAGGTCTCTGCGCATTCCCGAAAGCTGCCTGCTCTTGTTCATATCTGGTTCATCTTAAGCCATGTTCAGAATCTTTCTGTTCTCGAGGATGAACCTCCAGCACATACTCGACCCCATTAACACCTGAATGGCCACTTGCTTGAAAATATGCAGATGTCCTGCCTGAATAACAATAATTAAGATTATAAAGTATTGCTATTCACAAATAATGATATGGTCCAACCCCTGACAGACCCTACTGGTGGCCCAGCACTGGCTTTGTTGAAATAAATGCATCTTTACATGCCTGAAGAGATAGGAATAATGTGTTTATTAACATAGAACAAAGAAGATAAATTGAAAGTCTGCAGAAACAAGGTGGTGTATAACTCATTGTTAATTTGTTTTGCTCCTGGTGATTACCATGCAGAGTTGTATAGCAGCCCTAATTATATCCACCTGATTTTCACATCCAGATGTTCCTGAAGGCCTGGGTAACCGAATCATTAGCCATTTATGAGTATTACAAACTTGTCAACATGAAGGACTGTTACCAACAAAGAGCATGAAGGTTATTCACAAAATATACGCTGAATTAAGTACACTGCACTGCAAATCTAGGAGATATTTTAGGGAAAAAAATGGGTAAAACAGATCAATAAATATATCCTAGTGAAAAAAAATCTCTGCTTGCTGCCATATTTTTGGCCTGTGGTTCACTTTATGCAGCTTGGAAGCGTGCAATGTGGGTACACAGCAGGATCCTGCAGATAAGCAGTGTGTGTGTGTGTGTGTGTAAATATCAAGCCAGCATGAGGAAAGTAAGAAAATTCCTAAAATACCCTTAAGCTAAAATGGCACTGCTCCTAATATAGCAGCAGCTCGCTTTTTGGCCTAACCTAGTTTGTGGTGGTCTCTGGGGAGACCCTCCCCACCACAGCAATCGCGAACATCACTTCGACTCTCCTGTGTGAAGCACTCGGAGCAATGACTTGGCACCTATAGCACTGGGATTACGTAAGAACAAATGGTATAGCGCAATATGTTAGGGGATGAATGATTATCGGCCTGGCCAATTACCGGAGTCGATACTGAGAATATTTATGATAATTGTTATTGTTTATATCGCATAGCCCACAAAATAAATGTATTTTAAAATATGCTGACAGAAATCTTTGCTTCATTACATGAAGTAAAAAAGTAACACATTTTAAAAAAACTATTTGTTGAGCAACATATTTTTATTGTCAGTAAAGCTAGTTTACTGAATGAAGAGACAAATTTCTCCCTCTTTGCAATTCCGTTATGCCTCTGTAATTTTTCGTACTACTTTAAATTGTGTCAGGAACAAGAAGTTTGATGTGGTGGTGAACAAGGTGCCAGTTGCCTAGGGGACAACCAGCTGTTCGCTTGCTATATCAGCAATTGTGGTTGGTCACAAGGAGGAATTTATATAAGATTGATTATATTTGAATGAGCATTCTTTTTGTTGCATTTATTCATGGTAGCAAAGACTAATGCATGACAAGCCTTATAACATACACACTTTCCGAACACTGAATACAGAATCAAATGCCAACATAACAAACACTCGAATACCTAAATTATTAGGTGTTTCTCAGCAACACTAAAATGTCACTTTGTTGCAGTGATACATAGTTAGCTATAACAAGATATTAGTGTTTACTTATGTAGCAATAGCTATCTTTGAGTAACGCTGGTGCCAGCGTAGTTATAACTTGTTTTAGCTACCATGTTGTATAACTTTAGTCACCCACATGTGTTGGTGTTTTTACATGTTCTAATTAGCCCATGTACGATAATGTTAAGTCTTGTACAGTTAACCTGAGTTCATTTGCTGCTCCATAATTTAGCGTCTTACTAGCAAAAAAAATTAAGAGGTCATTTCTTGCATGTTGCTATTGGAGACTATCATATTCTCAGTCTCAACCCACAACAACTAATAACCTTACTGAAGTGTGTCCTGAAGCTTTCAGAAATGGACATATGCGGTAAGGCGTCTCAACAGAGCTTTGTGTGTTTGAGTTTGTGTTATTCTAAACTTTCAGTCTCCTTGATAACTAATAATTAGTATCGGTCCTGGAAAAAAAAAATATTTGTGGCCCCCTGTTATACATTAGTATAATGCTGACAGCATTATCACATACACACACACACACACACACACACACACACACACACACACACTGAAGGGAACGCCCATGCAAACCAGGCTTTCACACACTTGTTTGCCTACCCTGGGCAAGAACTTTGAACTCTGGGTGATACTGGAGCTTCAAGGTTAGTATTGATTGTGCTCACGTTGGTAAAGAAGGTTGCGTTAGAGCTTTGCACCTTCCAGTTTTTCCATTATATTGAGACGTCAGCAGTAAAACACAGCAAACACTTGCACCGGAGACCGGCAAGCAAAAATAGCCGTGTGTGATATTCAATCACAGATTAAAAGAAAAAAGTCTTTAGTAGAACAAAAAATATGCCTAGCATGCCTGAGTAAATGACACAAAGAAACCAAATCACCTTGGACCCTCTCGGATCGCTCGTGCGTAATACATCAACCAAACCTACTGACTTCAAACATACTCTAGAGCTACACAACACACACACACACAAGCAAACTTCTTAATGTAGCACATGTCCTACTTTCCACTTCGTGTCCCCTTGAGGACACATGGTGAAAGTGAAGAAAGATGCGGGCTCTAACGTAGCCTACCAATGATGACAGCCAGAGTGGCCTCAATACTTCAAAAAATCAACATCAAAACTAAGTCAGGCAAAGATGTTTTTGGAATCAAAAATCAACTTTCTTACCATCTCCGAATTCTGGGCTAGCTGATCTTACGCCATATTGTAAACGAATAAAGTGCCATTCAGCCATAATGTAGAGCAGCAATAAATGTCTGGCAACATTCCAAAGCCGTTTTAAAAAATATGAGGCATGCTACTTGAGAGCAGTGGAATCATTCATTATTTATCAGCATTTAATAAGGGATAAAACAGCTCTAGACAAACAAATCCAGTCAATGTCACTTAATGCCACCTGCAGCTAAAAGCAATGCATTCTCTGAGAAGTAAATTTTCATGACAGTATCCTGGTTGAGGAGAAGAATGTGTTCTATACCAGGGTCTTTCACAATTATACTAATGCTCATAGCACATGAGCACACTAGGCCTGTGATTTATAAGCACTGTCTCACTAAAGTGCTGGCCAGTCATCTCTTATGTTACTGCGTTTAAACAAGCCACTTAAAAACAGTCTTAAAATATTTCTTCAAGGCTGTGTAATGAGTTTTTTTTTTTAACTCTACTGTAGATGTACTCATTTAGCTTTGAAAAACCGTCCTGGTTTCTCTTTCCTTGTTCCTTAAGACCAAAAGCACCAGTTTACAGCTAACCACCATGCCAACAATGCACGGTGGCAATATACACTATACACGTTTTTACTATGTACTGTGTATATATGGTAGAAATGACAATAAAAACCTACGTGACTTGACTTGACTATATGGACAAAAGTAATGGGATGCCTGACCAACAGGGACTTTAGAGACACTGCATTCAAATACAGAGACTTTAATATGGAGTTTGTCCCCCCTTCGCAGCTATAACAGCTTCCACTCTTCTTGGAAGGCTTTCCACACCATTTTGGAGTTTCGGTGGGAATTTGTGTCCATTCATTTGTGTAGAGCATTTATAAGGTCAGGCACTTATGGTGGATGAGAAGGCCTGGCTCGCAATCTCCATCCCTGAGGTGTTGGATGGGGTTGAGGTCAGGGCTCTGTGCGGGCCACTCAAGTTCTCCCACACTAAACTCATCCAACCATGTCTTTATGGACCTTGCTTTGTGCACTGGGACACAGTCATGCTGGAATAGAAAGGGTTCTTCCTCAAATGTGTCCAGAAAGTTGGAAGCATGGTGTTGACCAAAATGTCTTGTTATGTTGAAGCATTAAGATTGCCCTTCACTGGAAGTAAGTGGCCTAGCACAAACCCTGGAAAACAGGTGTGTCCCAATACGTTTGTCTATATAGTGTATTTATGGCTATAATCTGGTATTCTAGTGGTAAACTGCTCCAGTCTTCAAGAAGCAGACACCAACTATCTCCTGATAAAGAAAAAAAATGTAGCTGCATTCTACCACTGCTCTCATTGTACCAGGATGTGTGTCCAGGGTTTCCAACTGGCAACCTTATCACGAGTATAAACAAACTCTATGAACAATGGGCAGTTTTGATCAAGACTGTCTTCATGTTTCAGCTGAGCTTTTTGGTGAGAGTTAATTCTTGTTAAGAATTAGTGTTCTGTGATTTTTGCATACTAGGCTATCAACATCAGCTGAGAGTCTGACGTTTTTCCTGATACCACTTATAACTCTGCATAGAATCTCATACACATTATATCTGTTTCACTCTTGATTCTGTAAGGGGTACAAGATGTCAGGACTCATCAGGTCCTGATAAGGTCCTGTTTTCACGTTTGGCTACAGAGACAATATGACGTTTAGTGGAGTCACAATTTCTCAATTGTCTCCTTTGTCTCCCAGGCATAATCGAATCTCACCTCCAGCTTACCATACGGTGGTTTGGAAAATTATGAATATATGATATTTTAGAGCCTTCCTTATTTATATGCATTCCAGACCAGAGCACCTGTGCATCACCAAAAAGAGGAAATTAAAATAATTTTTTGACATTTCTCAGCCCTAGCAATGTGTTGATAAAATAAGAAATTAATCTTGGTTTTGATTAAATCACTGGCTGTTTTATATTACATTCTTTATCTTTTGTGTCATTATGTAAAAGAATGGAGTAAAGGAGACATTGGGTAGCATCTGATTGTTAGCATCCATTTTTAGTGACCTGGTCTTGACTTGCACTCCTGTACTGTGGACCCCCCAGATGTTTCCTTCACAGAAACAAACTGGAGAAACATAATGGTCCAATCTGTAATATGCATTTAAGTCTGCAAATACTGCTCCGGAATGGCACCTCACCCAGGGTGAGTCTCTGCCTCGCACCCATTGACACTGGGATAGGCTCCAGGTGAGTGAGTGAGTGAGTGAGTGAGTTTGTAACTATACTAAACCCATTGACCCATAACTTTCAGCTAAAAATGACTCCATTTTAACACCCTGACCAATTTCGTTTAAACCACTTAAGCTGTAGGGAGCCGGCATTTCAATTGCACACTCATAACATTAATGACGTGTTAGTTCCTTAGTTCCACTGAAGACTCGAGTTCAAACTGATATTAATAATACAAATTCAACAAAGCACACACCATGAGACAGCTGGCAGCTAAGAAACTTTTTTTTCTTTGAAATGTACCCTGCATTCATAGCTTCTACATTTCCCTTTTTGGGACCAGTTCTTTTATTGCTCTTTCACTACATCTCCTCTTGCTTATTTTTGTATATTCTACTGTCTCTAACATACAGTTAATCTGGTGAATTTGCAAGTCCGTTTGTAGTCCATGCTTGTGTATCACTCAGCCCCACTTGTTGGATGGGTTTTTTTGAGCTGTCACATCCTTTCTCATCTCGCATAACAGTTCATGTTTCACATTGTGTCTGTTTTATCCAACAGAAAAATGTAAAACCACATCAAAGTTATAATCTGCACCACTCACCTTGTGCATGCCACACTATTAGTGTGACACTACTGCACATCTTGTTGCTGTATAAGGTATACTTATATAGGCTACTGGTCTAAAAGGAAGGAGTTGTTTACTGGGGTTTATTTCTACATGTATACCTTGTATTCACTTAATAATTCATTAGCAGTAAAAATCAGTTATTAAACAATGAAAGACAACAGTAATAATTTAAGAGTTTCCAAAATTAAAAACAAAAAAAGTTATGAATCATAGAGATGCTCTTTCCCTCTGCATTGCACATGCTGGATTGTTCCTTAGCCACAATGACAGCGCACTAAACATCTCTCATTCGCATTCCAGCCCACGGGCTGTTATTAAGGCTGTGTTTTGAGCCACTGATTGGGGCGCTTGTGGCCATCTCTTTGTATGGTGTGTACGCATGTGCACAATATGGCAAATGGCAAAAAAGGACAGCAACTGTTTTAGTGCCTTCAAAGTGCCGTCACAAGATGTATTTTGCCTTTGTTCACTGCAGTGCTGCTTTAGCACAACCAGCATGCACGTGCATGTGTGTACGTGTGTGTGTGTGTGTGTGTGTGTGTGTGTGTGTGGGTGAGAGAGAGAGAGAGAGAGAGAGAGAGAGAGAGAGATGCTTTCAACATTTTTTCCTTTCAGTTTTTTAGCTCTATGAGCGAGAGAGAGAGAGCATAAGTGAAAAAGGAAGCTAGGGCGAGCTAGCTGTACTTTTGGAACTGCCCTCTATCCTACTTTATCAAAACAGCGCTCCCTCTACACCCATAGTGATCCCCCATCCCTGCAGACTGTGCTTCACACTCCACTCATCCTCCTTTCCCTTCCTTCCTGTTCTCTCTTCCTTCTCTTCCTCCTCCTCCCTACAAGAGAGAGCTCTGGTTGTCATGTGAACAGGTGCTGTGTCTAAAGAGAAGCAATTTTGCACACAGGTATGTTTGCAGTAAGAAAAACATGCATACACCAAGGCTGCACGCTAAGTATGAAATACTAGTCCTGTGATTACATCAAAAAACTTATTTTGAAGTAGGACTGACCAGAACTGCATTTTACAGGCTTTGAATACTCATTGGTATTTCTGAACAAGCATATGAATACTAGCTCCCAAAATCATCCTTTAAAAATTATAATTTCATAATCCACTTCATAATGAACCAGAACGTAACTGCTTGCTACTACAATATATACAGTATACACAGTAGATTTATCATCATCACTGTGTTCTTTTCAGTAGTTTTATTTTATTTTATTTTTTTGCTAGTTGCCATTTGGACCACTTTACAGTCGTTAATATGTCATAATCTTTTTACAGAATGTAAAGGACATTTAATGTTTTACTACCAGCACTGCAAAAGCTAATACAGTGACAAAAATGAGCAAACTATTTATTGTGTAGCCCTAACCCACATGCACACAGAAACAAATAAATACACACACACCCAAGCACATGCATAAATTGCAACATACAGTGTAATACTTCCAAAATGAACCACTGATACAAACAGCATTCTGAAACATGAACAAGTTATAAGCACTTGCATTAATAGGGCGGTTAAAATATTTCCTACACATGCAAGCACACATTCATGTGGCGGCTTAAATGCACACACGCATACACTTCAAAGGCAACACACAAACATTCTGCACATGGTCAAGTGCAGTAGCCCTGGGGGCCTCCCATTCCATCTCTTCAGCAAAGAGTGGCCCAGGTGCGTGGGCTATGCACGGAGCGAGTGGGCACCACCATTAAGAGAGGGTGCGGGGGGGGAGCGAGAGAGAGAGAGAAAAAGAGAGAGAGAAATACTGACATTATGTAAAGCCCTCCAAAGGGAGGCCAGTGAGTGGGCAGCCATTTCTTCCTAATCCCTCGCTTTTTTCAGAAAAAAAGCAACATTCCTCCTACACAGACCCATGCCACCTCTCTCTCACGTTGCACTTATGCCTTTCCCTTTCTCTCCATCTCCTTCTTCTACTCTCTCTCTCTCTGTCTCCTCCATCTCCCTCTTTTTTTTCCCTCGCGCCCAAGACTCCTCGAGAATGTGCCTGAGGAGCGCCTTGTCTTATGAAAGGCGGCGTATGCAGAGCTCAGTAAAGCTAACCCAACCAGCCTTCAGGCTACAGGGGGTCCTTATGATTCGCGTATTGGAGGATGACTCGGCTTGCTATCATAAAGCACAGGTAGCTGATGGCCTAAGCCCACCTGATTAGCATCCCCCATTGGGAAATTCTGACAAAGAAGTTGGGTGCGCAGTAAGTTGTCACATGTAAGTGTACAGTTCATTTATCTCATAGGCTCGTTAGAGGCAAGCTATTTTCTGAATGCTAACACAGGGGTGTACACACTTTAATTGCAGCTGTCAGAGTCACGGAGGATCTTGTACTGGAGATAAATAGCATAAGGTGCGGGTGCAAGATGGCATTCTGATGTCACGCTTGTCCATCACAAACACCTTGACTGGAGTCTGACTCACACGTTAACAGGAATGACACACAGCAATCTAGATCCTTCCCGAGGAAACAGGATAACATGGGCATGCGTGCCAACCATTTACTGTCACACAGTTAAGAAACACCCAGAGACAGAACTGCATTTAAAAGCATGTGCAAACGTAAGGTTATGACATTCTGTGAGAATCCGGATGCATCTAAGAACCAATTATCCCCAACATTATTTACAGACCTAATACTGAATATACAGATGGTGTAAAATGTGGCAGTTTTTTTTAGCCACACACCCCTTTGTAGACTTGAGGTATGGACAGAGCAATCCACACTTACACAGTTGCGGGAATCTCCCCGTGCCGTACTGGCTTGTACTGCCAACTCAAGGGATTCACTCAGTTGCCAAACTGCTGTCTGTAGCTTTTCTAATGTATCCCTTTGAAAACCTGCCCCAACATGCTTGTGAAACATTTTGTGCTGGAAGTGCGAGATGTAAACAAAATTACGCAACAATCAACCAGTCGACCTCAGATCAACTAAAAAACTTTGGTTTACTCCCTCAACGTCACTTATTGTCTGCTCTCTAAAACGTAGCATGCAATGCTGTGGTGGATTTCAGGATGAAGAGTGTGTGCAAGTACCAGAGTTGCCCTTTTCAGGTGTGAACAGATATGGAACGCAACCAAAGTTAAGAAGAGCTGGAACTTTCGTCATCATTGTGAGTCTTGCTATTACTGCGGTCAGAATCAGAATCAAAATCAGAATCAGAAAACTTTATTGATCCCAGAGGAAATTGCTTCTGGACTGGGCGCTGGTAAACCCTCCTTTGGTAAATCTAGTGTATACTATACTGACTACTGACTGAAAATCAGTCTAAAAAGTGCTGTTTGGCTCGATAATATGTTGACCTCATGACCTGAGATCAGTAGACCACCCCAATCCATAATTCACAGATTCACTGCTGCAGACAGCAGGTCCGGATGAGACAGTCAATCTGGGAGCCTATCGTTAGCTAATCCTGGATTAGTGGTGTTTTTTTCAAATGTTCTCAGACCTCTAGAATGACAGCGCTGCAAATGACAGCATAGTGTTCCAAGGAACAGGTTGGGCAGGAAATACTCACAACTTAACTGTCATTTATATACAATCTATAAATCACTCCACATATAGATCAAATAAAGCTCTTAAAGGCAACTTCTATTACCTCATAAAAGCTAACAAAATTATCAGTCAGTGGTTTTCTGCCACTCTTTGCTGGGCAATAAAATCATTATTGCATTGGTAATGGACCTTCTCACATCACCAAATCTCTTCAGTATCAAACAGGTGAAGAAAAGAGGGCTAGTATAAACAGAGAGGTAGAGCCACAGTGTTAAATGCTTGACATGACCTGACAAAAATGCAGATGCCATGCTTTGAGGGGTACAAGGGCCTCCAGAGAATGTGTTTACTGGAAAATTCCAACACAGCATCTAACAAAGCCTGATACAATTTGTCGAGGTGTTTCATCCACTTCAACAGATGAGACAAACGCCTTAAGACAGGCAGCCTAATAAATGTCCCTGATATTTTTTTTTCTGTTACTTTCCACGCTCCCTTTGTATGCATTTTCATTTTCTTAGGTGTCATGTTTCATTATGGCAGTCAGACAACCTTGACCCCTAAAGGCCAGCAAGCTTAAGTCAAATTTAGACAGCCATGGGACTCATAGGAGAAGAATTTAGTCCAGAGCATTGCTATCTGCTTAGTCAATAGAGCGGCAGAACGTCTCTACAAAGCGAAGGCAATAATACCGTGGAGCACAGGAAATTACTAGCCGGTCTATTGATTTTACATACTGCACCTTTCCCACAGACTGGCCCTTATGCACATCCATACTTCTCAGGGCCCTGCAGTTTCCATGGTTACTTCACAATAACACTTCGCTGCACATGTGCCACGGCTGCGGCTGCACCGTGGCGGTCCAGAATTTTTATTAGCAATGATCTCTGGAGAAATTGCTACTGATGCTGCAACAAATGGGACAGTTGTTAAGGTGCATGATGATCAGACCTTGACGATGACATGGTGTTTAACTGCCCAACCCCTTGTAAATCGTTAGTCTGGGTACGGCAGCACGCAGGTGCCGTGCATCCTCTTAAGC
The DNA here is from genome assembly GCA_037576975.1 of Alestes dentex. Taxonomy (NCBI): domain Eukaryota; kingdom Metazoa; phylum Chordata; class Actinopteri; order Characiformes; family Alestidae; genus Alestes; species Alestes dentex. The sequence goes on along the minus strand of JBBIGA010000027.1, from coordinate 9,527,764 downwards.
TGTAGTTGACTGGAATCACTGACAGATTGACTGACACTTTCAACAGGAAACACTACTAGGAAAGCACCTTGGAAATCCTTTTACTTTGCACATCTACAGCCCAAACAATATTGTCTCCAGACAGGAATGCCCCAGCTGAAAATGAAACTGAATCAACAGTCTCTTTCCAAAACATTCTATTCCAGTAATTCCTCAGCCAAAAGCCTGGCACAAGATAAGAAGCAATAACAGAAGTCGCTCCTCCAAGGGAATGCATAGCTGTGGACTTGGGTGGACTTGGGTGCATGAACACCATGCACCGGGGCTCTTTAAGATATTAGACATGGTAACATTTCACATGATCATAACATACTAACACACAGCCACGAAACATGACCTCGTTTCTGGCCATAAATAAGTAAGCAGACATGAGACACTCCACTACAGGTAGAACTGCATGCCATGCAAACTCCCAGCTCTTACTGTCCCATTCATGAGGCTAATCCTGCCTGCTAAAGCTTAATTAATTTTACTCGTTTTCACCTTTGGCCTCAAAAGGCATCCTCGCAGCCTACAGTCATGACAATGTTATTTTTGCAACCAAAGAGGTTGTCGTAATGGCTGAATAACCCTGGTGTTATTATGTAACCTCGAGAGGATTGTAGTGGCGCAATGGGGAGTAATTTCGCTTGGAGCGGTAGCCTGGCTTGCTGGCGTGCTTTCAGACACTCTAGCACGCTGCGGTTCTGTCCTGTCCTGCTTAATTTTCTGTTCACGAGCTCTACGCTGGAAATGTCTCGTGTAGAACCGTCTTGTTGTCCAGAATTCGGAGGGGAGTCACGACGGGTGATCAAAATGCGCATGGCACCGACACGATATTTAGACGTACACTATATGGACAAAAGTATTGGGACACACCTGTTTACGAGGGTTTTGGGCTAGACGCCTTTACTTCCACTGAAGGGCAATCTTAATTCTTCAGCATACCAAGACATTTTGGACAACCCCAGGCTTCCAACTTTGTGAACATAGTTTGGGAAAAGCCCTTTTCTGTTCCAGTGTGACTATTCCCCAGTGCACAAAGCAAGGTCCAGAAAGACATGGTTGGATAAAAACTGGACTGGCGCGCACAGAGCCCTGAGTGGAGATTGCGAGTCAGGACTTCTCGTCCAACATCAGTTCTTGACGTTATAAATGATCTACAGAAAGAATGGGCATAGATTCCCCACGGAAACATTCCAAAATCTTACGGAAAGCTGTTATAGCTGCAAAGGGGGGAACAACTCAATGTTTAAGTCTATGCATTTGAATTCAATACCGTTAGAGTTCCTGCTGGTGTAATGATCAGGCGTCCCAATACTTTTGTCCCTATGGCGTGTGTTAAGAAATGAGAGGCTCTTACCGGTGCAGTTGCCGTATCGCTTGCCCGCCACGCTGTCCAGCAGCGTCAGCGCCAGGTTCTCCGGCGTGTCCGCGGCCAGGGGGGTCCAGCTGGTGTCCAGGCTCGCCTCGGAGCTCTGCTCGTCGCTGGAGAGAGAGGGGCTCCTGATGTCCGCGGCGGCGGACGGCCAGCACGGCGCCTCCTCCGTCTCGGGGCTGAAGACGTCCCGCGCCGTGCCGCCCTCGGGGGAGGTCTCCCTGAAGAACGGGACCACCCGGGACAGGCTGGCCCGTCGCCTCGACGCACCGGTGCCCGCCGCCTTGTCCCCGAAGCCCCCGGCGCGAGTGAGTGCGTTGGTCTGCTTCTTCAGAAACTTTTCCAGTGGCTTCATTCCGGCCGGCATTTTGGTGGCAATGCAGAAATAAGGCCTTTGCGTCGATCCCAATGAATACTCAACGACCTATTCTGGGGACTCTGTATAAATCTTGTTTACATTTTACCTCGATTAGAATAAAATACAAAAAACGCACGCTTGTATACCCACCGCTGCGGCTGTGTCAAGAGAACGCAGCCATCAGGGAAATAAGAATATGCCCACTAATGAAAACACACACCTTTTAACCAGTAATGAAGACGAAGGCCGAGAAATGGACAAACGGGTCCACAGTCTCCAGAATACACAAGGCAGTCCTAAAAAACAAGAGCAGAAAACGTGCTCCGGTGCAGCCGCTCCCTGTCTCGCCGTCCTCTGCAGTCAGGTCGTGTGAGAGAGAGAGACAGGTTTCTGTTGCAGAGGGGACATAACGCCGTGGCTCCAGCAAGGCGAGATAATTCAGAACAGGGAAAATAAACGCGTGGTTAAAGTCGGAAACGTGTTAAACACGATGCCAGGTGCCGTTTTTACGCTGGCCTCAATGCAGTCCGTCTGTCAGGGATGCTCAGACCCTGCCTCCCTATTATAAAGAAAATGGGTTATGAAGGGTTGGACCAATACATATCTGCTCGATTCTTTTCTTCTCCCCTTCCCTCTCTGTCTACCCCGTAACGTGGCACTGTATCTTCAGCCGTGAGAGGTCCAGAGCTCCGTAAGGGCTACGATAACACACACCCAGCAGGTCCGTGTGTCAGTGTATATGTGTGTGTGAGTGAGTGAATGCGCTGGAAGCGTTCAGTTGGTTATTCCCCGCCCGTATTCCGGAAGATCCCGCCTCCAGAACTCTATGGTTGGCTGCTTTTACGGCCGACTGCTGCGTGAAAAGAACGACTAGCCAATCAGCAACCAGGAGATGTCTGAATACAAGTGCGAAAAAAAATAACGTGGTTCCAGCTTCTCCCTCCTCTGCAGCTATTGGAGCTGCCCTGGCCTACAACTAATAGACAGAGGCAATTACAGACTCTCACCAAACTGACAGGGCAAGCATGTGATCACAAGAGCGCGTAAAACATGTCGCAGATTTGGATAAACGCAAATAAATTTCCATAAATCTACTCCAGGTGCTTTGCAGGTAGTTTCCAGACATGGTGTGGGATGGTCATTGCTCTACACTTATCTTTTTTGCTGTAAAAAATTGGATAAACATAAAACAACCTACCTATGAAAAGTATAGTCACGTGTGAACACACCACACTACACAGTGTGTTCTCTGCATTTAACCCATTCACCAAGTGAAGCAGTGGGCAGCCAGCGACACGGTGCCCAGGGAGCAGTGTGTAGGGACAGTATCTTGCTCAAGGGTACCTCAGTGGTGCCACTGGATGTCCTAGGATTCAAACCCACAGCCTTACAAATTCAGGGGCAACTCCCCAACCACAAAGCCACCAGCTGCCCTCAAAAACAAGGAACGCTTAACAATTTTGCATGGATTCATAACGAACAGCCGTATCTGACTAATCCCTGCCAAGTTGATGTGATAAGATGAAGGGGTGGAAACTAGTAATGGTTACAAGCTGATTCTAACTGGAATACATCCATCCATTTTCTACCCCTTTATCCCACACTCAGGGTCGGGGGGGGACTGGAGCCTATCCCAGTTGCTACGGGCGAAGGCGGGGTACACCCTGGACAGTCGCCAGCACGT
>JBBIGA010000027.1:9509404-9523249 GCA_037576975.1 Alestes dentex | reverse complement strand
AGGAAACCCACGCGGTCATGGGGAGAACATGCAAACTCCACACAGAAAGACCCTGCGCCCAACCCGGGAGTCGAACCTTCTCACAATCTGTCTTTTTGTTTTAGACAAAAATATCTCAAAAAGGGAAGAACGGATCCCCAACAAACATCTGATGAATTCTGAATGCAAGAAGATATTCCAGTTCAGTTTTATAAGGACATAGTTCTCAAACTGGGGGCCTGTGACATATTATTTTCTTGTTTTCAAATGGCATGGCTCGGGTAGCGAAATTTAAATAATCTCATCACCCATCATGCCCATCTCTTTTTTGTTTCCTGAGCCCATATTTTACAACCTTTGACATATTATGAGCCAATATCCTATATATGTTGATCATTGAACTTTCTCCACACTGACTGAAAACATTTTAAGCTATCCACTGCCATAAGGAATTATTCCTCCTCAACACACTGGTAGACTGTAGACTGGTAGACAAACCAGCACTAGTTTTAGCTGATAGTTTTAGGCTCCTCTGCTAACATCTTGTAATGAGATTGGGTTACTGTGAGACTAGTCATTATGGCTAAGTGGTCCAGATGGAAGACATAACCAAATAGGCTATGCATGCTTAGCATTTGGGCCTCTTCATGCTTGATGCCACACATTGATTAAAAGGAATAATTTTGAGACAGATGCCACTGGATGTAAGGCCTACAGGCATGGCTAAACATTCCTTTACCTATTAAGTGTGAACTAATAGGCAGTGAAACTTGATAATTAGTGTTATGTTGCCTCTTTTGTCCAAAAAACCCTCCTTTAACACACATCTCAAGAAGGGTATCTGCGATATGTCTTGTCTTCCTTTCAATTCCCTGAGCTCTGAAAGTCTTTGTGGTTGTTTTCACACTGTCTTTTTGGGTTAAAATACAGACTGTCTGTTTTGGTTCTACTCTTGGCCTTCTTTAGAAACCTTTTAATAATTCTCAGGAGATTAGGAACACAGTATAAATGTAAAATATTACCATGGACATACACTATCTCTCCAAACGTATGCAGACACCTTTAATTCAGCTACTTTAAAGTGGACCCACTGTTGACACTGGTGTTCTATTGCTCAATTGCCCAATGCAAAGAGATGTATAAAGACCACCAGCAGTGAGTGGGCTTTCTCTGGAATGACGGAGCGCCATCACAGCCATTATGCAGTCGTGTGAAATTTTGATGTATGTTTTTTTTTTATCAACCGCTTTACATTCTGAATAGACGAGTCTTCACACTACAAACAACCTATTCTTCTTATTAACAGGGCTACCTCAATAGTGTTGGCAAATCCTAGGACTGCTAGTGTCATCACTGAGGTACCCTTGAGCAAGGTACCATCCCCACACTTGCTGAATGGGTTAAATTCAGAGAAAGAATTTCACATTGTTCACACCGTGTGCTGTGCTGTGGTGTGTTCACACGTGACTATAAGGGGCCACTTTACTTTAGTTTAAAACTAGACTTCAGACTGAATAAGTGAACAAACACTGTTTGAAATTTGACTAAACACCCACGGTGGTGTGAGTTCCATATCATCAACTCAGTTTGCTTGTGGGAAACTGTTCAGCTGATCTACCGTATTTTACAGAAGAAGCCGCCGAAAGTCATGACCTTAGACCATCATTTCACCAAATGTCATGGGATTTTCCCCTTCACGCTGTCGAATTTTCTGTAAGACAGTCAGCAGTGAAACATTGGACATATAAATGTGAATTTGAAATAAATAGGCTTTCAATTATTTAAGAGATTTGCCCAGAACATTGTAGTAGTTAAAGTGTAAACGAGAAAAGAATGAAAGTGAAGTGAGAGGCATGTTACAGGCTTGTTTTTCTTAGATTTCCCCTCAGTCGCCATGGAAATGTTTGAGAGTGAAACCATGACGCAGAAAGGTGTTGCATAGCAGCCCGACCCCGCGGTTGACTTTGGTCACAGCGCTAAATTAAGACACAGTAGTGCGGTTGTGTTTTCAATACACACACTGAAGGAAAGAAGACGCGTGCACTTGCTCTCACTCTGACCACATGGTCCACTTGTCCTTCCTATCAATTCATTTAACTTTCCACATTCTGAAGGGGGGGACCCATGGTCTTTCCTCTTGTGTAACTTTTTTGCCGGCTCAGTATTAGCGATGACAGTTACTGTTTGTGAAAACTGTGACCAGTATACTCAGGAACTGTGGGCGTGTTTGCTGGAGGATGCCGTGTCAGTGATTTGGTCAAGCGTCATATGTCAAATGCCCTCAGATCATATGACAATCTCTAGGTTGGGATACATAACTTGATTTCACTCCTTCTGAAGAAAGTCCCTTTTTAGAGAACACTTCACTTTTTCTTTCCACATTTTCTTTTTAAGCCTAAAATGCAAGACTAGGAATGCTAGGTTTTGTGATGTTCAGTGTCCAAATAGTGCACTGTTTTTTAGAAGTTGTATACCAGCTATTAGAAAAATAATACCAATACCTATTAACAAAAGAAAACCCTCTGAATTATTATGTTTAAGGAATGATTCAGCAAAACAAATTACACATTTACATTACACAATTCCCACTGTTGTAGTCAATTAGTCAAGATAGGTCAAGATAGTTTAGCGCTTAGTAGAGCTACAAGAAAGACGTTGCGAAGACTAAAAGTCAGTAGTCATCCAAATCTTTACTGTACCACAAAGCCTCTTTCAACCCACTCAGACCACATCCAGGTCTTCATTCAGAAGATGCAGACTATCTGTAGCTCACAGTAAGTCATACTGTATCCTAAACCACACCAACAGGTCTGCACCACCTTTATAAAGGTCAGGATGTGGTTTGAATGGGTTGAAAGAGGTTCTGTGAAAGTTAACTTCAGCAAATATTACTTGTCAAAAGAAGCACTCTTGTAGCTTGAATGGAAATGTACTGATGTTTCTTTTACCTTTTTGACACCCCAAGCTAAGCTTTTCTAGTCTCTCCTCACAGCCTAGCCACTGTTATAAAGCTGCAGTTCTCCAAACAAGGGGCTTTTGTTCTCTTTCAGTCAGGTGATGGTGGAGGACATACTTAATGCCATGAAATCCACTGGAGCACATCTGATGAACCCCAAGGTTCAGGTGGTGGTGGCACCTTTCATTCCTAAACATGTATGACACTCCACAAATCATTCTCAAAGGATGTTAAATAGTTTAGGTCCTCTTTTTCACAAAGGAGGGGCCTTGGAAATAAGGAATTACTAACCCATATCAAAGATTTCTCATCTCTCTAAAAAAATGGACAGAATTTCTCAAGATATTGCAAGTTCTCTGATATGCTCTTTTCCAGGCTGGAAATTCTGTTTGACTTTAGTTTCAATTAGAATTTCAGGATTTTTCTTCTGGTCGATAAAGAGAATGTATTTAGTGATCTTTAAACGGCAATTTCATCATAACACTCATTATAATATCTACAATCCACTCAAAGATATTACCCCAGTGTATTAGCTAGTATTTGATTCACTACATCATGATGTGAAATGATCTTCAAAGATGATCCAGGACCTACTAAAGGAACAGTGCTTGAGTAAGTTTCACTATGAACATGGCCAGACAGGAACCATGGCTATGACTGTGTTTGAAGCAGTTGGGTCCACTGTCAGACTAAACTAGAGTTCAATATTTTTGTTTGCTAACAAACTATGAGGTCAAAACGCAGTAACCCTTCATCTGGGTCCTCTTCTGCTGTGTGTGATGACTGACTGTGATTCATTTTTTCCATTTTAAGTGCGTTTGTATAAATCTTGCTGTAATCCCGATCTAAAAGAAGGCAAATAAGGAACAGGGTGGAAAGGCCTTTACACATCACTGAGCCGTTGTCTTGGCAATTGCGTAACCCTATCTCTGCCTCTATTGACTGTGACTCTTGGGGATGTGTGTGCACAGCTAAGGAGAACCCACTCCACACTCACACACTCACACATACACACATACAGATGACAAATGACCTCAAGAGGGTAACACACTGACCCTGTACTGACAGGGCCAGAGCACACATCTGTGATGACTCATCACGCAAGTCCCCCCATCAACACGCAGGCACCCCCATCCATGCTGTCACAATGCTGTTCTTGTATGCCATGGCGGCCTCTGTAACACACACAAACAACACAATCAGGCACACTGCTTGCAATCTGGCCATGTAAAAGTTCCCATATTGTCTCGGTGCATATGGTTTACTACTGCCTCATGGAATTCAGAATTATTATTTTTGTGTTACACTCAGACATTCCGTGGTAAATACGAATTAGACTGTGCCTTTATATTTGATCCTACTTTATTTATAAAGGTTGAGCAAAGTTTTGTCTTACTGTTGTGGAATTACAGTTCTCTTTGAATCCACACCCCTTATTTTTGGTGAGCATAAGTACTGGGCCGACTTCATAAAGCCCTACTTCACATAACTATTCTTTTCAGCAGCTTGTCATCTGGCTTTATTTGGCTTTGGTGCTGATGAGAGGTTTGCATCTGTTACAGGCTTCATAACGTGGCAGTTCATTCTCGGCTGATTTTCTAATGCTGCATTCAGTTGTTTTCTAAGGGTCTTTCCAGGGTGATTTAAAAGTGTTGATATTGTCACACTCCATGCACATGCTAAAGGGCTGACTGAACTGTTCTTTTTGGTGGAAAAAAAATGTTACTATTTATGTAAGCAAAAGAACAAGAGAGGGAATGTTCCTAGAGTGCTCTATTGTCTTTAAGCAAGAACTCTGCAAAATGAAAAAGGGAAAGCAAAGGAGCCCTGAACATTGTGTTAAATGTGCTTTAATATCAGCTGTCTCCTCCACCAAAAAAGTAGCGGCCTTGTGCATTGCACATAAAGACATCACACTGTCACAATATTAAGTTCAGCTCAGCTTTTTCAGTATTAGGTCGTTTCTGTTTCTTTAGCTGTTCTTATGTTAGAGCTGCCAAGTGAAAAGCTTGCTTAGAAGCTACAACCAGAAATGGACATGGTTTGCTATCACACTATTCTGAAGAACCTCACCAAACGAGCACCAGATGAAATTTTATCTCATAAAAGTTATCTCGTAAATGTTATGCGTATTTGCCTTGCTTTTGCATGCATTAATGTGGAAAATTAGTAACAGATATCTGCAGTGTAAGGTGAGTCATTATTCAGTGACTGGTGCTGAACAAAATGACCTTACTACGTTATGTGATCATAAAAAATAAAAAAAAAACTGTGCTGGTATCACAGATAACAATGGTTGAACACTTTTTAACCAACCGTTGTATAATGACAACATTTTTGCCTGTTTATTGCTAAATAAATAAATAATTGGATAGATAGATAAATGGGTGGATAGATTAAGTTAAATTAAAAACAAACAACTGGGTTCTTATCATTAGCAGTATTATAAACAAATACCACAAAAAAACAAAAATATTAAAGCTGATGCTAGTAATGATTAGCATTATGGTAACTAAAATGAAAATATCCCATTTGTATCGAGCACTGAACAAAGTGATTTATTATGAAGAAATATATTACTTTCCCACTTCAGTTAAAAGGCCGCAAAGAGTCTTGAGGAGTCATCGGCAAAACCCATTTGCAAACACACATCACTAGATGAATCCAGGCAGAAGTCATTCGGTCCTCCACACATGCACAGAGGGAAAGTGCTCAGGTCTCCTGTGTGCAGGATCACTGTCTGCAGTCAGCTCTCAGTTCTCTGGTCGGCTATGCGTGTGTGAGAGAGAGAAAAAAATAGTGTGTATGCATGTGCGTGTGTGTGTGTGAGAGAGAGAAAAAACAAGTGTGTGTGTATGTGTGTGTGTGTGAAGCCATTCGGCTCATAAGCAGATTATCTTTAACTCTTCAAACAGTCTCGGCTTGCAGCACAGAGATGTATGGAGCTCTCACCCCCACCCCTGACACCCACACAAGCTCCACCGAATGAATCATACGCACTACACAGGGAAGCGGCTCAGTAGACAGAAACACTGCTCTCCATAGCTCAGGAAAAAAAAAGTAACAGCATGTATTCAACCCTGGACAATATTTCCAAAAAGGCACTTAAAACTGGATTATGTTTCCCTGTCATCCTGGGGCATTTCGCATAATTTAACTCTATGTCTTTTGAGAGGTGTCATCACTAATTGGCTGCCTGATAAATGTCTCAATATTGTCTATATTAGGAAAGGCCCGGATCCATCTGGGATCTACTCTTTTAAATTCAGACATCCGTGTCTTCAGACACATCAGACAAATAAGTAATGGCCAAATGTAGAATGAAGATTAGTTTGCACTGGTTGCAGTTTTTAATCATTAATATGTAATAAATGGGGGAACAGTGAGAGAAAAAGGACGTTTTTTTATTTATTTATATATATATTTTTTAGAAAGGAGCAGACAACTACAAGTGCAGACCTGCATGTAATCAGGATTTATTTAAGCCTATCCATAAAGAAGTTTTGTTTTTTGGTGACAACCTACATGACAAGTTTAAATCAGCCAAGGGATATGATTTATATCCTCACACTGTAGGAAAATGCGACTGACATGCTATATGTACTCACATGCTGCACAAGCTTAAAGGGATCTGTGGGAAAATGTCCTGCATTTTTGGAGATGTGCTATGCTTAAAAATTCAAAGAAGCATATCTTAAATGACTCAACAATATATGGAATTAAAAAATCTATATATATATAGGGTTATAATGTGCCTCATTGATGGTGTGGATACATGCAGAATGGATTAATGAATATACTAATACTAATCCCCTTCATGATATGCCACTCCTCTTTCATCTCTAGCCTTTTTTTTTAAAGCTAGTGAGTGCTTGTTCTTTTGAGTAAATTCTGAATTTTCTACGTCTATGTAGAGTTTACTAATGGATTTCAATAAACCATCTGCATATTTATATCAGTTACTGGTATATTTTACTCAGCCACTGATATACTTCACTTACTGGTACATTTGACTTTATGGTACATTTGGTTTATTTGGTTTATTTCAGTGTGGGGCATCTTTTAGTGAACACTGCTAGCCTAAATAGTTGGCAAACTGACCCTGCAAAACATCCATAAAGGTCAATTTAGCTTCTTCTTGGGATTTTCCATTTAACCTTGAATGTGTCCACGTATTGTTGTTTTGGATAAAAGTGTCTGCGCAATGATAGTAATGTAATGTAATGTACTGCAAACAAACACAGCCACTACCCAACCAAAGTAAACACAAGGTACAAAAAACTGGCAATCTAAGCTGAATAAACTACTTTTATTGCCTCTGCAAAATGGAGCAGGTGAATTACTTTATCTGTGGTAGAAATTGTATGTCTGTTTGTCTTAAAGACTTAAGATTTACCGCTATTTGGGTGTAAAACCACTCCTACTCCTGTTAACTAGCTTCTTATTCAAAATTTCAGTTCTACCTTAAATACTTGTTAGTGTGACAGAATACAGCTGCGGAACCGTTCAAGGTTAAATGGAAAATTCTAATAAGAAGCTAAACTGACCTTTGTGGATGTTTTGCAGGGTTAAATATAGAACCACACCGTTAATACTTTCTTTGCCAACTACTTAGGCTAGCAGTGTTCATTAAAAGATGTCCCACACTGAAGTAAACCAAATAAACCAAGTCAAATGTACCAGTAAGTGAAATATATCTGTGGCTGAGTAAAATATACTAGTAACTGATATAAACATGTAGATGGTTTAATGAAATCCGTTGGTACACTGTACATGGACTTAACAATTCTCATCCCTTTAGAAATAACTAATAATACAAAAATATGCTGAATGTAGATGCTATGTGCTTGACTTTGGACAGCTGTGTATTTATATCATTTATTATATTATTATTGCAGCTGTTTTCTGAAGTGTTCAGTGCACCTTATTTATTCACTGTAATAAGCAGGTGTTGTTGTCTGTTTAAAGGTTCTTTTTAAAGTTTCCCTTACATTTTTCGTCTTTGCTATTGTCTTTTTTGTCAGGATCAAATGTTTAGTGTGGCATTAGTGTTCCAGATATGTTATGTAACATAATGTAAATTTTGTGCAGGAAATATGTTGCTGTAAATTTTCACAGAAATGTCAAATTTACTGAAAAATTATTACCCTCATATAATGCTTACAGGCCTCCCAATAATTTAACTGTGTGGTTCTATATTTAACCCTGAAAAACATCCACAAAGGTCAATTTAGCTTCCTCTTAGAACTTTCCATTTAACCTTAAAAAGTGACGCAGCTGTATTCTGACACATTAACAAGTATTTAAGGTAGAACGGAAAATGTGAATAAGAAGCTTGTAAACAGGAGTAGGGGTAATAGATCACAGGGGTCTTGAAGTAATTTTTTGTTTGTTAATATGAATACCAGTTCAAGTCTTAAATGTTTCTCTCTGTCTATAATGTCACGCATAGTATGTTTGTAATTTTGTAAGGACCAATCCTGTAACGCTGTGGGCGGGGCATTGAGTCTGAATGTGTGAAGTGAAGTTATGGTTGCATTAGAGATGCTTCTTCATCACATATAAGCTCTTTATCAGCAGGAAAACTTAAAACTCCAATGAACAAATACAGGTCATATCATAAATGTCTACCTCTAAACACACCCATACATAGAGACACACACAAACACACGTACACACAAACACACACAAACAAAGTGTATAACAAACACAAAGGAAAAAATGAGAAGATAAACATGGAGGCCTTAAAAAATGTTTTGTAACACTGCAACATGGACCTCTGAAACATGGAGGTTTTTGAGCCAGAATAGTACTTGCTCGAGTGTTTTTCATTTTATTATTGTTATTTCGAATGAATCAGGATGGGGTTTCCGATGCGCAGCCTGGTACAGGAGCATCTGGGTTCATACAACATCATTTTATGATCACATCATTTGTCTCTCTTGGGTGGCTGCTCTCAAAACACTTCCATGAATCATGTGTGAGGCTAATGACTCAAATGCATGCACACACACCCCACTACACGCACCCACACGCACATACAGCGTCTGGGGGATGGGGTGATATCATCCTCAGTAGCAGGCCGCTTTGTTTGGTCGCTGTCGCCTTGTGACAACGCCAGAGGGGTCAGTCCCTCCCCGGCAATGTGCCTCACCAGAGGAGAACAATAGCAGAGCGAGAGAACCCACTTAAATATGCAGAAATCGACACCATCGCTCATTAAAAATGCATCATTGACAAAGGTGGTGAAAGAGAGCCACCTAATTGGACCGTCTGTAGCCACTAAAAATTTGAGCCAGGCCAAGACCATGTTCAGTAATGTTCACCATTCAGGATCCAAGACCAAGTACTCTGAATTTTCACTCATCCAGCAGCAAGGATCATGGATCAGATTTCTGGACACAAGTGATTTCTCAGAAGTCTTTCCAAGGCTTCCAAGTTCAGTTGTGGCCATTTTGTGTAAATGCAGCCAAATTCAAATGTTTTTTTAAAAGCAAAATATCTGAAACCATACTAAACTCATTATATATCCATAAGAGCTATAGGAGTTAAAACAGAAGCTGTAAGTTAAAACAGTTTCTGAAGGGAACAGGTTTTGAAAAAAATGAAAAACAATAATAAAGAATATGTTACATGTATATCTTACTGGTTTGAATGTCCTTATTTCCTCATCATTGTAATTACAGAAATCAAACATAAGACTTTTCAAATGTAAACATATATCAGATGGACTGTGCAGAAAAGTTGATTCCTTTGCATAGCTTCAAGGCCATGGACTTCAAAGACTGTCAAACAAATTATTATTAGTTCTTTATTTTAAAATCAGGATTTTCGTTCTTTACATTGTACGTTTACAGCATTTAGCAGATGCTTTAATCCAAAGCAACTTATATTCCCTAACTACAGGGTGCAGTCTCCCTGGAGCAACTTGGGGTTAAGGGTCTTGCTCAGGAACCCAGTGATAGTGTGCTGAAGGTATGATTTGAACTCATGACCTCTTGGTCCAGAGGCAAGTAGCCTACCCATTAGGCTACCACCACCTCATGGTAGCGCTGAAAGGATCACCACAAAATTGCAATAGGTATGGCACTGCCATAACCAGGCACTTTTTTCTAGGAGAGCACAGTTATGTGAAGCACATTTTAGAACAGAAGCAGAACTACCCAGTGCTTCTGTACCGGTCTGCACTCACGCAAGAAGTAAGCATTGCATGTCTAGAGTTGCATAAAAGACAGAAGGGACATGTGAACGCAGCTCTCAAAGAGTCAAGTTTACTCTGAGTTGCGTGCCAGTAGATGCATTTACAAAGTAGCCAATTCATGAGGTATTTGTCATGCTCTGCTTTGCTCTGCATCAATGACTGTAAACACATACATCCTTATGTAAGGCTCTTTATGTCCTCTACAATTGATTTATAGATCGGAGGAGCTGGTTTCTCTTTGATCTATGTTTATATTACACTATAAATATTACACTGTGTTTGTTTGTAAGAGCAGTGTATACTACTACCTGACATCCTATGTAAGAATTTAGTTAATATGCATATTGTTCTTTGCAAATCTGGTTCTTTGCAAATCATGTTCAAGAATCATTCAAATGAATCACAATTCTAAGCAAAAACAAAACTGATTCTCAGTGAATAAAGGATTGTGCAGCACTTTGCAAATCTAGGCCAAACACTTGCTTCTGATGACAGGCTTAATTTTGGCTTATTTTTTCTGTTTCAAACACATCAGCTACAAGAAACGACTTCACTTGTGTGCAATACATCCGATGTATGCCGATGTAACAAGAAAACGTTTTTCCACGTCACCTGTCAGTGGTTTTAATCTTGTGGCTTTTCATCTACAAAACTGAAGAGAAAAGAGAAACTATGTTATTGCAAATATTGTTATTGTGAAGTGTATGCTTTTTTGCTCTTTTGAAACCTGGTAATCAGATGTCCCATACGACTTGAGAGTATGGTATTTTGATGAATGCTCTGATAGCTATCCCTGAGGCATGGATGCATGAAGAGTCTTAAAATGCCAGTCCAGTCTCAAAATGCCAAACACGCATTCAAATGTCTTCATTACGGTACGAGCGACGCACACTGATCCCATTTCAGTTCACTCCCTCGGAGGAGCGTCACCCAGAGCTTGGAGTCATAAATTACTCTTCGTTCCAGTGGGCTCAGACAGAACGCCCAAACAAACCCGCGTGGCCAGCACGCTTCACGTCTCACTGCGTGTGTATGTGTGTGCAGTCACGGGCAGCGGAACTTGTGTGAGCATGCCTGAAAATGTACTGGGAGAGTATCATTATCATGACAAGAACAAAATAAAAAACAGAAAGAGACTCCTCTGAGATGGCCTGTCATCCATCCCAGCCCATCAGAATAGACAAGAGGGCAGAGAGAGGTGGGGCAGGGGTTGGGGGGAGAGAGAGAGAGAGAGAGAGAGAGAGAATAATAATGGAGAAAATAATGGAGAAAATAATGGAAATAAGGTAGAAAATAATGGAGGTCCATCAGTTTGGCAATGCACTCTTAAAAACAAAAATATCAAAAAGCAATCTTTGGAGCAATGTCACACAAGATCGTATTTTAAGACAAGAGACTCAACTTTTAAATGTTAAGGTTTTTGACAGAACCTCCCATTTAAGAGTGCATTACCCTTTTCTATCCTAACATAGTTCAGTGATATGTGGTAGTTGTGCTAAAGGGGTGATTCTCCAATTGAAAAGAGAGGTGAAAGAGAGAAATAGTGAAGCTGTCATTAACTCTTACATATAGGCTTGTCTCAATTGCCTGATTGCAACTACAGAGTGCCCTCGAGTTACAACAGTCTCGACATACAACTGTTTTAGGATAGGTAAGTGATTAATGTTAGGGTGTGTTTCGACTTGCACCAAAATTCGGGTCACGTCACTGTCGAAGGAACGGATCTGAGGCATAACTTGAGGACCCCCTGTACTTAACCGTAGTTATAGCTTTCACAACCATATGGTAGAAGAATGTGAACTGGGTACATTTAAATAAAAGAAAACAGAAAGCGCATTTATTGAGACACTTGAGAAATGAGCGACATGGCAAAAAATGTATCACAATATTTGTAAAAACATCCCAGTGTTTTGTTTTTGCCATTATTGAATCAGATAACATATGGTACATTTTAAATACTGCATCACACTAAATACAGTAGTCAAGAATAATTACACTCTATAATGGATTTATTACACACTTTGATGAAATAGATAACGAGAAAGTGCAAAAACCGAAACAGTAAGATAGCTAAGCAGGCAATCTTGCCACTTTAAGCTTATTTTTCAAAAGTTGCATAAAAGCAAAGAAAAAATGAGTTTGTTACTCACAGTTCCTTATATGCTAGTTAATCATCAGCGAAAGTGGCTGCGACGGGCCGACTTAGATGACTAGGCACTTGACATCTTGATAAACATTTAATTAACATTACTTATTTATTTATTGCATAATTAATGAGACACACTGGTTTCATGATCACATTTAGTATCAAAAGGTTCTTCTGTTTTTTTACCCTTTGGTACCAAAGATATGTGATATGTGTAAACATCATGTATGAACAATAACGCTTCATCACTGTCAAATCATCAGTCAGTTCCTTACACACACCAAGCTAAGAATCCGCACTTCTGACAGATTTCTCTGCTTGTGTCAGCAAGCATTGACATTATTTAAACGCATGAACGCCGTGGGGAAGGAAGGTTTAAAAGGGTTGGAAAGGCAGAGAAGAGTTGAGGAGAAAGACCTGGGCATCTGCTCTCCTAGACAAGGAAGAGCCACCAATGAAGGAAAATACCGAAATGAACAAAAAGAGATTAGAACACTTTGCGATGCCATAGAAACTGCCAGCAGGAGAGGGAGCGAGAGAGGAACAGACTTTTTGACACGTTGTAAGTGTGAAATCTCCTTTAGCCAGACAGGAAATCGACGAAGTAAGCATGGCAAGAATTGCTCTTTTTTTCTGCCTAAACAAATCTGATTGCATAACAAACTTGGATCCCACTTCCCTATCTCACACCGAGCAGCGGCTCAGGCCTGTCAGTCATAAAGAAGCACCAGCATGTTCCAGCACGGAGCTGGTAATACTAAAGTGACGCTAAAGTAATGCATGCGTATAGAAGCAGCTCAGCCAGAACATCACAGTCCCCTCCAGCTGCTACATGCATGAATATTCATTGCAGGGCCGCCTCGGCGTTCTCTGGCTGATTGGTGAAAGAGATATGTTTGCACAGACTGACCACAATGCCAACCAATACGAACACCCAGTGGGTCTTGCTGTGAATCATATGAATATTCATCATGTTACTCTGCTTTTCTGTGAATAAGGCGTTTGTGCTAGGCGCAGATGATTGGCGCTTATACCCGAAGGCCTGTTCTGTCAGAATAAAAGCAGAGGGAGGAAATGTAACCCAGCAACTGGGCTGAAGATGTGATTAAGGCACTGAAGAGGTGATCTCAGCTGTTCTGCTAATGTCCCTGTACAGGTGGCACTGACTGTTGTGCATGTGTGCATTACGCATGAGGCAAGGGACGGTGTGACAGTTAAAAATAGAAAACTGACATTTCCTTTGATCAGTTAAGACCAACTATTGGCTAAAAGGCATAAACACTCACAACATAAACAATGCATGTCTACTTGAACAAAAAAAAATAAGGTAGTGTACTGCAACTTTATGGGTAAAGGAGTAATAGATTATAAGATTATAAGTGAGAAGTTGCACTGACTGCTCAAAAAGCTCCACATGTAATTCACTACAGCTCCAGAAAAAAGTAAGAGACTGCTGCAATTCGTTTTGAAATCAGCATCTCTATGTGTATGACAACCATTCCATGCCAGTGTCTGTTAAATTCCTACACAAGCACCTCATTCTGCTTCATGAGGTACTGATTA
>JBBIGA010000027.1:9495368-9509063 GCA_037576975.1 Alestes dentex | reverse complement strand
TCTGTTAAATTCCTACACAAGCACCTCATTCTGCTTCATGAGGTACTGATTAGTGATCACCTGAATCAAATCTTATTCAGTGAGGAAAAGTATAAAAACCACTGCTGTAATCTCCTCTCGCAATGTGACCATTTGGACAGCAAAACACTACTAGAAGCACGTCAAAGGTAATTATTGCCATTTTGTTTAAGTGTGAACAAGATATTTGTTTTCTTTGAATTATACAAGTTCTGTAAACACTGCATCATTTCTCTTATTTTGATGTCATTTCCTTTAAAATTGATTTAAAGAACTGAATTTTTATTTGGTAATTAGGAGAAATAGTGTCAGCAGTTCTTAAAAACTAAGGCAAAACTGCCCAGTTCAATACTCGCACCCATAAAAGATAAAACCTGAAAAACTGAACATTTTTTTTCAATAAAATAATATATATACATAAGATTAATATTGTTTTATAAAAAATATATATAAAAAGTAGGGGTGTAAAAAACATTATCTAATTCATTACAAGCCCTCTGATTAATTAAATGAATTTTGGCATATGAGTAATCAACAATAATCAACTTTTAACGTCTCTTTAATTTAATAACTGTTTTTTACACTGTTCATGTGCAGTAATAGTCACAGCAATCAAAAATATGACCTAATATGCTTCAGCAAGAACAATGATAGAACTAAGTCCATCTATAAGGTGCAGTTTAAGACAGTGTACATACAAGCACGTGTGTTCTAACGAATTATTTTCGAAAATGCTACCTTGAAGCTTACACAGTTTACACAGTCAGTTTAGCACTGATAATGATGAGAAAAGGGCAAATAATACGCATAATCCAAGAAAATTTGGATTATGTATTTTATAGAGCCTAGATGGATAGATCTTTAGAGATGCATAGAGACAGTTTACACAGTCAGGTTCTAACACTGAGAAATGCGACCGTGAAGCAGGGTGTTCTGACGATTTATGCTGCCTTTTCGAAAACCCCTAATAAAAAGACATGCGGCTTTCATTACGTGGCATATAAGGAACATTATCTGCAATGCTATTGATTTTTGTATGTTAATTCATATTCAAAATATAAGAACTCAGTGTAAGAACTCAGTATAAGTTCATTAACAAAAGTTCACTAACAAAAAACAAATAGACCTTAAGTTAACCCACACTTCATGCCAACTGTTTTTTTAGTTATATTAATATTTTAGTATTTATCTGCATGATCTTTGTTAAAAAGATACTTTACTTCTTGTCATCAGACACATCAAATTATTAGTTTGTACATTTGTAACAGCTATAATGCTAGACTGTGAAAGATTAAAGGTGGCTTTGCCGCAGAGTGCTCTCAGGTTGAAGATTTCATTTGTGCATCTGTGAACATGTAGAAAATTCAAACCCCTTAAAATGGATCCACTAGCAAACAAATAACAAACAGTAGTAATTCCTTCTCATGGCTTATATTTTCTATTAGGCAAAGAGAAACTATAATAGTAAAAATATGGTTGTAGGCAGCGTGCTAAACACCCTATGAGGTTTTTGGTGGGTCCCTGAGCTCTAGTGTTGTCTGACTCCTTTCCTGCGGGGTGCTGAATCTACATTCATTGATGCTGGCTGCAAAATGTTTGGTTTACATTACATTTACATCTAAAGTTCACTCACATTTTTTTTTTATTTTTAAACACTCCCTAGAGTTAATAATAACTTTTAAAAACATTGTGTTAGGTCATTTGTAGATAGTTCACTTTATTGGTATTGGAACTGGTATTGGAACTTTTACATACAAACCGGTTCATTTGAAATAAACCGGTTTGTATATAAAAATGAAAAAAAAAACCACTCTAAAAGAGACAGCAGGCGACATATTACATACTAGTTTAATATGACTTGCTTTTCTAACACTGTTTGTCTATCTGACAATATCTAAAGTTAAATTAGCCGTTACCAAGTAAAGCTAATGTACAGTTCATTCTCTGAGATACACTCGCTAGCTTGCCACTCTGTCTCAAAAAAGTAAAGACAAATAACATCCATTGCTGTAATTGTTAAGATGCCTCATTAAGGAATATGCAAAAATCTCTGAATTAAACTGACAAGGACTAAACATTGACGGTACTGGCCAACTACCAACTGAGCTGAAGGTCATTCTGAAAATGACTGGCATACAGGGGTTCCTCAAGTTACGACAGAGATCCGTTCCTACGACAGTGATGTGACACGAATTTTGGTGTAAGCTGAAACACACCCTAGCCTAAGTCACTTACCTATCCTAACACATTCGAACAATCTAGAATTACTGTGTATTCTGCGCATTCTGGGTATTCTTCCACTGCGCCACTAAACTAGTTCGCCCACATGAGCGTCGTAAACTCGAAACGTCGTATGTCGAGACCCTGGTAACTCGAGGGCAACTGTAAATTATTAAGTCTCAAAATACATTATATGGACAAAAGAATGGGGACATCTGACCATTACACCAACAGGGACTTTAATGTCATTACATTCAAATACAGAGACTTTAATAGGGATGGTGATGGCCTACTGGTTAGGATACTTGCCTCTAGACCAAGAGGTCATGGATCTGTATACTACCCTCAGCATACAGATAACACCATGTTATTGATTCAACATTGATTTATGGTTAAATGCATTGATTTATGGCGAGTGTTGAATTATCAGCGTTGAAACTAAAGCAATATTTGGTCAGATTTTCAATATTGAACATTCAGTGGTAACAAAACCTTAATTCAACACTGATATAAGGTGACTTTTTCAACACTTAAAATAAGATGCTGAATCAACAATATTACTGAAAATATCCAACACTGACAGCTCCTTTGTCAAACAATGTTGAATCCTTGTTGAATCCATCCAAAAATGGTTGATTTTTCAACACTGAATAGATGGCCTTCTCAACGAGCAAGATTAATGCTGGATAAACACTGAAGATCCTCTTTGTCTGATATGGAATCAGTGTCATTTCAACGGATGTGTGCTATCTGGGCTACCACTGGGTTCCTGAGCAAGACCCTTAACTCCAAGTTGCTCCAGAGAGACTGTCCCCTGTAGTTAGGGAACGGAAGTCACTTTTAAGCGTATGCTAAATGCCGTAAATATGGATTAAAGCCTTCCTTCCAAGCTTTCCACAAGATTTTGGAATGTTTCTGTGGGAATTTGTGCCCATTCATTCTGTAGAGCATTCACGAGGTCAGGCACTGATGTTGGAAAAGAAGGCCTGGCTCGCAGTCTGTGCCGGCTAGTTCTTCCACCCCAACCTCTTCCAGCCATGTTTTTATGGACTTTGCTTTCCGCACTGCAGCACAGTCATGCTGGAATAGAAATAGGTCTTGCCCAAACTATGTCCACAAAGTTGGAGGCATGGTGTTGTCCAAAATGTCCTACTGTGCTGAAGCATTAAGATTTCCCTTCACTGGAGGTAAGGGGCCTGGCCCAAACCCTGAAAAACAGGTGTGTCCCAATACTGTTGTCTATATAGTGTCATTGACATGGGCCACTACTAATGAGCTTAAGTTCATTCTGAAAATGAGAGGAATACATTATGAGTCTGAAAATGACAAGGTATATTCTAGTAATGGCAACATAACAGCTAAACTATAGGTAACTCAACTCTTTTTCTCTCATGTAGGCAAGTGAGCTTTAGCTCGGATCCTAGCTCGTGGTTTCCAGGTTACAAGGCTACACATTACTTTGCATTCATGAGTGTTGCTCGACAGGGTTAACTCTTCTGAAGTAAAATTTGCATCCTTAGTAGGATCTCGCGACCTGCTCAAGGTATCCGTTTAACAGTGAGGAATGACTGCTTTTCTTGTACATGGTACTAGTTCTGTTCGGATCATTTTTAGACGGGTTTCTGTAATTTTAGGGCATTTTCATCAGCAACCCACTGTCAACAGGTGCTGGGGACTTTTTTAAAAAATTACACAAGGGTAAAACTCTGCCCTCTAATTATGCAACGGCCATCTGCAGAGCCTTGGTCTTTTTATGCAAGCAGAAGAACAAATTGTAACAAAAATCTAACACTCCGACTTGAATAAAAAACCGTCTTCCAGAGGTCTTCAACACTTACCCTGTGTGATAGCCACCCTCCCCAGAAAAAAAATGCAGCAAAAGTTTGAAATTTACCGATTTGTAAACATCACAAATCAGATGAATGAGCGCCTCCAAGTGGCGAGTTGCTGCTTGTCAAAATAATTTCACTACCGATGTCACATGCTACGCTAAATGGACAGAAGTATTGGAACACACCACTTTTCTATTCCATCATGACTGTGCTCCAGAGCTCAAAGCAAGGTCCATAAAGACATGGTTGGATGTGTTTGTTGTGGAAGAACTTGACTGCATCGCAGAGCCCTGAGCTCAACCCCATCCAAAACCTTTGGGATGAACTGGAACGGAGATCGCAAGCTAGGCCTTCTCACCTAGCATTAGTGCGTGGTCTTATAAATGCTCTCCAGAATGAATGAAGGGGCACAAATTCCCACGGAATCACTCCGAAGTCTTGTGGAAAGCCTTTCAAGAGGAGAGGAAGCTGTTACAACTGTAAAAACCAACTCCGTATGTATTTGAATGCGAGGTCATCAAAGTCCATGTTTGTGTAATGGTCAGGCTTCTGAATACTTGTCCATATAGTGTATCTATGCATGCATACACACATGCACGTTTAAACCGTGTAAAACCCTAGAGCACCAAAATTATTTTAAAACAAATGAGTTACAACATTGAAAGTTATGCCATAAGCCAAAAACAAACTGACATCAGTCGTCAATTGTAAGGGCGTCTTCCCCAGTACCAGCTCAGTAAAGCTCTGATGTAAAAAAAAATAAAATAAATAAAAAAATAAAATAAAAAAAACCCCAGTGCGGACAGAACACAGGCTCTCCTGCCTGGCAGAGAGGGCAAGAGCAGAAGGCCGCTCTGCTCTGCGCTGCTGGCAAAGTCAGTACTGGCACGTGAGGAGGGAACCAGAAGTCATCTCTGACAAATCCAGATACAACTTGGCAGCTTATTGCCCATGTTTTACACTCTACAATCCCCAGCTAAAGTTCCGATAGAAAAGTGGTTTGTCTTTTAAAGCATTTTTTAAAGACAATAAGTCTATCAACATGCAAATTGTTTGCTTTACCAATTATGCAAATTTGCAGCCATCTGTACCAGAGTGAAGAACAGAGTGATAAAGCAAAACAGAGCTGTCTCACACTTCTGCTACTGGAAGTGCCAGTGTTGGTTGAAGTGACCCTGCCTCAACCAACCACACAGCGTCTGTCCAACAAACAAAAGCAGAGGAGCTACACTTGGGTTTTATTTATTAGTTCTCTTGACAAAATTGCTCCACAAAACAGGGAAAAAAAAAAAAAAAAGGAACACTTTAATATATTCAAACACCTATGAAACGTACGAAGCCCCTCACAGTGTTGGCAGGTCTAGTCACTCAGAACAGATATGTCAAACCAATTGAATTTTTTAAGGCATATATAAAATTAACATCAAATTATCACTTTCTTATGAGCCACGTCTAAACAACACTGAGTGCACAGGAGAGGATTTCAATTATACTGGCAGGTCTTCAGGAACAAATAATAAAAGAAACCGTTTTAAATGGATGCATCCATAACAGACCCCCAGTGGGGTACGAAGGGTAACAGCCTCTCAGCTTCAGGTATCCAGCTAAAACTGCTTTTACAAAGAAATGTATCCATGTACTCATGCATGCCTGTACAGTGCCACTAAAAGGTAAAAGAAAGAAAAAATTCTTTGCATTCATCATATCGAAAAATAAGTAATGGAAACAAACGATTGGAAATTGCAAGTTTTCATTCAGTAAATCTATTCAAGAAAAAAAAAAAAAAAAAAAAATTAGGCTGGGGTTCCCAGCCGAATTTGTTCATGGTGACAGTATTCCACTGTTGACTATGAGTTTAAAGTATTACTGCTCTTCAAACCACAGGCTTCAATATACATTTATTCTATATACACTTACATAAGGAAGCTATCACCAAGCAGTAGCACTGTCAAGTACGTCAGTTTTCAGGCAAGATTAGCGGTTCTGTTCTGGTATTACAGTATTGATTTGAACACAGTACAATGTCAAAAATACAAAGATTTCAGAGGGTGCAGTGTAAATGTGGGCAAGAGTGAGAAATTCACTCTTCGCTACACAGAGTCTAGCACCATTTGGGTGGGTTATACTGGTTGAGATGGGGAAGAGGAGAGGAAAAAACAAAAAAAACCCTGCAACATAAGAGGGTATGAACACACTGGTATAAATGATTTTAAAACGTGACCAACATCTGTTTGAGACTGTCATTTCATTCTCCATTTGACCCTTAAACACCTGCATCACAAATTCCAGTAATACATGTAGAGCTATGGCTCTGAATGCACATTACTGGGTAGCCATTTTTTTTGTGAAATGTATTGCCTTATTTCTTTGACGAACGCAAAGGGAAAAAAAAGGGGAGAGCGAGGGAAAAAGGCTAAAGTAAATGTCCAAGACTGGCAGGCCAAACAAGCTGCCTTCTAATGCTGATTGTGAATGCGAAACTGAAGGCGCTACATGCAAGATTCTTTTCTTCATTTAACCTGCAACTAATTCTTTGTCAGATTTAATAGATGGTGACATTACTGTAGCAGACTGTACATCTAAATAGGCATTCCAAAATAGGCTTCTTTCTCAGTCCAGCAGTCATGCTGCACTCATCTAAATGCAACAAATGTGGTAGTGTTAAATTCCACCAGACAATGTTTGATCATGCAGGTTCAATCAGAGTATGTATTGCATTACTGGTAGATACTGGTACACATTTAATCTCACATGTAGTTCCTTTAACACAGATGCAATACTGCACTAAATTAAAAAGGTCTTAATTGGCTACTTTCTGCATTTCCAACCTACGAACAAATGGTAGGACTGAAATTATTAGTATCATATTAAAAGACAGTTACAGGAACGGTTAACAGCCACAAAGCTCTCGCCATGTCAGCTTGCCGGTTAAAGGGCATTTTACAGTATGTTTCCATCAAGGGCCAAGATATGCCTTATTGAACAGAAAGTCATGGTAACACACAGCAAACAGCTGAGAGGCAAAACACAGCAGGTCAAGAGAACTGATATGACCAAGAAATGACTTGCAAACAGGACCTTGTATGAGGGTTAATGTGGACAAGGTTGACCAAATGAGAAAAAAAAAACAAAACAATAAGGAATAAAAACAAAGATACAAAAAGAAAAAACACTAAAGATAAAAAGCAAGAATGCAAATCCTATTCATCCACAAGTGGTGCTGGTCCAGGAAGGCAGCGATGCAGCCTCCACTCCTCTCAGTAGAAGCTAGGAGCGAACCTCCTCACTGGGCTTTCTGCTCTGGTCCTTCAGCACAGTGAAAAAGAACAGAATGTAAGACACCAGTGAAGAATCTTTATCCATTTAAGAAAAATCTAAACCCAATTTTTTACATCTGAGCTTCATAGATGGGTCAGTTAAGGTGGCTTGCCACAGGTCATGCTTCAAAACATGATGTAGCTCAGATAGGGCCATGTTTGGGCAGAATTTTGTCATGCTTGGATGTAAACAGTGATGCTGTGTGTCAGATCTGACATGGCTAGAAAATTCTCAGGCTATATTCAGGTTAGGACCAAGATTTCAGGAACGGTGGTAGTAGCCTAGTGGGTAAAACACTTGCCTGTAACCCAATGAGCACAAAGTCGTAGGTTCAAACCCCCACTTTCTACCATTGTGTCCTTGAGCAAGACACTTAAACTTCAGTTGCTCAAGGGGTACTGTCCCTGTAACTAATGATTGTAAGTCACTCTGGATAAGAGTGTCAGCCAAAAGCCTCCTTTACCCTTTGTACACTTACCTCTGGTGGGGGAGGCTTGACGGTAACTGGCTGGGAGGTGCGTCGCGGGGGTGAGGGTTTGGGCTGAGCCTGCTGCTGTACCGTGTCAAAATACGTCACGCCACCATAAACCTGTGACTGCGTCTGGGAAAAACGCACAGAGAATGTTAAGATGTGCCTGTTTTAACAGTGCTGCTGTTGTTCTCCAACACTGGTCATCCGATCATCCACAACAAAAACGAAGTTAAATCCAGAAATGGCATAAAAGTTCCAAAGACCAACATCATTACCTGTGGGTTGGGGTACATTGGGGGTAGCGTAGCTCCAGCAGGATAGGGGTAGTTTGTGTTGCTAAAGGTCATGACCCCAGGTGGGGGATAGAAGGGTGGGGGGAGCAGCTGCTGTGGAGGAGGTTGCCCAGGTGACATGGAAACAGGCGGGGCAGCGTAGAGCGCAGGGTTAGGTATAGGCCCCCCTGACTGGTGCGGATGCAAGCCTGTAAGACAGGGTGAAAATACAATCTGTCCATCATTCTTGGTTAAAACAGAAGGGAAAAAAAAAAAAAAAAAGATTATCGCTTAAGTATAAAGCTTGAAAAATTTTGTTCCCACTGAAACTTTAACACGGCATCTAAACCGTGGTGAAGCAGTGGTGTTAATTCACTTGGCTCATATAGAACATGAACAACAATATACTATTTATTTACTATTTAGTGAAAAGGTCTGAAGTGTGTTGTGCATATCATGGGGAAAATAAGCTAACAGATTCTTTGAAGCCCTGATGCCTTAAATTTTAATGGAAATGCCAAAAGATGCTGTGAAAAGTAAGCACAGAATACAGAATACAAGATTTAAATATTTTAAAAAGCATGCATTGTCATTCCTAGAGTTATGAGTTCATTTAATGATGGCTGCAAGCTATGTGCCTGGCTAAACATAACGTAAAGCAAGGGTGCGGCACAATTAAAACAACTCTGTTTAATAACCACATTGAATGCTTTTTTAATACCTCAACAAAAGGCAAATACCGTTTCAACCGCACAAACTACACAAACAAAAACACCCCATGTATTAATGTCTATTGTATTCAAACAGACTGGTTGAAAACCCAATACTGATAAAAGACAAATTCATGTTATGTTGCAGACACAAGCCACATTTTCATTTTCCCCATCTAGACTCACAAGTTCCATTTTTATAGTGTGTTTGACTCCCATCTAGAGCGTATCCATTTAGATTCTGACCACAGGATGACTGTCGGCTGGATGTTTTTGGAGGATGGACTAATACTCTTGAGGTCGACGCACATACACTGCGTATCCACTCCAACTCAGGAAGAGCCTGTTAATTAGCTGATCAGTTATATTAGGTATTCTAATTGGGAGTGCCGACTATCTCACCTGGGTGTGCAGGATGGGGCAGGTGCATCTCTGGCTGGACTAGCAGACCCTGCGGTGGCATGGCAGCAGGGCCATCACTGTGTGTGTAGATTGGTCCCTGGAATGGCACTGGAAGGCAAAAACATGAGTGTCCACAACAGACACTTACCATGCAACATAAGAAAAACTACAAGAACTCCTCTAGGACTCGTATCACTATCAGATCAATGTCTTTAATGACACTGGGGAAAAACATCCTCACAGTGCCCTGTAAAGGGCTCACATGTGAGTGCACTCACTGTGTTCATAGTAATGGCCCTCCATCACCCCTATGTGCATGGGTGCTGGCTCAGGCACTGGCCTCTGCCGCTGGGAAGAATACCGCTTAGCCCGGCCACCCCCAACACCCTGCCATATAGAGATCGATATTTGTAAAAATCAGCTCATCCGATTATGAATAGATGGGAGATTACTGTTAAATTCTTAGTGAAGTAAAACGAAACTCACCAGATCATCAATGTTGCCATACTGAGGAGGACCACCTCCCATATGCATAGAGCTAGGGATGCCTAAAAAGTGACAAGGGGAAAAAATAAAAAATAAAAACAACAAAGCATGTTCAATCTACCGTAAATGCTTTTCCCTTGCATTAAATTGAGTAACGTGACAACATAAACCACTGAGCCACTTTTAGCCATCATGCCTAAAGCAGTTTAAAGAATTTTCAGCATGTGTTAAGATATCCAACTTTTCTACACATAGACAACTAATCTTAGGGTTCATGTTGTTAGTTAGGTATTCCAATAAGTAGTTACGAATAAAAATTCGAACACAAGCAATTTGTTGCATCATTGAGCTACATAATGTCCAAACACTTCAGCTGAAAATTTTAAGCAAAAACATGACTAGTGAAAGATAAATCATGTGCACCTAAAGTGAAAAGACTAGTATGATAAACTGCCAATTTAAATCAAAAACATGTCAATGTAGTGTGTGAATATAAAGGAAAAACAACAAATGGGGAAAAAACGTGAGGTTTAGCTGTATAGAAGCAAATCACATCTGAAGACGTACCCCTCATCTCAGGCCGCAGGTAAGAGGGTGGGCTTTGAGCCCAGTTTTGCCCAGCTAAGCTGAGACGGGCCAAGTCCTGATCCAAACCGGTCAAGCCACTCTGTGTGGTCGTGTCACCCTGCCAAGATTCACTTTTGACAGCTGCAGGGGTGGGCTGCATTGATGGTGTCGAGTCCTCCAAAGATGCCTGCTTGCTGAGGTCTGAGGGCTTAGCCCGAGTCCTGCGTGCGAGAGAGTATGATTTCTTCTCCACCGGCCTCTCCGGGGGTGGTGAGGACTCTCTTGTTGGTCCTGTGCCACTTGCTGGATCAGCTGCCGGACCAGAATCCTGCCGCCGTGGCGAAGGAGTTGCCTCCCGCTCCTTCTTGTAGTGGTGTGCAGTGTAGGTGGTGGTCACAGCAGGAATCTCACCCTCCTCTTCACCTTCGCTGCGAACATCCTCTACCACCACAGCGGGACTGCGTTCTGCAGTAAACCCGTGAGAGCCCCGGCCCCGCAATCTAGGTGCCCGCTCCCCCTCCAGTGGCTGGGGCCGAGCGCTGCGGGGCAGTGGCCCCTCCATGGTGGGCTTACCATGTCCCCGACCCTCAGACCGGTGGGATGGTGGCGGGCCTCGGCCACCCTGGAAGCTGCGAACAGGTGGCTGGGAGGATGGTTTGGTCTGGGGCCGTGGTGCTGGTGGGGGTACAGAGGAAGGGCCAGACTGGGGGTTCACTGTGGCTGGGGGAGCAGTGCGGTGGCCAGGAGCTGTGCCCTGCCATGAGGTGCGTGTGGGCTTTTCGCTGTCTCGGTAACGTTTGGGCTCTTGATTTGGTGATCCAATGTGTCTACCAAAGAGAAAGTGCAAACATACAGGGCATTATTTACATTTTTTCAGAGTTAAAGTTTTCACATTTAAAAGGCACACATTCTGTAAACCATGAAGGGTCACTCTGAGTAAACAGTCCCTGATTGTGTCAAAAATTATGTGCAAATGTTTGTAAAAAAGATTGACTGGGTCAGGAGCTATAAAAAAAAAAAAAAAGGTGCAGAATCACATGTTCACTAAACAAGTTGCTCCCAAACATTGGCACCTGAATACTTCTGTCCCACATATTTTGGTGTTTTCCTTCTAATAACACACCTGGTACAACTAATAACACATCTAATCAGCAAAGGAATGAGTGCTTCAAGTTGATGGAAGGTGTACAACTGAACATTTCCAAGTGAAGATGTTCAAGAAAGGCCAAAGAACTTCCAGCACATCAAGCAGGATATCACTTGCAGAGATTTATTATACATGGGGTATATAAACACAGTAGGTAAACAGCAGCACATTAGATGAAAAACTACTGACACAATGTGTGCCTGAATGCTACTATTTCAAAACAACTTTTGGGGGCCTATGCACAAAACCAGGTAAATGCTCTACTGTTCAGAGAGCAGAAACCTTCTAAAGCATTTCGCTTATCTGCATCACAGTTGTAAATTGCATAAAATCAGCACATACATTTACCCACTAAGAAATCAACATTATATCTAATTACCTAATACCAGGTGAATCTAGTTGCATAAACAGATAACATCCGTGACGGACACTGTCTCCAGAATAAGTAGGGACCAAGGTGTAATTTTCAGATGAATTTTCTAGTGAGGTAATTATTTATGGAGGGTGCGGCAAGTAAGTCAGAATGGGGTCTCGATGATCTCACCTGGGTTTTCGGGGCCTGTATGGTCTGCCTTCACTGGGTCCGGTGCCATTGCGAATGTCATAACCATACACAGCAATTAGCTCCTCACGGGATTTAGGTGCCTGCTCCTCCTCCCGGAACCTATCATGCTCCCAGCGACCCTCATCTTTCCACAATTTCCTATGTCTGCCTTTTGGCCTGGAGATGAAGTGACAGATACAGGGAGGAGAGCAATAAAAAGAAGCACAGAGGACAGTAAGAATAAAATTATTTTTAAAACACAAAAGTTTTCATCTACTCTCACTGGCCAGCGCTCAAAACCGTTGATGCCCAAGTCTCTATTGTCTTTCTCCAAGCATTCTCACCTCTCTTCATCCTGCGCCTGGCCCCTCACATCATGCTCAAAAAACAGGCCCTTGCGGGGGATGTAGGCTGGATTCTTACGATCCTCATCATCATCCAGCTTCTGACCTGCTTTACCAGCCGACTTGTTCTCAGGGTCGTCCGTACTCTCCTGTCAAGAGTTTAATTTTCATTTTTAAAAAACTAGAATCTATTATAAGACCCTCACACTACAGCAGGGTTTTCCTATCCTAACCGCGAAATGCCAGTGTGGTAGAAGGATTTCATTTCAAAGAACCAGGAGCTCATATAATCAATTTCATTAACTGATCTCAGTCGTAGCACAAATGCTTTGTTGGGTTCAATACCTGCAGTCGCACTTGAAAGTGAAAGTGATCATTCGGTCATACGTGAACACACCACAGCACACAGTACGAAATTCTTCCTCTGCATTTAACCCATTCACCAAGTGAAGCAGGGGGCAGCCAGGAACACGGCGCCCGGGGAGCAGTGTGTGAGGAGGTACCTTGCTCAGGGTGCCTCAGAGGTCTAGCAGTCTTGGGAATCGAACCCACAACTTTCTGATTGCAGGGCGAGTTCCCTAACCACTAGGCTACCAGCAGGTAAACCTGGGCAATAAACTCAGCCAGAGACATTTTTTAAGGATATTTTTTATCCCATACCTGACCATCTCCACTTTGTCTCTCTCCTGCCAGGTTTCCTTTTTCTTCTGCCTTTACTTCTTTAATCTTTTGCTCCTGCTCTTCTTCATTCTCTCCCAACTCCTCTGCAGGAGTCTCCACTGCAGTTTTCTGTTCTGCAGCAGGGCATGCAGCCTCTTCATCACTGAAGTGCCCTCCCTCCTCTTCCTCCTCATCCTCTCCTCCCTGAGACAGGATAAAGTTAAACAGACAATCACCAATCATTTTTCTCTAATGAGTTTAGCTGTTTCCACAAAAAAAAGAAAATCTGTCACAATTGTAGATCAGCCAGAGTTACATAACATTTGGTACAGTTTGTTAAAGTTACAGTGTTTGCCATATTCAAGCAAGACAATTATATTGCCACTACACATGTCAGGCTTCTAAGCAATTCACGCTTAAAGTCAATAAATGAATATGTTCCCATGTGCTGGTATTTCTTTATAAAATGGATTCTAAAATTGGAGATACTGAACCAAGGCCTGAAATCCATGGTTTGGCAGTTTACTTGCACTACTTTCACGCTGTGTTCAGAGACAGATCATGCATAGTTACATAGCTAGTGCACTAATAGTGTTATTTTATTATAGATACCATAGTTATATTGTTACTTTTAGTTTATCTGACATTATATTGGCGCTATTCTACTGTACTGTTCTTTTTAAACTCTTATTGTATATCTTTA
>JBBIGA010000027.1:9459538-9491033 GCA_037576975.1 Alestes dentex | reverse complement strand
CTCTTTCACATTCACAGACACAGACCAAAAAACTCAAATAAAAAATCAATATACTAGTAAAACATACACACACACACACCCTAATTCTGCTTTATTTATTTAAAACACTAAAATATCACAAGTGTGATCTATACATAAGACTGAAAAGCTAATAAAATAACGACTCAACACACTATTAAAACAAACAAACACACACACGCACACACACCCCACTCACACTTCTCCACTATCCTCCTCTCCTGCCGGCCTGCTTTATTTCAGATTCAGAATCAAACTTTATTGATCCCAGAGGAAACTGCTCATATTATTACTGCACAGAGACACAAGAGCAATATAACGTGTAAATAAATCCAAGTAATACACTATAAGTTATACACGCAAATCGCGAGTACAAATACTATCGGTACTATACTAGTATTTATAGTATACTATAGTAAATACTCCAAGTAACTCACAGTTAAGTGAATTTCTCACGACAGATGGTAGGAGTACATTATTGCACTTAGTGTAGATAAATAGTATATCAGCAATATTGACGTAAGTAGAGGTATTTAGATGTGATATTTGTTTAAAACACTAAAGTACCAAAAGTGCGAAAAACACATACAACTGAAAAATATATACTATTAAAACTAACGAAATTGTGCATACACACATTACTTAAGATTCCTTATTTGTCGCATACACAGTTAAACAAGTGCAACGTGTAGTGATATAGTGCAATATAGTAACAATGAATTAAACAGAAAATTAAAACGGTTGAACTAATTCATAAAATATGAAAAAGGTATTCAAATAAACAATACACATTACAAATGTACCTAAATGATCGCAGCCCATAGGTGATTAAAGAAACAAAAGTGAAAACAGAGCTGTGAAAAGGCATGTGTAATTAATCCTACTGCAATTTATCTGGTTTGTTATCGTATTCTTTTTGTAAAGGAAACAGTAGGACACTATTTGATTCAATTCCATTTTGACTCAAAGTGTTGTTGTGGTCGAATGTGAGCCATCATTTATTACCAAAAATGTTTATGAGTGTGGAAATAAGAAATATTCTGTGTTAAAAAAAAATGGTGAAAAGGCTTGAAGGTAGTTTGGGTTTCAACTGGCCAATCAGAAGGCAGGAGGGACTGTATCCTAACCAATTGAAAAACCAGAAGGAAAATCCAGCCAGCCAATCAGAGTGTAGGAGAAAAGTGACCTAGAAGGGACCAGTATGTTGCTTCGACATGCAATATTCTGTTTTGTTTTACCATATTCCACGTAGAGTATATAGTGTACTGTATTACACTATATGGAAAAAAGTATTGGGACACTTTACCAGGTTTTTGGCTAGGCCGACCAATTAAGGGCAATTTTAATGCTTCAGCACACCAAGACATTTTGGACAACATCGTGCCTCCAACTTTGTGGACACATTTCGGGGAAGAACCTTTTCTATCCCACCATGACTGTGCCCCCAGTGTTCAAAGCAAGCTCCATAAAGATATGCTTGGATGAGTTCAGTGTGGAAGAACCCAACACCTTTGGGATGAACTGAAAAGGAGATTGCGAGCCAGGGATTCTCGTCCAATATCAGTTCCTAACCTCATAAATATGCTTTACAAAAATAAATGGGCCCAGAAACTCCAAAATCTTGTGGAAAGCCTTCCAAGAAGAGTGGAAGCTGCTCTATCTGCAAATGGGGAACCTACTCCATATTAAAGTGTATGTATTTGAGTACAATGTTATTAAAGTACCTGTTGGTGTAATGGTCAGGCGTCCCAATATTTTTGTCCATATAGTGCATGTATGTGTGTCTGTGTGTGCTCAGTTTGTGCTTTGACCTGACTGTATTAGGATGTATTGGAATAAGCAAAGCATTTGATTCAGATGATCTAGCATTTGATTCAGCTGATCACTTTGCTTCAATGCATAAATGCTTTCCCCAGAATAATAAAAAAAACTTTAAAAAAAGAATAAAAACATATATTTCATGTATACATTTATATTCAATACAGTATTTGCTTAAACAAGACAACAATTCATTGCCTTTCAAAATGGCTATGCTTTTACATTATGGCTATGCTATTAACTCTTAACCATCAAGCTATAACTGTTAATGAGAATACCAGTCAAGGCTACCTTCTCAAAAAAAAAAAAAAAAAAAAAGCAAAACAATTTGTTTTGAACTTATTTTAATATTCGAAATATTTTCTTTCGATGCATTTTTAGAGTATCTTACATTTATTCTTTGAATCAATCCTATGTTACAAGAGATTTTATTGTATTCTTAAATTGATACTATCCACTCACAAACGTAAAATGCAAAAAAACAACAACAAAAAAAAAAAAACAACAAGAATAATTATAATAAAGATAAAAAACACTGTGAAAGTCCAGTATTCTTTGCTAGATCTCACTTCTTCATGATGTGAATTTTGGTCCATAGTGCTCCTTTGAAAACTATGTTGAAAGGGATGACGCAAAAGCGACTTGAGCACAAACGTCATATTTTGTGATGTTGAAACAACCATCAACATAAACTTCTGAAAGCTTTGTTATCAGCCATGTTGGACTGACATAATTTCAAGAATGCTAAGTAAAAGCTTTATGAAGGAGCAAAATGACCTTAAAGTTGAACTTCAAGTTCAAAAGTGCAATCAAGGCAATTGGGTACGCAGAATGAGTGCATATTGCCAAGATGATATAGCACACCGGACAAGTCATGGGGCAGTACAGCTGACGGTGCTTTCCCTTGACAGGTGAGATGCGAGCAATGCTTCTGCCTCTTTCACTTGATCACTCCTCTACAACTGCTTCACTTGCGGCAGGTCCGATGGGGCGTCTTCTTTTTGGACACTTCTTGACGATAGCAGTTGCGCTCATCCAACCATGGTAAATCAAAATTTCTGCACAAAAATAAAGGAATATAATCACACTTGTCTATAAACACAAATGTCTATAATAAGTGTGCAAATGTCTTTAATAAGTGTCCAGAAAGAACAGAAAGATACTAGGGGGAGGCGGGGGCATGGAATTGACGTCAATGTGTTACCAAAAAATGATGTTGCAAAAAACTATGAGTTTAAAAATGGCATAAGAAAACTCACTGCTGTTGAATGTGAGGGAGAGGTCTGCCAAAGGCCACCACTGGCAGAAATGGTGTGATCACTATAGACTCCACTGAAGGAAGAGGAAAAACAAGGGCACTACTGGTTAATTTTCACTGACTTTCAGGAAAAGAAACACATTAAGCATGATATGCTGCAGATGTTTTGAGAGACATACCTTCCTCCGCTTCAGGGTAGAAGGAGAGCAGCTCTGGTTCTGGCTCCTGAACCACCTTATTCCTGTTCGTCCTCTGCTGGAGTCTTTGGTATATCCGCTGCTCCCGAATACGCTGAATATCCCACCTGAGACAAACAGGATCTTAGGAACTTGTGGAAAAAACAGCGATTCAGTAAGTTCAAAGAAAGCCCAAAAGGAATTATATCACCACTACCTTTTTCTTCTCTTCTCATCCAACTCCAGTTTTGTATGCCGCTTCAAGAAGACACCGTCATCCACATTCTGAAAGAATTGTCACTCTAGAGTTTAATGTTCAAATTCATATGAAGATTTCAGACCAAAGCACAGTGACAGAAAGAATAAAATATTGCTCATGTCTACATGTATTCTTCCTGTGCATCTCAAATCAGAACTCAAGATCATAACTCAGAACAAGTCACTAAATTAGTGGTTGGTAACAAAGTTGAATCTGAAGCTGAAGTACCATACAGATCTTGTAAAACTTAAACTGGCCATCCAGCGAATTAAATAGCCATATGCTGTTTCCTGGCCTCAGTTATGTTGCCTCAAAGCTCATTAATCAGTCACTGAGTTATCTCTTACCTCAGTGATATTTGTTGCTGTTTCATATTCCAGGGGGTCCACAATGATCTCTCGCCAGGAAGGGACTAAAATGGGAATAGGGATGTTAGATGCCCGTCAACCGACACCCGTGTGGCATGCCAAATAATCAACAACATTTAATTCCGAAGTGCATGCTAAGGCTTAGTCAAAGATAAAATATCCGCTGTCCTCTGGTTACAACCTATCTATAGATACACTTTGTACTAGATATTCAAAATACAATTTCCAGGAAATTATCATTTGGGGAAAGCATGCAACTTTTATGAATGTTTATGTGATTTGCATTTGCCCTAACATTGTTCAAAGTGTGCTTACTGGACTGACTAAACTCACCAGGAACTATGTCGTCCTGTTCAGGAGAAGGGTCTCGCCACGGTGATGGCGGAGGTTGGTGCCAGCAGCAAAGATACATTTCAGTTGTTGCCAAGTAAGGCAGTTCTTCTGATCTGACAAGGGGCGAATCATGTGTTTGAATCTCAGGACTCGTCGAGGTCTCATTCTCCTCCTCCTCCTCTTCTTCTTCCTCCTCCTCTTCTTCCTCCTCCTCCTCCTCCTCCTCCTCCTCCTCGTCGTCCTCTGACTCCTCCTCTTTAAAAGCTGGGCTTTCTTTTGGAGGAGGTGTTTTGGACCGTGGACGTCTGGACCTGGCCATCCTGGATTCTTGAAAAAGGAATCTCCTACAAATGCAAATTGACATTTAGTCCCATCCTGGTTGAATATAAAATGTCAGCTTACAACAATACATTTTAGAAGGGTTAGCAATATCTTTTCATTTGAAATGCTGTAAGGCTCGTGTTGTACTCAACCATTTCATAAGAAGATGAATTCAGAAGTCTTTGCAAACTTGTACCTTTTCAGACTTTTGCCACTCCTTCCTAAAGGAATTTGTCTGGAGGGGTGGCTTTGTCCCTCAGAGCAACCCGTTCCTTCAGATGAGACCCGCTCCACAGCCTCTCTGCGGCGTGGAGTCTGACGTGGCCGACTCTCCATCTGTAACCTCCGTTCCATTCGCTCGATGCGAGCCATTAGCTAAAAATTATAAAAAAGATAAGAATTAGATAATGGAAACACAACATAGTAATGCATTCCTGCACTCAATTTAAGTAAGCCATCAACCGGTTATTTACTTAATAAAAATGTGACTCATCTTTGAACAGACAATGGTCTGACACTTCATGGACTTAGATCAGATCTTAATATATGGGAATAGTGTTTGTGAGTACGGAGTAAAACGCCTGTGTAACGAGGAGCTCTGCATACCATGTCCTTTTCAGCTTTGAGGTTATCTATCTCCTTGTTCTTGTTCTGCAGTTGCTGCTGCTGCTGTTCAATCAGTTCTAGCTGCAACAGCAGGATCTGACGGATGCAGCCAGTCTGTGTGGCGGCAAGGCCTACAGCCTTCAACAGATTCCGACGTTTTCCGTCAGGGCCATGTTCTGGTAAGGGGACTCCTGCTACTGGTATTCCACTCTTTGGCCCTGCCTTCCTGGGCTGTTTGCTGCCATTTGATGCCACTGGATCCATCTTGCCCATGTGGTTGTGACTGGCCTGTCCAAAAAGTGATTTGCTTTTTACTGGGGTACCTTCGGCTCCCATCTGCTTGGCCAGTGGAAGTGTCAAAGGCCCCAGGTCCACCCAGTTCTCCTCTTGTCCTTTAATCACTGCTGGAGACTGGCCGGGTCTGCCCACAGCACTCTGACTACTTGAGAAGGTCCTCGCTTTGGAGTGGAGATTGTGAATAGTGCTTAAGACGCCAGGAACTCTGACAGGGGGTTCACGACTTCCCTTCTTTGGAACAGTCTGAGACTCTGCAGCTACAACTTGTTTTTTGCCTTGGTCAGCAGATTCAGTGTCCAGCTTGATTCCTCCACTACTAAACACGGTGGAGCGCATAGTCCTGTAGAGTCCTCTCTCCCCAACTCCCACTGCCACGGTTAAGAGGGGCTCAGGACATGAGAGCAGTGTACTGGCGGCACCATGTCCACATCCATTCTGAGCTCTGAAAAACAGTGAAAAAATGCTTTTGTCATGGCTGTTGTACTGATTAAACAAATCCGAGGTAAACAGTGGTTAGCTCCTTAAAAAAAGAAGTGTATGAGAATGACATTAATAATGCTGAATCACAGTGGCACCTTAAAGTCACACGTGAACACATCACAGCATCACCTGCATTTAACCGATTCACCAAGTGAAGCAGTGGGCTGCCATCAACAAGGGAACAGTACCTTGCTCAGTAGTGCCACTAGCAGTCCTGGGATTCAGATCCACACCCTTATGATCACAGAGGCAACAATCAGGCCACCAGCTGCCCCAAACTATTGTTTTACCTTAATTGCTGAACATTTATTTAGCTAAGAAAAAAAAACTTAATTTATCCCGGGAGATTATTTTGTCATTAGCAGGCTCAGTGCATCAAGAAAGAATAAAAGAAGACAATAGAAATAAAAAAAGACAAACAACAGTCCAACAAGAACATTACTGTAACAGTGTAATACTGACATTGTTGTGTAAGATTGTGAGCTGTACCAACAGCACACTTTAAAATAAAGTGGCCCCTTATAGTC
The DNA here is from genome assembly GCA_037576975.1 of Alestes dentex. Taxonomy (NCBI): domain Eukaryota; kingdom Metazoa; phylum Chordata; class Actinopteri; order Characiformes; family Alestidae; genus Alestes; species Alestes dentex. The sequence goes on along the minus strand of JBBIGA010000027.1, from coordinate 9,484,572 downwards.
AAGTGCGCACGCAACACAGCTCAGCACAGTGTGAAATTCTTTCTCTGCATTTAACCCATTCACCAAGTGAAGTGGTGGGCAGCAGTCAGTGGGGACAGCTGGTGGTCTAGAGGTTGGGAAGTTACCCCTTGAGCAAGGTACCATTCCCACACACTGCTCCCTGGGCGCTGTATATCTGGTTGTCCTCTGCTTCACTTGGTGAATGGGTTAAATTTCTGTGCTGTCTTCACGTATGACAAATGGTCACTTTACATCCTGCTCAAGGGTACATTAATGGTGCCACTGGCATGCCTGGGATTCGAACCCACTACCTTTCTTATCCCAGGGGCAAATCTTTAACCACTCAGTCAGCAGCTGCTTCAATTCAGCTGATCATTGGAACAATGACAAATGTTAAACCAGGCCGTGACTTCAACGAGAACCAAGACAAGAAAGTACTTTTTCCTGCTGTCTTGTATGGCGGTTAGTTTGAATACTTGCACAGTGGCACGGATTTTCAAAACAAGGCAGATGGCCAGCACTCCAGGCTAAGAGGTTCGTTTGGATATATTTCAAGTGGTTGTGCTAAAATGTCTCACGCGTACAGGAGTGTATTGTTTTATCTTTGGGGCTTGTGTAGTTTTATAATTGCAAAGCTCTCTAAAACGGTACGAAGCAGCAGCTCTGTGTCAGCCCGTGTCCTCCATTTTAGATCTTCATAAACAATGACAGTCCCTCCGCGCTGCGTCTCCGTTCGCAGAGGGCGACCGAGTGACGCCATTTTAGACAATTTACACCAAACACAGCGCACCGTGTACTTCGGAGTGAACACTAGACCGCGACATAAACACCCTGCACTGCTGTTACCCTAACCCCAGTTTAAATTCCCCTGTCTCCTCCTCACAGCTCCGTACTTACCGACTTCTCCGCTGTTTTTAAAATACAAATAGCGCGCATGCGCTCACTGTACCGAGCGCCAAATCTGATTGGCTACTGTCCGAGTCTCGGTCTCGCGCTTTATTTGGCGCGCGCCGTGGTTTTTACCCATCTAGCGGAGCCCCCAGCTACCCCGGAAAGATTATTGAGGAAGAAGTTACCCGTCCATTTAGCTGTCTGTCTATCACTTTAAAGCCACACCTAGATCATTACAAATACCTCACAGTCCTTATCAGCCCTATTTTAAATCTATGTTTGTACCCCTTTTGACCCATTTTGAGAGCGTCTTGAAAAAGTATAGTAGAATATATATATGAGAATATATTCCTGGTTGAGTGAAACGTAAAACGTAAAATACGTATGTAAAACGTAAAAACTCAAGACACGTACATGTGGTTTTGGAGAGAATATAAGAGCGCGCATATATATGTGTGTGTGTGCGCGCGCGCGTATACACGTATCTATGTGTATGTGTGTGTGTGACATATGGTTCTTATTTCCACCATTGCATATGAGTTTCTCTACAATGCAACAGTGCTTAAAATTACTTAGAACTATCCAGAATTTGTTTCCAGAGGTTGGATCAGGCTGAAATTAAAAGTGTTTTACTGAAAGGAATTCCATTTAGGAATTAACCTGAAAAACGGTCGTGAACGATTTCACCTTATAAGCAGACGTGTGAGTTGTGCAGGTAGCCACTAGAGGGCGTCCTTGGTTAACTACAAAACTGCTCATTCACAAACCTGCACATATCAGTTCAAGAAGATTTGACCAATACGTCATATTACTGTGGATGTAATGTAGGGTCTATAGAAAGTCTATACTTTATATTTGCAGGAATGGGCACGTGTGTAGCTAAACCGCACCAAAAAGTTACTTCACCACTTTTTTCAGTAGTATGAAACAAGTGCTGGAATGGGCTGTTCTAACAACACAAACTTACACAATGAACTTCATCAGGAAGTTCAGAAACCCTGTAACTCACAGCTTCAGGAAATCTGAGGGGAAATTGTGGCTTTCATCAGGCTACTGGCAGTCATAAAGAAGAAGTCAGAAGTTTTATGGTCTTATCATGGTTTTATTATAGGAAATTAGTGACCTGGGCTCTTGACCACGCTGGTGGTTAGAGAGTTTCCCGTGTAATCAGAAGGCGGTGGGTTTGAATCCCAGGACTGTCTGTGGCACCACTGAGGTACCCTTGAGTGAGTGGGTTAAATGCAGAGAGGGAATTTCACATTGTTCACACTGTGTTCTGTGCTGTGGTTGTGTGTTCACGCGTGACTATAAGGGGCCACTTTGCGTTACTCTGAGGACTGGATTGGACAAACCCCCACCCCCTCCCCTCTTTTTTTCTTCTCCTTCTACTTTCGGCTGCTCCCGTTTTATTAGGAGTCTCCACAGCGGATCGACCGCCTCCATTTCCTTCTCTCCTATACATCTTCCTCTCTCACACCAACTGCCTGCATGTCCTCCCTCACCACATCCATAAACCTCCTCCTAGACTATCACACGGAACGAGTGAAAGAACTGTACCCACAATATGCAATAATTCAGATATGCTTCAAATGAATGCCTTTTTTCACACGCTTCAGATGTCCGAAAAAATTCAGCAGCGAAAAAATGTTCATGTGCAGCGTTGTTACTCTGTCACGAGAATATGACTAGAATCTCATATAGTGGATATGGGGTATTTCTTCCAAGTTTTTACTGAATTTCTATGAGGGGCCACTTTAACCTTTAAAGTGACACTCCAAACAAGTCAAAGAGGGTCGGATCGTACGACACCCCTCCTGCTCACACGCCCGTGTTCTCTAAGCCGGGCAGGTCCTCCGTTTCCTCGAAACTAGAGCGCGGGGTCACCGCCCACTTGGCTGCTCCACATCGTAACAGCGCCCCCCCCCTCCCCCTCTCTCACGTGGACCGGCCCGGTGACCGTGGCTCTGCGTGACGACACGCTCCGCGTCTCTGTCCTCGGTACCGAAGCTCTCTCACATGGCTCACGGGGACCTGCCGCAGAGGCGTGGAGGAGGAAAAGAGCACAGACAGCATAGACAGGCTGCAGACACTCATCCACGACATCAGACACACTCCTGCTTCATGTATCTTTTTTTTTTTTTAAATAAATGTATTCTCACGTGACGTTGTTTATGAATTGTAGTTTATTGCTTTGGAAGCACAGGGCGGATTCAGGTAATATAGATATAGTATGGGTATTTTTTTGGTACATTTAATAATAAAGTTTACAGCACATCCCAGAAGGAAGTCTATTTATATATATTGCGAGGAATGTAAAAAGATCTGAATGTAAACAGACTTTCCTGGATTTTGCTTCTCTGTCCAGGAAATAAAAAGGCATTCCATAAATTCTCACAAAACTACACAAAAGTATTTTCACATCAGTGTTTTCTAAAACGGTCATTCCGATTCAAATAATTTCTGCACAGAGCTGCAATTTGATTGGTTCAGACTTTCCTATATACGTAAAGACAGAGCACTTGGTTCTGGTGAAGTTAAGCCAATGAACAGAGCACATAGGGGCAAAACGGTGTATTGGGCAAGAAATATTTTTTCCTGAAACGGATGAGATTGCTAAGTTTTCAGCCGAACGTTTCGTTTTGTACACTTTTTGTATTTAAAAGAGAAATAACCCGCCCTCTCCTAAATGTCATATGCAGAGGAGCGTGCCGTCTGAGCTGTTAGCCCATCAGATTATGTTCAGCTTGGCTTCAACGTCCAAGATAGCCTCGGCTGCAGCCTACTGACTCACACGGACAGTAGGTTAGGAGGCGGCTTAGCACGGAGAAGTGACCCAGATCTATCCCGAGCTAAACCTCAGCGTCCTAGCTCGGAGATAGCACTTTTCTCCAACTCAGAACGGTTCCTTAGTCTATGCTAAGCTAATAAACAACAGGGGTGCGTTCAGTGTTTATAGCTGGAGTGTAGAAAAAAGGAAGACTTCTGCTCTTCATTTAGGCTCTTTATTGTCTTTTCCTTCAGAATATACCCATACCCACACCAAGGGCTTTAATTTTCAAACTAGAAACTGATGATATAGAATAGAAAAATGCTATAATAGGGAATATATAACAGGGAAAATGCTATTGGAGTCATAATTAAGAATGCTGCGTCCGAATAGTTGAATGTATTTTCTTGAATGTCTCGGTTGTCTTTTCGTTTCGAAATGAGATTAAATAGAACAATGAGGGGGAAATGATTTTGAGGGATAGTTAAGAATGCTGCGTCTAAATGGTTGAATGAAGCTCCCTCGCCCTGATTTCGCCTGATCTGTAGCAAATGGTCTCGCTAAATATACATATAGAGCTTGATGCACATGAGTAGTGGATCAGTCGAAACCGAGGAGAGAGAGGAACGTTCAGTGTTTATAGCTGGAGTGAAGAACTAAAGATCTAGTCTTGATTGTCTTTTCCTTCAGAATATATCCATACTCACACCCTGGAGTTTTACTTTGAAGTGATATTAATTAGAACAATAAGGAAAAGTGCTTTTAGTTGAGTTATAATTAATAGTTGAATGAAGCTTCCTCGACCTGATTTTGCCTGATCTGTAGCACATGGTCTCTCTAAATATACTGATAGAACTGACCAGCTTGTGGATCCATATGATTCTTAGATAAGTCGAGATCAAGGAGAAAGGATAGGAGAGGTTTTATTCAGCTGTGCGGAGACAGCCTGGCAAAGCAATGGAGAGAGAGAGAGTGTGTGTGTACAGAGCGATGAATGCTCCTAGCGCGAGGCTTTCTTTCTCTCCTCACGAGGACAGACACGCGCCGTGCTCAGGACGCTGGGGCTGCTGTGCTTTCTGAAAAAGAGGACACATTGCACACGGCCAGAAAAATCCAGGGCTGTTTAAAGTGCTCCTGTATCTTAACGTGTTTTTTTTTTTTTTTTTTTTTCAAACGACGAATGACCTCGCGCAAGCCTCTGATTGGCTCTGGCTGAGACACGTGCTCAGGAGCGCGCGAGCGCACATTTAAATTCGAAATCAAACAAACAGTAGCAATCAAGGACACGCACGAGCCACCAAACACACTCGAAGGAAACTGCATGGCTGAAGTTATTTTGATGTTTGAGTTTGTTAGTACACAACCTTTATTAGTCCCACAAGTGGGAAATCGTTATCTTGCTGTTTGCATCATGATCTTGCTGATCAGACTTATTAGCTATTAAATGATAAAAGTATTGAAAGACGTGTGTGTGAAGAATCGCATCTCATGAAACAAATCAGTGCAAAATAATGGGATATAAAACTTATACAAAATCATATGAAACATTTATTCAGTGTGATTTTTTGCAGTTATTCTATTATGATGTTGCCACATGCGTACCTGAATGAATGACTGAATGAATACATTAAAAGTAAAGTAAAGTAAAAAGTAAAGTAATAGATATATTTTAAAACGTCCCCTCAACCAGGAACATGTTCTAGCCCAAAGTTTATTTGAAAACTAAATGGCGTTAAGGGGTTAAAATAGAGATAAAAATACAGTGGTGAACAGGACAGTGCGGTCTTTATGACCCAGATAGATAGACTGGTGGATGGATGCATGGATGGACAGCTAAATATACGGATGGATGAATGGGCGGGCGGACGGATGGACGGACGGACGGACAAATACAAACGATGTGCCCTCAAAGTATAAAATGGCCCTTAAAGTCCAAACTCATTGTGTACCTTCAGTGAGTTTTTAATGGTACATTTTCACAGGAAGGAAGGGCACAGTAGTACATTTATGTAAATCCACAGTTTTTAAATATTAAAATCCAAAACCCTGGAGTCATACAGAATGAATAAAGTGCAACTTAACCAAATACAGCTGCACCAGAATATGGGCCAGTTATGTCCTCTAGGTTAAGAAACCTAAGAGGAACCCTTACCCCAGTGACAGCTTGTGCCCTGAAACATATTAACATTCCCAATTGCTAGAAACACACACAGCTCAAAATGATGAGAAAATATGTGATTATTACGGGAAAACACGTGATAATTGTGAGAAGTCTTGTTCTTCTTTCTCTTTCGGCTAATTGTGAGAAGTAATTGTGAATATTTTTTTTTTCAATACCCAGATAGCACCATGTTATTGATTCAACATTGAATTATGGTTAAATGCTTTGATTTATGTTTAGTGATGAATTATCAACGTTGAAACCAAAGCAATTTTTGGTCAGATTTTCAACATTGAACATTCAATGGTAATAAAACCTTAATTCAACGTTGATTCAAGGTGACATTTTCAGCACTGAGAATAAGATGCTGCATCAACATTGATAATACTGAAAATATCCAACACTGAAAGAACCTTTGCGAAACAAGCGTTGAAACAATGTTGAATCCTTATTGAATCCATCCACAAATGGTTGATTTTTCAACGTTGAATAGATGGCCTTCTCAACGAGCAAGATCAATGCTGGATCAGCATTGAAGATCCTCTTTGTCTGATATGAAATCAATGTCATTTCAACGGATGTGTGCTATCTGGGTAACAACTTCTCAGTGTCCCCTCAAACACTTGGAATAAAACATCTTAAAATACTGTCTAATAGCACTCCAGTTGACAGTATACAAAATAAATCTTATTCGTATTACAGATGGTCCCAAATGACCAAATCATGATGTTAAGGTGGGAGGTTTTGTACAGGGAACACACAGGTGTGTGTGGTACAGAGGGTCCACACAGAGGGAACACACCAGCAGCACCTTCGGGACACACTGGAGCCCCGGTGTGTCCCGTGAAACTAGAACTTGTGGAGAAGCTTCGACCTGACGAGGATTTTTGATGGGTTTATTCGTGATCAAAACAAATTTTGATTGCGGGTCTCACCGGCGAGTCCACTTTAGAGATCGCCTCGTGCGCGCGCATCGCTCGGTCTCGTGGTGTCTAATCGGGTAACGTGCTGCACAAACGTGACGAAAAGTCGAGCAGACGCGTTTATCCGGGCGAGGCGTGTGCTCGCCTCGTGGCTTCGCGCTTTAAACCAAAACAAGAGTGCAAGTAGCTTCTGTTTTCGCCACATTTTTATGCACAATCTCCGTTCCACCTTAAAAGCTGCATCAGTTCCATTCTGGCGCCGAGAACACAGTATATAACTGCGGCACTGTTTAAGGGGGGACGGAGAGTTTGATCAAGAAGCCAAACTCAGCTTTGTTACTGTTACTTCGTTACTTTGGTACACTATATGGACAGAAGTAGTGGGACACACCTGTTTTCCAAGGTTTGGGTACGGCCCCTTACAGACAAGACATATTGGGCTACGACATGCTTCCAACATTGTGGACACAGTTTGGGGAAGGCCCTTTTCTATTCCAGCATGACTGTGCTCCAAGGTCCAAAGACATGACTGGATGAGTTCGGAGTGGAAGAACTTGACTGGCCGCACAGAGCCCTGACCTCAACCCCATCCAGCACATTTGGAATGAACTGGAATGAAGACTGCGATCCAGGTCTTCTAGTCCAACAACAGTGCCTGACCTCATAAATGCTCTACAGAATGAAAAGGCATACATTCCCACAGAAACACTCCAAAATCTTGTGGAGAGCCTTCCCAGAAGAGTGGAATCTGTAATAGCTGCAAAGGAGGACCAACTCCATATTAAAGTCTATGTATTTGAATGCAATGTCATTAAAGCACCTTACATTTCATTGTTCCTTGAAAAAGTGGCAATGACAATAACTTTTTATCTTATGCTATCCTAAAGTCCCTGTTGGTGTACTGGCCAGGCGTCCCAATACTTTTGTCCATATTGTGTATTTGTTTTGGGGGCGGGGGGTGTAGTCTGTGTGCTGAAGCAATGTGTGTTTCCTGCAAACAATAACAAACATGCTTTATGAACTGTCATCTCTAAACTGGGGCGACGTGACAAAAACACGCCGAGCCCATGGGCACGTGCGCGCGCACGCAGGAGCGGCGGATGAGAAACAAACAGACCGTGCGGCTTTAATATTAACAGCTCGCGTGAGTCAACAATGTGAACGAGGGCTCGCGATTCGAGTGCTTGTTTACAGCCCAGACCTACTATTTCCGCAGCGCAACACTTGTTTCTCGCCACGTGCCGATGCCAAAAAAAGAGGACAACGCGCCAGCGATCCTGGTCAGCCTCCTCTCACGCAGCCCTATTTGGGACTCCTGCTGAGCTTAGATTGAGGAAACATTTTGGAGACACTTTGGGTCTGAGTGAGCACTGATTGTGGAAGTGTGTGTAATGTTTACCTGCTTAAAATAGGCCATTATGATCTATTTATAGGGGCACAATCACAAAAAGACTATTGGAAATAAAAGTTTCCTTAAATAAAGATCCCACCCTGATTTAAACGTCTGGGCCACACCAGTGGCCATAAATAAAAGCATCCATACAAATAGATACTTAAACATTCTGAAGAGGCATGAGGCAATTCAACTGGTCATTCTAAGCCAGTCTATTTCCATACACGTTAGCTGACTGCTCTGTGCCTGCCACAACCCAGGCAAGAGGCGTCCTCAGGTTATAGGCAACTAAGATTATGGTCAGATATCATTTCAGCTGGTGGCCTGGTGGCTAGGGAGGTTGTGGATTCGAATCCCAGGACTGCCAGTGGCACCACTGAGGTACCCTTGAGCAAGGTACACACTGCTCCCAGGCACTGCATCCTTCACTTGGTGAATGGGTTAAATGCAGAGAAAGAATTTCGCACTGTTCACACTGTGAACTGTATTGGTTCTTCTATGGTATTTGGCGGCACACAAAAAAAAACCTCTTTATGGTATCCTTCTTTCTGGGAGTATATCTATAAATTTAGGGTTTGTTAAAATTCCATTTTTATCAGCTTTCATTTTCTAGACTATTTAGATGTACTTATCTATGGGAAACAAACAAAATGCAGATTTCGCATGGTTGCTACCACGTTTATCGTTGTGTTTTTGTTCTTTTCCATTTGTCAAACAGCGTTACAAACCGCAAAAACTGTCTTGGTTGAGCCAAAGAAGGGGAATACACTATTTAAGTGCGGATTCAGTAGAACCCAGTGCAAGATTTGCGGCTTGACGTAGTGACGTAGTGACTGGTAAAAATTTCAGACCAAGAAAGGTTTCACCTCAAACCAACTTGGAATGGCAGGCCATGGACTGCTATTAGGTTTCTGCAGTCTTCATCGGGATGAAATTGGCCTAGAGACCCATCAAACCAGTCTGACTGTCGAAATTCCCACCAATTAACACTGCTATTTTACCCAAGACCTTGCTGATAACAGTATATGCATAACCTAAGGGCATTGTGTGCTGATTTTTCACATCCTTAGTCCCCTTTAAGACATGCTTAGTCCCCTTTAAGCCAGCATGGGAAACTGTTCCATTAATACAAACCTCTGATTATGCTCCATTTACATTGTTTCATGTGTGAATGCAGTTGCATGCAGTCGCATGAAAGTGTTTAAACTGACTGACGTGAAAAGTATATGGTCAGATAACAGCTGTAATTCAAAGAAGCAAAACCTCTAAAAAAATGGCAAATGATCTAAACCTCTCTTCACTCATTAGCATCTAAATAATTGTTTATGTTAAACCACCTTTAAAAAGACAAATAATGAATAGATCAGGTTGCAGGCTGTAAAGGATCAGTTTGGTTACCATGGGTAAGATGGTGAATAAAGGGGAGATGTCAGGACTGTCTGTGTGGTTTTGATGGATCTAACTGCTGTTAAGAAACTGAATCTTTGATTCACGAATGTAGCTACACTGATCAGCCACAACAATAAAACCACTGACAGGTGAAGAGAATAACATTGGTTATATCTTTACAGTGGAACGTGTCAAGCGATGGGATACATGAGACAGCAAGTGAACAGTCCGTTCTTGAAGCTGATATGTTGGCAGACACATCGGCTTCATTGGCAGACATAAATATCTGAGCAACTTTCACAAGGGCCAGATTGTGACAGCTAGATGACTACCATATGTGATCTAAGGAAAGAAAACCAGTGAACCAGCAACATGGTTATGGGCGCACAACGCTCACTGATGCATGTGGGGATCAATGGAGACTCCATCTAGTCCTATCCCACAGAAGAACTACTGTAGCACAAACTGCTGAAATAATAATGCTGGCTATGATAGAAAGGTGTCAGTCGAGCATCTGTGGGATGCTGTTAGACAAACTAGCCTGATTCATGGAGGCCCCACCAGTAATTACAACACTACTGTGCACATAGCATTTGAACTAGGGTTTTCGTTTCATTTTGAAGTTTCTGCAATACTTGTGAATACAAGGACTGCTAGTGGCACCACAGAGGTACCCTGTCCCTGCACACTGCTCTCCTGGGGGCCTACACAACATTACCCCCCCCCTCTCATCCTGCGGTTTTTGTTTCACTCTTTAAGTTTCTGCAACCATATGGCCGCAATCAGGACATTTATTTGCCTAGTGACCTGGAGGGTTGTGGTTTGAATTCCAGGACTGCCAGTGGCTCCACTGAGGTGCCTTTGAGCAAGGCACGGTCCCCACACACTGTTCCTGGGGCGCTGCATCGCTGCTTCACTTGGTGAATGGATTAAATGCAGAGAAAGAATTTCACATTGTTCACACTGTGTCCTGTACGGTGGTGTGTTTATGCGTGACTATAAGGTGCCACTTTACTTTATGTCAAGTATTTCCTAAAGAGTGGACTACAAATCCCAGATGCTGGGTGTCTCTGCCGCGCGGGGATTTTTAAACCAGCCCTGCACTGCAATGTGTCCGCGAGAAAGTGTGTCACTGGGCCACGAGGCCCTCCCTGGGGTCACATGGACACATTTCGAGCCTCGTGCGGAGCCTCGCGCGCATGTGTGTTGGTCACTGTACCGGGACAGAGAGGCGCAGCAAAAGAGGGCCGAGCTCACTGCGCGCTCCACACACGCACACAGACAGCGCGAGCGAGAGCACCGGCTCACCAGGAGTACTCTCACTCTCACACTCATATACAAACACACTCATACACACACAGAGATCTAAAACCTCCACACTTAGCACGCGCACCGCAGCCCCGCGCTGCCTCCTTGCAAGGCGCGCAATTAGGTTCTTTTAGAATTAAAAACTACTGACTTGAGAGTCAGGGAGGAGAGCTGATCCTCCTGCCAAGTTCTGTTTGGTTTTAGGGACCACTTTTTCCTCTCATCCTTCACATCTGCATGACGCTACTGGAGGAAAAAATGACGACCACGATGGATACTAACAACAACACAGGTAAGAAATGTTGATGTGCCACAGATATGCCTTTTCTTTTTCTGTTTTGTTGCATTCTCTTTTGCTTAGCGAGTCTGGGTGTCTACCGGATCTGTACTGCAAGTTCAGTTTAATTATTCTTTCTTTTTTTTGCATACTTGTTTTACGGAGAGATTGTGTGTCTGTAGGATCTGTACTACAAGTTCATTTTTTTTCTTTCTTTTTTTGCATCGTTGGGTGTCTTTGTGATCTGTACTGTTCAGTTAGGCTGAGTTCAACGGGATGTTAGATGCGGTTCATCTATGTTTCTAATAGTAACACAGACATATAGCATGATCACGGATGGGCTCTGATGTTGGAGCTTTAATGACCAGATAAAAGGTGAAGGTTTAAATTGAATGTCCTAGGCTTCTAGACTTGGGTGTGCTGATGTGAGATCTAAGCTTATTTTGTGAGTGAAACATGTTAGATCGAGTCCCAATACAGCAAATAATGCAAACAGAGTAAAAATCGCGCTGGGTGTGAGGACGTGACGGGTTAAAGCGCGGTGTTGGGGGAACTAGGTCATGCTGTTGGAGAGAGTCAGGTGGACAAACATCCCTGTGATGCAGACGCATGTTCCTCTCCTCGTGCACATGGACCGCCGGAGCAAGCCATGTGCTCTTTGTTTTCATTCCGCGCGCGCATTACATAACGCCCCCTAGTCTCGAGTGTGTGACGCAGCGGCTCGAGGCCATGTGCGCGCTCTGATTGGCCGGACGCGGAGCGACTAGCGGGACGCGGGGCAGGACCTCACGTTAACCCACGTTCTCTTTAAAACTAGGACATGAAATCAATCCAAGGCGACGTAACAGTTTTTTGGGGGTTGCTTGCTTGTTTCTGACACACAGCAACGTAGCCCAGATCTCAGCAACTTTATTAGTTATTCAGTTTATGCGCATGTGTTATCCGTGTCCTATTAAAAATGTGCTAGGCATGCTTTACTGGTTTATAATGAAAGAGGAGTATGAGAGAATGAGCCACTTTTAACCATCCGACACGGTTTTTCATAGATGTGCAACAATGCAACAAGCATTGCAACGCAAAAGTATCACTAGTACTAAACTGTAATATTAACAAACCCCCAATCCGACACGCTTTTCATAGACGTACAAAAATCACACCGTGTTATTTTTTCCCCATAAAAAGCATTCCCACTACAATAAAATCGTAATATTAACAACCCCCACCCAACACAGTTGTTCATAGAAGATCTTGAAAATGCATCAAGCAGGTTTTCCTACAAAAGCATCATTAGAATAAAATGGTAATATTAACAGCCTCCGTCCGACACGGTTTTCATAGAAGATCTGCAAAAAACAATGCAAACAAAAAACCCAACACTAGAATGAACTATTAATACAAAGAACCCCAGTCCCTTCATGTGTAGAATAAAAGTATCTGGATTAGAAATGTACTAAACTTGTTGCTATGTGCCATTCATAAAACAGTGTTTGCTTGATTGAGAGAATGACACATTTCGTAACATCCCACAGCAAAAAAAAAAAAAATACATTCAGGGTCCTCGAATGTTAATTCATAGTCATGTAAGCGATGTGTGGTTGGCCTATAAGGAAATGAAAGGCCAGGAAAAAAAAGAGAAGTTTGAGAAACGTGTAGCTGGTCTGAACGTCCTGAAGGCGTGGTCCAGTGCAGCCAGTCTCGTTGAGAAGCCGTATGTCTGTGGCGCACGTGGAACGGGGGCGTGCGCTGCTGATGCGCTCGAGGCTGAGCACACGGGGACTCAATGTGGACGCACGAGTCTCCAACAAAGTCTCTCTGTCAAAGAAGGACTAATGTTATTCCATAATACTGCATTTGGGCATCTTTGATAATGTACTCTATATAATAATACATGATGCAATAATGCAGCCTGTGCAGACTTTTAACGTGATTAAGACTGTCCTAAAGTTACCAATGCCAAGGACAAATTGACAAATAGCGTGTGTAGTTCTTAAACTGGGGGTTAATATAATAAGAAAGTTGCACTTCATATTCAGAAAGGGTCACAGACTTCAAAAAAGACCTACTGGTTTAAAGGGAAGGACTTCGAGGAAAAAAGGGGTGGTTTTTGAAAGAACTGGTGGGGGGTACAAGCCCCTGCACGTGTTTGTGTTGTGGTTCCACCTGACACAGTGACCCTTTGACTTTTTGTGCTAGTGCACAGCGGTTATATAATGCTCAGAGCCGTCTGCCTCTGGATTGGAATGTCCCCAGGAACAGCACTGGACAGACATAAAGGCCACTTCTGTTCCACAGCTCTATGTGAAAAGGCACAATCCCGAAGGTTTCAGTCTTTCTAGCCACAACATATCTGGTGGAGTGTTTCACAAAAGTAGGATTTCTCAGCTTAGCGAGAGCCAAAGTCAAGCTTTAGGAAAAAAGAAAAAGACATGAGAGACAGTTCTGTTGGACAGTGCTCAATGCTGGGCTTAGATTATCTGGCCAACTGAGAAATCTTACCTTGTGAAACAATCCCCATGTTAAAGGAGAGTTTAAACATTCTTTTATGGATTGGGTATGGTTAGGAAACTGTCCACAAGTAGGAGAACAGGGTGAGGGTGGAGAGAGTGTGATTGTGGAAATGGAAAAGGAGGGGGAGAAAAACAAGAAGAACCAGGAAAAACAAGACCTTTCAGTAATGAATGTGAAAGGGTGTTTCATTAAACTGGTCCACCCATATCCTATTATAAGCTTCCATTCAGGAGTGCCACTACAGTTTGCCTAAGAGTAAGCTGAGCTACCATCACAGTACAGAGTAAACACTGTATGACAACACACGTGCCCACACGTGTGCCGAGACACTAAACAGAGATCTGGCTCTGAATCATAGGTAGGAATGGGCCAACCATATTGGCAGACATGAGGAAGATAAGACAGGTGTTGCTTGTACACGTGGCTTGACACAGCAGCCATCATAAACATAAAAAAAAACCCTGTGCTTAAAAGCATATGGTCAGATGGCCTTGTGTGGTGAACAGCATTTCCTAGAGAGTGGCTGTGTTTTCCAGACACCCAGACCCCTCCCACCTTTCTGCTGCCAAACCTCCGTGTTGCTAAGTCTTTACAAGCAACAGTTTAAAAAAAATATTATAATGCGACCTCAGCTTGTCCGCCAAAATGAAAAATACATGGGTGTTCTTTTAAGTCTCAGTGAAGAGCTTCTCCCCCCTTCACCCCTTTTTACAATGGAAACACAAGAGCTTAACCCAATATAAAAATATTACCATGTCTCTAAAATGTTTCATCCTGATTTTTCACTAGGTGGAGTAATCTCATACATCGGCTCCTGTGGAGGCTCCCCGAACCGCACCAGCCCGGTATCAATGTACAGTGAGAACTCAAACAGCAGTTCGCAGTCGCTGATGCAGCCATGCTTTGGCTCATCTTTCCCGCCTTCACCGAATGGCTCCCACGATTCTTCACGGATGTACACCAGCAGCAGCAGCAGCAGCAGCAGCTCTGGCTCTGGTGAAGATGGTAACTCATCATGCTCTGGAGGGTCCCCAAGGGGTCGCGATGAAGGCACCAATGCACGAAATTCACCAAACAAATCAGTCGCTGCTCTTACAAGTAAGTGACAGTGGCCTCAGTTAAAATTTACATTAGACGAAGGCTTGATTTTGAATCCTAACACTGTTTTTTCGGGTATCTTTCAGAACTGAATGGGATGGTGTTACTCTGTAAAGTCTGTGGAGATGTGGCTTCAGGTTTTCACTATGGTGTCCATGCTTGTGAAGGCTGCAAGGTAAGAATTTTACTTGAATCACATTAGATGAAAAACACTACATGCAATTTAACAGCAAGTTCAGGAGGAAAAACTACTGTAAATCTCAATCAAATTCCAAACTCTCTGAAATATGAAATACACAGAGAAGTAGTTTTTTTTTCCCTGAGGTTTTTTTTGTTGCAAGAGCAGAAATACTTAGCTTTTCTTTACTATTGGCAGGGGTTCTTTCGTCGGAGCATCCAGCAAAACATTCAGTACAAAAAGTGCCTGAAGAATGAGACCTGTACTATTATGAGGATCAACCGCAACCGCTGTCAGCAGTGCCGCTTCAAGAAGTGTTTGTCTGTCGGCATGTCTCGGGATGGTGAGTTGCACACAAATTATTAAGTTGAATGACTGATTTTCACAAAATAAGTTCCAGAAAGATGACAGCTTTTTATTCTTTATAGCTGTCCGCTTTGGCCGCATCCCGAAACGTGAAAAGCAGCGCATGCTGGCTGAGATGCAGAGTGCCATGAATAACATGGTGAACAATCAGCTGCAAAGTGAATTCCAACTGGCTAGTCTCAAATCCGCTACCCCGTCCTCTTCTTCGTCTTCTTCCTCGTCACCCTGCCCAGGTCTGACAGTGGCTCCTCAGCCCCAACCTCCTGCTGTGCCTATAGCTCCCTCCCCCTCCCCACCTGCCCCTGCCTCTCCTCCAGCTCAGCCGGCACAAAGCCCCCCTCTGATTGCCGCATCCCCACCGATGTGCCACAGCCCTGGTGTGGACACCACCATTACGGCTATTACCCGAGCCCACCGTGAGACCTTTGTCTACGCTCACGATAAGCTAAGCCCAGCACTACGGCCCCACTCGAATGTTGATCTAGATGACCAAATTGGGAACCGTTGTCCTGCCGGCTACCATGTCAACGGCCACAATACAATGTGCCATAATAATAACATAGCCCTGCAGCGCAACGGCTTTGAAGTGGCACCCGATAATGGACATCACCTTCAGTCCTCATCAGTCTCCAGTCAGCAGCATCAGGGGTTACCACACCAGAACAATGGGCGACGCCTTCACAACAACAATTCCTATGCGGTTTATCATAGTCAAGAGACCAGCAACAATGTCCAGTCACAAAACTGCCCATGGAAAAACCGCAAGGAGATTCTTCTGGTGAGTGCAAATTCTATGACAATAAGAGACACGGCCGTTCTGGTAGAGTTCTAGTAGGTCCCATACCTTGTAATTCTTAGTTTTGTGGAACTGGGAGGCTGTTCACTGGGTTTGTGATATGCCTTACACTGTAAACAGCGCCATGGTTTAAATGGCCTGTCAATAGCTTACAAACATTTCCTGAATTCTGCTTACTTTTCTATTTCTAGGCTTGTCCAATGAATATGCATCCTCAGGCAGACCCTAACAAGACACCCCAGGAGATTTGGGAAGACTTCTCACTAAGCTTCACACCAGCTGTGCGTGAGGTGGTGGAATTTGCCAAACACATCCCAGGTTTCAGCTCACTATCCCAGAATGATCAGGTCACCTTGCTGAAAGCTGGAACCTTTGAGGTATGCCTGTTAACTGTTAACTATCTGCCAATCTAAATTAACGTAACAAAAAACCTTTTTGAAGTCTAAAGCTGTTCATGAAATGAATGCATCCTAACCATGAAGGAGTAGTAGTAATATCAAACACTAACCTACAGTAGAAGTCTTCATGGGCTAAAATCTAATAATACAAGATACAAAATAGCACACACATGATTGA
This sequence comes from Alestes dentex, assembly GCA_037576975.1. NCBI lineage: Eukaryota > Metazoa > Chordata > Actinopteri > Characiformes > Alestidae > Alestes > Alestes dentex. The sequence goes on along the minus strand of JBBIGA010000027.1, from coordinate 9,467,941 downwards.
AAGTCTCAAAATTCTTGATGTTGTTATTGTTGGCTGCTTCGTCAACCGATTCCAGGAGCACTTCCCAGAATTGTTTATCTGCGAGCATGAGCTAGTATTAGATCTTTATAGGAACAGTAACGGAAGTTGTGATTTCAGCAAGGAGAAACTGTAGATTGTCTTATCAGCTATGAGCAAAGTGTAATAAATATTGACAAGGAAGTAGGAACAGCAAAATAAAACCCTCATAACACACTCCTACAGAACGTTTTACAAACTGTTTTCTCTCTCTGTTGCTTATCACAGGTGCTGATGGTGCGTTTTGCATCCTTGTTTAATGTTAAGGAGAAGAGCGTAACATTCATCTCTGGCACCACCTACAGCCTAGAAGCTCTGAAGAACATGGGAATGGGAGATCTGTTGGGAACCATGTTTGACTTCAGCGAGAAACTCAGTGCACTTGAGCTCTCTCCAGAGGAGCTGGGACTCTTTACTGCCGTGGTGCTGGTGTCTGCTGGTAAGCATCAATGAAGGGCGCCTTGTTTCAAAATGAGTGTTTAGTTTTATCGGTTGTCAAATAAATATCTTGCAGCTTCATGTTTATTTGTGGATGTCATACACTAATAGCACTGAATAAAAGTGACAGAAATAATGCCTCGCATTGGTTAGTGGTGTGATAGAAAGTTTATTCCACCTCTTTATTTTTTCCACCTCTATCCAGATCGCTCTGGCATTGAGAACGTAAACTCAGTGGAGATGCTCCAGGAGAGCCTGATCCGAGCCCTTCGTGCACTTGTCAGCAAGAGTGCTCCTGGGGACACCTCTCGTTTCACCAAGCTACTCCTCAAACTGCCAGACCTCCGCACCCTCAACAACATGCACTCTGAGAAGCTCCTCTCCTTCCGCATTGATGCCTGAAAGGCTCTTGACTTGCCAGATTTACCAGCCAGCTGACTCAAAGTAGTGGGTAGTGGTGAGCTTAATGGAAGACTTTGCACAATGAGCATTGGTGCTCCTTTCATGAGTACTCCACAAACAGCTAACTGGCACTGATGGTGCTAAAAGACTTCATTAAGAACATTAGTTTCAAATCCGAAGGGACAACAGAGCACCAAATGCTATCTGGAGACTCAAATGGCTGTAAGGTTTTTGACATTTCATTTATCAGCCTGAGATGGCTGATGAAATTCAGCCAGCAAAATCAATGGACAACAGAAAGAGTGGACTCAGATTTAAACTGGGACCTCCAGTACACTGGGGTAAGCCATAGGGAATAAGGGCAGAACGCCTCCTGCAGGAAACTACAGCCAGAAGGCTGGGGAAGGGGGCAGCAGTGGTGGTCAGATCCCGGGTGGTCAGATCCCGGGACAGTTATTCCTGTCAGGCTTATGTTCCTCCAAGAGACTGCTACAAACAAGACAATGACTAGATTCTCCCCATCAATCACGCAAAACAACACAGATTACTTATCCCATATGAATTTACATCCCTGTGACTTGTAAAAATGTGTAAATAAGCTATTAAATCTATACATACTTGAAATGTTTCAAAATGTATAATATATTCTATATATAAATATATATTTTTTTGTAAAGTTTAAACACTCAATGAAAAGTTATATGTGGGCACAAATGTATAAGATATCAAGTGTATGCATATTATAGAACAATATTCAGACATGTATTTCAGATGTGTTTTACATCATAAAGACTTTTTTTTCCTGAAACTTGTGTAACTGTGTCCTTTTTTAAATATTATGTTGTGATTCTCTCTACTTTCCTGGCAAATTAGCATTTGTACTGGAAGGCCGAATCCCAGTCAGTCATTTATCTTCCACAAAGGTCCTAAATCCTAAGGTCGCAGAGACTAAAAATACCTGGAGTTCTGCACACCGTTTGCACATATGCTCTTGCCAATGGATGGTGAATTAGGTCCTATTCCTGACTCCTATATTTTCCAGATATATGCTGAATTGGGCTCAGTTAGGGTTAGGTTACGAATAAGAATAAGAAGTCACAGTGAGTGTCAGGATGAAAAAGGAACTGACCATGGAGGGAAAAAAGCAGTCCACTTTTCTACAAGGCGTCTTCAAAAACCAGTACATCTCCCTTGTACATTCATTACAATCTGGTGTGACAACCAGCACTAATAAAGACCTGTGTGTTTTTTAACATCTTTTAACTTTGTCATCGGTTTATTCTGTGATTTCTTGTGTTTACTCAAATCTCAGACTATCTGACTTATTCCAGTGGAGTGAATGAAACACTGACAGGACTAAAATGACAAATGACAATAGTTTCTTTACTCATCCTTTATGATATTGAAATGAACTGCCTTCTCTGCTATTGTTCAGTGTTGATGCCCTGATTCTGTCATCTTTTAACAGAACAAGGGTTTCAGCAAAGCTCCTAAAATAGTACTGAGACGGGTAGAGAAAGTGGCTCTAAGCAGGGCAAACACACCCAGTAAAGAGGCAACAGTTTTAAATGAAAGTCCTGCCCTGAACCTGAACCACTGTAGTTATAATAGTACTACTACTATTACTACTACTAATAATAATAATAATAATAATTATTATTATTATTATAAAAATTAATAATATTTGATTCATAGGTGATCTATTAGAGGTACAGTGTCTGCTGTAGCTACAGACAAAGGTGTAGAATTGTGCAATAAGATGTTTCTTAAAAGTGTGCACCGAACTTGGCTGCCAACAAGGCAGAATTTCGGTGTAATAACAGACTTTTTGTAAGTCAATGTCTTGGAAGACAATAAAAGTTCATTACAAAACATTAATTACAAATTCACTGAGGTAAATCTGTGTTGGGGCACCTAAAGCTTTAAAATGAGTTAATGAATATCGTTCCTGAAAGATACAGGTAACTAGCGCAGCTTTCAGCATGAGGCTAAAATGAGCTTTCTGTGTTGTTTTCGTTGAGACGTAAAGGATGTGCTGTTTTCTGAGGACGACTAGTAAAGTGAGCATTAAAATAATCAGTTCTGCTTCACTTCAGGATTGAAAAGGCCACACTTTATCATTATTTATCAAATGGACAGAACAGACCACAGAATGCAAAATTATACCTAAGTTTCTAACTTTGGATTTAATATACAAAGCTAAGGGGCCTCTAGATTTAGCTATAGAACATTTTACAACACCGAGAAATTTCTGATAAGTCTGTCTTGATTTCCAGACAAAACGTAATTGTGTAAGTGTGTATCATCAGAACAGACATGAAAAATGAGCTCCAGGGGACATTACCAAGAAATAAGTCTCAACTGTACTCCTCACACTCTTTACACACACATCTTAAACCTGTGTCAGCATGACTGACAACATTCCTACAACAACCTGTCATCCCACCTTCTCCTTTAGATGGTGATCCTACACTGTAGCTACAGTAAGGACAATCCAATCATTTAACAATTATAAATGTATTATTCTTAATTTCAGCCAACTATTAAAAATATTCACAGAAATACTCCAGTTGTTAAGAACAAGTAGCAAATCTTTATCTTCTTCTCGAACAGACCACTTCAACAAGAAATACTTAATACAATAAAGAAACAGGGAGTTTACAGAGTTTATCCTTGCCTTTGTCGCCCCTGTTTGCTCACTAGGGGCTCAGTTCTGGATTCTGAAAAGCTGGTTTGTGAACATTGGCTGTAAAAAGCAGTATATAAATAGTTTAATTGAATTGAAGTCTAAAGCCATTTACAAACCACATGATAAATAACCCTTTCAATTAAGAAATATAATCTAGAATTAAAAAAAAAACCCTGTTACTAGTAATAATGACATCAACGTCAAATGCACTAAAAATAGTGTGGGGAGAAGAACTGTTTTTACATTAAATAGTCTCTTTTTTGAATACCCAAAAACATAACAAAATGTCTAATCATTAAACCGGTCTAATCATGAATGCCTGCATAAAAGTAGGTAGTGACTGAAAGGGGCCTATGCATGAAATTCAAGAGCAGCTCTTTTGTAAGAGCAGATAACCATCACCCACCTGGTCTTTTTTTCCCCTTGAGACACAGAATGTGTGAGGAGGTTCTCCTCCTCACACATGGACTGCAGAAGTGGGTCAATCTGCCCTCATAACCAACTTTTCACAGGCTGTTCCCATTGGCCCAGGCAGGAGAAGGTCTCACATCTCTGCTGGCCAATGGGAGAGGAGTTCCAGTCAAACGGAGCGGAGAGGGTGTGAGTATGACGAAGAATTATGCTTAAGGTGCGGAGCAACTATGAGTGACAAGGGAAGGGAAAAACCTACTTCAGGAACCTGGTCTGCTGTTTCCTAAGCACCCATTTAAAAAACAGGAAAACAGGTGAATAGAAGGTAGATAAAGAGTAAAGAGATGAAGAGGAATATTCTTTTAAGCAATTCACAAAATATCTTTAAAAAGAGAACACTGAGAGACTTCAATATAACAAACACAACTGAACTGTGATGTTATCTAACCTTTGTTAAGTCACTGACTTTTCCTGGGCAAAGGGCTCCCTCAGTGCTGTTTGTGGTGGTGTGTACTGCCTCCTAGTGCTGTAAGTCATCGATGAAAGATGAGAAATTAAACAGTAAATCACTAATAACAGTATGATAAATATGTACTTTAAACAAAACATGTTCATGAACCTATGTGTCATACACAAGCTCTCCAGATGATTCTGCATCCAATAATGCCTTTATCATTGGGTAAGTATTGCTTAAAAAATTGGCATCCGCCTCACTAATCCAACATGTTTCCTACAAACCAGGTCAGGTCAGAACTAAGGCTTAAGCTAAAACACAGGCTTCAAATCACACATCTTGGCGACCACATTGTGCACATTTTTTATGCACTGTCTGTTCTTGCATGCCTGATTCAACTCTACTGTCTATTAGCAAGTTCCTTATGGATTGGGTTAGGTGCATGGAGAAGGAAAAACTGCGAACATGAGGCGGGAAATGCGATTTGGAACCCCTTAAGAATATTTAATAAGATTCTCTAGTTCCTGCTGCCCCCTAGTGGTGTGAACCGTACATGTATGATAAATTAAACCCGAGTCAAAACTGTACCTCAAATATTTTTTTACTTCTATTTTAATGATAATGATCAAATGCAATTCCATTAATTGAAGGAAAAAAAATCATGAGTCAAAATGCCAATCTCACTACACTGTCATTTCAACAATATTGATTACATCTGAAAAATACGCAAAATGTCACAGAACCAGAATCCAAGAACTTTATTGATCCTGGAGTAAATTGCTGAGTAGATAGTTATGATGAAATTGATTTTAGAACAAGTGTGCTTATATAACTTTTAAGTACGGGCTTCAACACTTCCTATTCAAACACAGTAACAGCAATACAAAGACAAACACAGTAACATGAAGACACACAAAACACGTAAATGCATGCCAAGACAAGATTAATTACTGCTCAGTACTTTAAAGGCTGATATTTCAGAAACATGAAATAATGGTTTAAATTTATGTGTACTGGAAAAAGAATGCTACGCCTACTTTTGTTTACACTAGTTCAAGAGGTATGTAGTCTTAGTAAAATATACATAAACTAACAATGGTCGGTGTTAACACCCCTCCTCTACGTGACTGGATTGGAAATGTGGCCTGTGCTCAGAGGTCCGAATTGGAGGAAAGAAACTCAAGCCAGTTTGTTAATACAGGATTCTCCACAGGAGGCTGCAATGAGAACAAATATTCAATGCGCAAACAATCATATATGCATACAAACACATGTACAAACACATCTGGTTTATGCAAACCTAGGTATATAAATCCCTTCGCAAATATATACACACGTACATTGCAACTTTCCATTTTAATTGTATGTATTACTGAAACTGAATACTTTACAGACAACTGTAGTTAACAACCATACATATACCCAAGCCTTGTTGTGTTGCCATGTGCCTTGACTTTTACAAGGATTTCTATTTACCGTTTAGTTTTACAATGGAACTGTAACCTTGTCAAACATTTAGCACTCAAAACAGATGCTATGCTGGTACACTTCACAATGGTTCTTAAAAAGATTCATTTGTCCTTTCCGAATTAATGTTAATCTAACTGAGTTAGATTTAGTGTGGTCCTGGACTGCACGAAAGTATCAGTGGTTCAGTTCCATTCATCCAATGTAAATTTCTTTAAGTCTAGGCTAAAGCTTAATCTGGGTCTGGGAAACTGGCCCCAAGAAATTCCACATCTTGGTTTAGAAGGCTGAGTTACAAATGTGGCATATCTAATGTTAAGCTACAACAAAAGTGTAAGCTACAATAAAAGTGTAACCTATCGGGCATAGCCCAAGCTGTATTTGTTCTAACTAAGTGGTTGTAAACTAGGGAACCAAATATGTTTGGTCATTGTTCAATCACACCCATTGTGACTGTGATTTACTAGAAAAGGAAAAAAACCCAACAGACAGACTGCTGATTCCACAGAAGTGGATCTATATAATTAAGGTGCACATAGGGAGCCAACAAAATGTTTCCAAATGTATTATGCAAAGCAGACAACACTGATTTCATATCATCATGTTAGAGTGCAATTCTTCACTAACAATCGTGCCGACGTTTACCTGCAGGTTTGTAAGATCCAGCAGGTTGCCATCTTTGCGCACACAAAGTAGCCTGGCTTTTCCTGTTGAAGGGTAGCCCTCATCCAGCTCCAGGTGGCACACTGTGGTGGCAGACTTCAGAAAGATCAGCAGGCGCTTTGCTGGACACCAGTCAATGGCAAATCTGCAAGATATGTTTTCACATTATAGCAGTTTAAAAAATGTACACAATTTGGGGAGTAAAACATTTTACAAAATGGAAATTCACAAGATCCCTATCAGCACAAACCACATAAAACAAAGACTTTGAGAAAGGAAGGTAAAACTGTTATCTACCAGCAGCAGTCAGTAGTAGTAGCAGTAAGATGCTACTACTACTGAGGCACTTGGCATATTAGTTAGATTATGGTAAGACTGTCATCTTATGTAAACTGAATTCATAGCGATGTTAGATTACACCTTATAAAAGAAGTTCTTTAGAAAAAGCAAAACTTATGTTCACCATTTAGTCATAACATTCAAATTCAGGTGCTTTATATTGTGTAGTTTCCCACTGTGTCGTCAAAACAGCTCTGATTCATCGAGGCATGGACTTTCCAAGAAAGACACCAATTCCATTAAGGGGTGCCATTAACTTAGCCTGCAGCAGTATTGAGGTAGATAGTATGTGTCAAAGTAACATTCATGTGAATGCCATGACCCAGTGCTTCCCCGCAGAACATTGTCTAGAGCATCACACTGTCTCTGCCAGCTTGCTTTGTGCCCATAGTGCTTCCTGGTGACATCTCTTCCCTAGGTAAGCAACGCAGCTAAAATGCATCTTGTGCTATGTCATAGCCAGCTTTAACAGGGGCAACTCCCTAACCACCAGGCCACCAGCTGCCCCCGTAATGTTATTAGTGATCAGTGTATTGCACTTGGACTCAAACTACAAGAAATAAACGCAATGTTAAAATGGTTCTTTGAATGGAACATTTTTCCTCCTCTATGACTGTTATATGCATATAATTGTTGCCACTACAAAACCGTTTTTTTTTACAGAATTTGAAAATTTTGGAGACACAAAGTTGTGCATGACAGAGACAGTATAGTTCTTCAAAAAACAGGTGCTAATCGCAAATGAGAAAATTATGACATTCTCACAGGTCTACTGTAAAAGATGACCTTACTTTCTAGTTTTTATTTCCTGACCCACACCATCATTCTTGTTTAACCCCTTAACCAGCAGCCACTTAACTCACCTAGAAATTCTAAGGTATATTAATTAGTAATAAGTATTATTTATATATATTTACAATGAGCGATGTCAACAGTTTTAATGAATTTAAAGTTTTAATAAAGTTTTAATAAAGTTTTAATGAATGTTTGGGCCTACATACACGTCCTGACAGAGCCTTGCAGTCTGTGGTTCCCAACTCTGGTCATGGTGGTCCAAAGCCTTACCACTATCCTGCTTTTACACACCCACTTCAGCTTTGGAAGAGATTGCTAATGAGTTGATTAGTGGGATCAAGTTTGCTGGGAGCAAGGAAAACCCAAAACGTAGTGGTTAGGGTTGCGCCGATACCGATACCAGTATTGGTTATCGGGCCGATACTTCATTAAAATACTCGTACTCGTATTCGTACATGAATTGCCGATACCATGCACTGATACCACGAAACAATATCCTATTTCACTACATCAACTGATCACACTGGGCAGATGTGATTATTTGTCCTGTCTGACTACAATATCTGGGAGGAGACAACGAGCTGGAAACGTCAGATATTCTATCCACGAGTTATGAGATTTTTTTCAATAGGAGGAGTAAGCAATGTCAGTGATTTGGAAATATTTTAAGATAAATGACGACGACAGG
>JBBIGA010000027.1:9445901-9456258 GCA_037576975.1 Alestes dentex | reverse complement strand
TTTATAAACTTAAAAATGTTCCAATTTAGTCCAAAGAAGTATTAAATTAGTATACTTTCTAGTACACTACAAGTACAAGGCCCGTATACATGCTATACTTATACTCAAGCATACTTAATAAAATGAACTTCAAGTATACTACTTTTTGCTAAGGGTCGGCTTATCATAAACTGTAGAAGAAAAAATAAAACTGGTCTCCAAATTACTTGCACTTGCATGGACACCATTCTAAGAAATATTGGTATCAGTACTCGGTATTGGCAAGCACACAAATAAAAATACTCATACTTGTATCGGTTTGTAAAAAAGTGGTATCGTTGCATCCCTAGTAGTGGTGGACCTCCAGGATGAGGTTTGGGGAAACACTTAGCTATGTGGTGTCTTTTATTTCTGTGGCATCTGTACCTGGAGTGCAAATCCTGGATCTCAGCAAGCATCTCTCCTTGACTGATATAGTGCTGCATCACCTCAATCAGAGCAGCACTCAGCTGTCTTACAGGGCCTTCTACTGACTCCTCTAACAGACCTGCAGTGCCCTGAAAAACCTGTAAGGGTTGAACACCACAGAACACAAGTTACATATAAACAACCACCTTCGCTGATATAGTGGAGCATCACCTCCATCAGACTTGGTTGATACTCTTATTATTGCTCCACACAGTGGCAGAAGATGAGGACCCTTAAACAAAATCTAACTATTTACCTGAAGATGAAAGAGATCATTGTTTGTAAAGGTGACAGAGAGACGCAGAGGCTGCAGCGATTGCTGGGTAGAGCGGGGCAGAAGCTCTAGGCACAGTTCAGAAGGGCTGACTGACAGCAACCTGTACTGCATATTAGCCTGAGCGAGTTCCATCGTCTCTTGCAACCTAAGAGAAAGATATCATTAAATGTCGGCAGTTATGATAAATCTAATAAGGGATGCTCAAACAACATCACATAATGAAAGGGCTTTGTATGCTGTGCATCTAACTATTCAGGTACTTAGAAACCAGCAATACATAATTTTTTGTTCCAACCATGTGTTCAGCTACTGCTAGACAACTAGAAATCTTCCTGTTACTAACAGATTTCTGAAAAGATTAATCATATTTTCAAATTTAATGTAATCTGGTCTGAATAAGCAGCTATTTAGAAAAACTGAGACGCAGAGGAAAAAAAGCAGAGATCAATTCTCAAATCATTTTCTTCTGGGATTTAATAAAGTTTTCTGATTGTGATACACTGGCAGAAAACTATTGTCCACTTCCCAACAAACTCAGACATTCAAAGATTTTCAAAGATGATTCTCGCCTGTCTCTAAAGGATGTCCAATCAGCCACACGTGCAAGCTGCTCATCAACCACACCTCTGAGATCAAAAAGCTGCCTGTCGCAAACTTGCAGAGCATTTTGGGCCGTCTGCAGAGAATCCTCCAACTGCAAACTGAGCTGCTTCTATGGGTGAGAAATAGAGTGTGACTATTTTGTGAGGGTGGTGATGTTTGCTTAACATTCTACATGAGAATTTAAGATTATAAATAAAGCAGTGTAATAAAAAAGCATTTGCAGCACCTCAGCTAGCAGAACTGGAGACAGAGCATTAGGTAATGGTCCCTACTAATAATAATAATACATGGTAAAACTAGTGACAAAGTCTATGCTGTCTTTTGACCACTGTTGCCTCAGTCATTACTGAAAGAAGAATGGTAAGCTTACTTGAGCTTGTTGCTTCTGTTTTGCTGCAATTCTCTCCTTTTCTTTGCATTCCTCCTTCTATAATAGAGCCATGTTAGTATAGTCACTGGCACAATATGCTCATTTTTAAAGAGAAAGATCACTGTAAAAAGTGAAAGAGCCCAATAAGATGACAGTCTGGCATAATTAGTAATTAAATGCACAACAATTCAACAATATTGTTGCTTACAACAATAAGCCTGTTAGTGGCCAGAAGAAAAAACGGCTAATCGGTTTTCTCCACTGATTAAAAAAGCAATGTAGTATGGAATCTTTGTGTTCATGTACATGCAACACTGTTATGAAATATTCACAATGATTTTATCTGAAGTAACACACAACAACAAACCTCTATCCCTTGCAGGTTAATTTTTTTGGGGGCCAACAACCAGATTATACTTTAGTTCTTCATCTCAGTAGTTCAGAAGGTGAAGCAATACTGTCTTTTGATGAAATAATGTGATATAATAATAATAATAATAATAATAATAATAATAATAATAAAAATAATGTGATTTCCATTAAAAATAGTTGCTCTTTCAACCCAAACAGGATCTATCTCCAGTATACCAGGGTTTATACCCCTACAAACAGCAAGACGAAAGACTTAAATTAAGAGCACGAGAGAGTGAGAGAGAGACCTAGGTAGGAAAACAGAAGGTTTAGTTTGAAGTACTTTTTCCTCCAAGGTTATCAGTAGAGACTCCAGGCGCTGCCGTTTACTGTGCAGTTTGTTCATGCGCTCTTCTAGTGTGACTATTAAGTCCTCCACTTCCTGGACTTGTTGCAGATACTCTGTTTTCAAAGCCTTCCAGGCAGCATGAGCCTCACTCCCTGTACATGTACACACATTTGTCAGTCCACAGCAAATCAGTTACAAAGTCAGTCCCTTAACACATCCCATTAACCTTCCATTTACTGCTAACACACAAAACCACACCACTTACCTTAACGGGATACCTTTCATTCTTATTTTAATTAATTCTTAACTTCAGTCTTAATTTTTCATACTCCGAATAATTCCCCAACCTCACTAGTCAATATATAATTAAAGTAAAGTGGACCCTTATAATCACATGTGAAATCACCACAGCACAGTGTGAACAATGTAAAATTCTTTCTCTGTATTTAAACCATTCAGTGGGCTGCCAGCAATGAGGGGCGCCCAGGGAGCGGTGTGTGGGGTCGGTACCATGCTCAAGGGTACCTCAGTGATGACACTTTAACCCTTTTGTCATTTGAAAGTATTAATATGTATTAAAGTTACCTGGGTTAGGTGGACATGGCTCATTCAAAAACTGCTCGGCTGACTCCGTATCTGCAAGCAGCTTCAACATATCATCCAGCACACATAGCTGCTGACACATAAGCTTCTGTTTTCGCCTGCAGTCCTACTCAAACAAAACAAACAAAACAAACAAGCATTTATTAGCTCAGGAAAACTAAGCTTACCAACAGTTCATATATATTCAGTGGACTACAGCTATAACAAACTTTCACACAACAGTGTAAAGACTTAGTCAAAAAACTTTCTTCGTTCAGAGGTACCTAGACTGAGGCTCACCATTAAATAGGCTGTCATAACCTCTCCCTCACCGGCCTCTTGGACCTCCGTGGAATCGCATGGTTTCAAATGAGCAGGATCACTTCGTTCCAACACCCTGCATTTTGAGATGACAGTTATCTAAAATGTAAGCTTGAACTTTCTCATCAATAAATACATTATCAGGACATTTTCTCTTTCATCACATTGTCTGCTTACGTTTGTAAAGGTTTGCAAGGAAGAACATGAAATATCATCAGAATCAGGGAAAAGAAACAGCAGACTTCAGAAGACCAACAGACCTTCTTAAACTCGTCTTCTGTCAGAAACAGAATCTAGAGCCTGTATTACTGAGACAAGACAGCACCTGTACGTTCTTGTCGAGAACCAATGCTGTGGTGCAAACTTACTGTTTGAAATTTCTGGTGCATTATTACTGTCTCACATGTATATAAACACAAACACACATATATACATGTACATACACATAGGATAGTGTAGTGTAGTGTACATAGTATTAATTTCACGTTGTGAAATGCACATGCTGCATAAGAACTTTTGGTTTCTGGGACAAAAATAATGTATTAACACTACCTACATAATCCATCCATGTTCCATTCTTAAGTATGTCCCTGACCTAAACATGCTCCACAAAATCACGATAAAGAAGAGGTGAGGCAGTTGTTAGCCTGGTAGCGCACTGAGCTAAGCGGACCGGGTCTCTTCGACACTTAACGAAAAGTAACACAATTATGTACTCTTTGTTATCTAACAGACCACACCATCCACACAGAGACCGACTTATATCATCGGCACTGTATTATACAGTATGTACTAAAATTCCTCATGTGAAATTAGTTTTTTGTTTGAAAGTGAAGCTGCAGAAGAATACGTACACAACGACTCTCTCTGCCGCCATTTTTGTTTTGAAACTTGCCCGCTCGTTGCTCATTGGCCAGAATATGGACCAATTACTGCAGGGTAAAAGAGCAGTAGTCAGTCATTTCAAAGACCTTTTTTAGTGGTATCTACAATATTATTCTTATTCTCGTTTTTATTCTTATTTTATATTCTTATTCTCATTTTAATTCCTATACAGTAAACTGCAGATATCCTCCACATCTTGTTTTGCTTTTTTTGTGTATGTATAATACCTTGTTTTTCTATAAATAGCTATGGTTTCATATTTGATTTGATTACGTTAATGTTTAAGTTGAAATTTACAGAAATATTTGAAATGCAGCTGTGTAACTATGTTAAAGGGAACACTGCTGTTAAAAAGCTCCTTATTTGTTTAAAGTGTTTGCAAACCAAATTGCACTTTTGTTCATATAGCAGTACTTTGAAAACAAAACTGCACAATACACTACTTTTGAATTCATTATTGAATTTTAAGTATAACAATGCGATGAATCACCCAGCACTAATATTTATATATACAAGTTAAGTTCCAAGAGCACCCACATATAGTGAAAAACTGTTGTTGTGGTGATGTGGTAAAAAAATGCCTGAAAATGCCTAAAATTTGTATAGTGTAAACCCTAAATTTGCTCCCCAAACACTTTAATTTCATTTTAAACTCAGCTTAATACATTATTACCCTGAAAGAAAATGTAAAGGTAAACACGTACTTGTACTGTACAGTTTACACTGAACTCCAGTGCTAGAATGTAAAATACAATATTACCCTTGTATAGACTGTACTGTAATTCATGCACAGGCGTTTTCTTTGGTATAAGCAGGATAAATACAGTAATGCATTCATTTAATTTACAGTAATAAAAAAAACAGGGCTTTATGAATTACAAAAGGAAAAACACGAGAAACACTTGAGACCCATTTTGGGAGGAGATGGAGTGGCGTTCATAATCCATTTAGTGCATACTTTTCCCAAAGATGTAGAGGCCATTACTGCAGAAAAGTGTGGGACAAACTCCTTATTAACACTCATTTTCAGAAGAAACATGTGTAGGTGACTACAAACTGTTGGATATGAAGCTTATATTAAATATTTCTAGTTGTAATGACATGTTATGGAACAGTGAATTAGACACCACATAGAGAAACACAATCAGGACACATGAAGTAACCGGTTTTCTTTTAATAACACATTCATATCTATGCTCTGTATTGTTTACAAGAAGTTCAAAACAAATGTGGATGAGAACTAAAGAAAATCAGGCAGGCAGAAGGTGAAAGTCCAGATAGTGTCCTTGGCACCTACAATAAGAGGGAGGGGTGGGTGGCTTTGGGGGGGTGGGATTTAGGGGCTAGATGTGATCAGTTACTCATCTTCCTCTCCTCCTCGTCCACCTCCTAAACTGTGCCCTAGTCAGCTAAATAGATCCTTACGTGCCTGTTGCATCAATACAGATTAAAAAAAAGAGAAAATTTCAATATCATGCTGCTCTGCAATGCATCATTGAGTACTATGTTGCAGTTCACAGAGAGAGAGAGAGAGAGAGAGAGAGAGAGAGAGAGAGAATTCTAATGCATCCAAACACAAGAGATACAATCCTATGTCATTTTAAAAAGCAATCAGAAAGAAATCAAATAAAGGATGAAGAACTGCGAAGTTAAGAACGTAAGTCAATCTAATGAGGAATGAAAAAAAGATTGAATAATGAGTGATATTTTCCTTTTTTTATTTTTCCCTCCCCATTCCATTTATTTCCATTTCAGAGTCCTTTCTGAACAACATCTAAACAACGGAGAAAACAAAAATCATCTTTGGAAGTAAAAGTATTTTTTTTAATATACTATCCACTACAGTATACGGAGATGCTGCTACCCAGTTGCTTAAGTCATTTATTAATTACTTATTTTTCGTTTGAGCATTTTTCAAAGCATTTTTAAACTTTTTTTGTGTCCTTTTTTTCCATTTTACATGTTGTCCTAGTTATTCATTTGTTCTCTAAGAGGTAGATCAACAAAAAAAAAAAAGAAAAGGAAAAAAATTACATGGTTACAGGTATCGTGCCCCTCGATTACAGTTAAAAGGGGTGGGGGGTGTGGATAGAGAGCTGAGTGTGTGAGGGACTCCAGGTTGTAGCTTCCCTTCAATGCTGATCTAGGACTTCACCAGATCCTAACACCAGTCATTATAAACAAAAAAACAGCATCACTGGTCTCAGATCAGTGCCAAAGGGCATACTATCCCAGCACTAGAAGACTTGTTCATGCTCTGTCCACAAACCCTTTCTTGCATAGCTACCTTGCGCAGTAGAAACAAGCGTTACTGAACGTTGACTTATCCTGTTTGGCCTAATGTGAACTGTACCGCACAATTTGATTTATGTCCAAACACATTCATTTGTGGTGTCAGAGTTAATTTTTATTGTGGTCTCCAATCTTCCTAGTATATCAACACAGTCTGCATAGTCCTGCTCAGTTTTATGTGGAACTGCGGTTCCCAACCGTGATCCTGATGCCCCATGCTCTGAACATTTTGCTTGCTTCCAATAAATCTAATATAGTCAATTTATAGGCCTTTCTTGGGTTGAAGCGTGTGCAAGTGTAAAGTGTCCGTTTGTCATACGTGAACACACTACACCACACCAGAGCCTACAGTGTGAAGAACACGAAACCCGTTCTCTGCATTTAACCCATTCACCAAATGAAACAGTGGGCAGCCAGGAACACAGTGTGCAGGGAGCAGTGTCTGGGGGCACATCCCTAACCACTAGGCCACCAGGAAAACATTGAAATGTGCAGGGCAGGGGGGTTCACAACCAGAGTTGTGACCTTGTCAAGTACAGAGAACATACACTTCAGCATGAATTCATTAAGTTGGATGGGATTTTGCTGACGTTCTGTTAAGCTTGCCAAACCTTAAAGCAGTTGCTATGAAAGAATACGCTTGTAGTTCAAGCATGGTTAAGTCAATAGTATGGCTGTACGGAGAGTCCGTTTTGTTGGGAGGTCAAGGCTGCATAGTGAGGAGGTAGCGCGGTGTGTTTGAGGGGAAAGAGGATATCAAGCATGGTCGAAGAGGCACACAATATGCATCATCTATTGATGGATCAGCAGAATCCATTAGTCTAAAGCAAACCTTGTCTTCCACAGTGAGTATTCACAGGTCAGTAGAACTATTTAATCTGCACTATTTCGGTTTAACCATTCATTTGTTCATAAAGGACACTAGTGCTCTGAGCGTCTGGTCCTAGATCAGCATTCTGGGGCTCTAGGATGAATAGGACCTTAAAAAGACTACATGAAGCAATAGCCATCTTGCATGTTATAAACCAATTCTGACTCTGAAGGGCAGGAGACCTGCATAATCTGGTCATTTCCTTGTTCAATCACACCTGATTAGGCTGCAAGATATGAAGAAAACATCATACCATGATTGCACCATTTTATATTGAAATTGTGATATGCCATTCAATATACTGAAACACTTGGAAATCCTTGATGTGACAAGATTAAACCTGAACTGTTTTGACCATAATTCACATTTTCTTGCCCTGATGTACCCAAACACTTACAGAAGCTTATGTGGGCCACTCCTGGGGAGTTAGTATGTTTACAGCACACAATTAAACATCAGGGGATTAGTTAACGTCTCATTTGCGCATTGCAGTCCTCAGAATCGTGAAGGCTAATCTTGCGCTAACAATATGTTGAGCAGGTCGAGCTAGTCCATACATCACATAGCAGGTTATCAGGAGGTGTGCTTGAGCAGGGCAATCACCAAACAGTGCTGGGCTGAACATCCTTAGACTAAGCATTTCTTGTACTCCAATCCTCCTTCTTCCTTAACTCCTACCTCCCCCCTGATCCATCAGTCAAAGCCACCCAACACCAAGCTACCCAGATCAACTCCACCTGTCCTCCAAACCAACCTCAGCCTGGCCCATTCGCCAAAGCCCCGCCTCCATCCTTTCTAATCATAGCCCTGACTCTAAGCTGAAGAGGTTAATTTTCCAAACTAAAATGAAAGTAAAAGAAAAAAAAAAAAGAAGCAACAATAATAAATTAAAGAAATTAAAGTGAAAAAGTAACATGCACTTTCGCTCTTGTCTGGTTGATAAAAACAATCTTATGGCTAAGTCTTGAGGTAGCGTTTCCTAGTTATGTGAGGTTGAATTCGTCATTAGCACCCAAATGTTTCTCTTTGAGCAAAGGCCAGAAACTAGCACTGTGAGATACAACTGTAGTGCGCATCGGTACGATGGCTACACCCAAACTAGTCTGAGGTTGGATCTGTTGTCTAAGTGTAAGTCTGTGCACTGCAACGGGTAGGCTTATCATTTCTCATCCTTAGGTGGTTTCCCAAGTATTTTAACAGTCCTTGTGACAAAAGTCAGCCAGCAATTCGACTCGTCACACAATTGCATAAGTAAAGAACATGCAGTCGCGCTTATTATTTTATATACTAATCTGTTTGCTTATAGTTTGAGTCCTTGTCACAGACAGCTCAGAGTAGGAGGATTTTTGTCATTTTTATGCAGAGCGAGTGCCGAGGAGGAGACCTCTCAGGGTATCAGTCTTAACACTATACCCAATACAGATGGCAAACAATTTGTATCAGGTCTTATCAGAATACATAAACAACAAAACAAAAACCAAAAGAAAAAAAAAGGTCTGTTTGGCACAGTTATTACTTGCATTGTGAGTAACTGGTTAGTATTTCAAATGATCTAGTAGCAGTATTAGATCTCTGTGCTTTTCGATCGAGAGAGAGAGAGAGAGAAAAAAACAGCTATGATCCAATCAAAAGTAATACATTTTGGGGGGTGGGGGGTATGGGGGTGGGGGGCTGAAAATAAGCTTTAAGCGACTGAACGGAACTGAGAAAACGGACACAAACAAGGCCAGCGTAAGAGAGGGTGAAGGTCTACTCCAAAACTTAAGACAAAATGTTTTTTTTTTTTCATAAAATCGCAAATAATGCAAAAAAATTAAAAAAAATAAAACCAAAAAACCCTGGGGAAAAAAAAAAACAAAAAACATTTGAATAAAGGGAGTGAGTTATGTACAGGGATGAAAGGAGAAATGAGAAAAGAAAGCAAGTGAAAAGTGAGAGGAGGTGGATGAGTGTAGCATTTAACCTACGACCGACAGCACTATGTGAGTACTGATCTTAGCAACTTAGTACAATATCCAGTAAATCATCAAAGAGAAAAATGAATCAAACCATCATTATTTGTCAACTCTGCAAAAAATATCTACCTTGAGGGAAAAAAAAAAAATGTTGGCCCATCTCCCTCTCATCTCTTTTACACTCTTACTTCCTTAAAAACGGAACATTTTCCATACTTTCTGCAGTTTTACTAAGCTCCTGGAGATTTTCAGTTATGTTGTTTTTTTTGTTTTTTTCTTCTATATATATTTTTTTAAATTGATGAAACAGTACGTAACCAGATGTCATGTCCAAATAAAGCTTGCTGTTAAACAAAAAAGGAAAAAAAAAATTACACACAAAATGGCTGCAGTCTGAACAAAAGTTTGCGAGTGTGTCTCTGTGTCTGACAGAAATGGCACATCAGCAACAGGTCCGATACTCGAGCAGAAACCAGAAGGCTGTCGTATACTGAGAAAAAGGGAAGCACGAAAAAAAGACCCGAAGGCTTGTGGATGAAACCAAGTACACAAAAAGACTGCTAGATAACAGCTAACCCTGTGCAGGTGTTTGTGTACTCATCCCTGTTTTAAAGGATTCTGGCAGTATCCATCCATCATCAGCATTCAAGCCGCTGTGTATTACCCATCCTTGTCCAATTGTTTTTCTTTTTATATTCTAAAAAATACAAAATGTGTTCAGTTGCTTCATTTAACATTATATACAGCTGAAATCAGTTGGTATGGCATGAACACTGAGTTTTTTTGCTCCCGTTTTCCAAAGTACTTTTTTTTTTTCTCATTCAGTTAAAAAAAATTAACTGAGACCATAGGATAGGATGTACATGTTTCTGCCTTTTTGCAAACACCCAAACCACTCTCCCCCAACAAAAAAACTATACACTTATTAAAAAAACAAACAAAAAAAAAACACAAAACAAAAAAAAATCTCCATACACGCGTGCGCACACACACACACACACACACACACACACACACACACACACACACACACACACACACACACACACACACA
>JBBIGA010000027.1:9358911-9386237 GCA_037576975.1 Alestes dentex | reverse complement strand
CACTTCATTCCGGGTTAAAAATGCATTGTAACGCGCGTTACTGACATTTGTACCGAGTAAAATATTACCAATTTTTTCTGTAATGCTTTACATTACCGCATTACAGCAAAAAGCAATGCATTACAGTAATTTGTTACTTTTGTAACGCATTACTCCCAACACTGATTGTCATGATTCTTTTTGTATGACAAGACAATATTTCCTAACAAAGGCTTTTCCAAAAAGTAAGTCTTGGTGAATCTCTAAGCTACATTAATACACAGAAAACGGCAATAAATCTCACGAGTGCTGAAAACAGGGCTGCGTATTAAAACATGCATGTTTTTAGCTCTCCGTCTCAAAATATAGTTTGATATTCACTTTTTACTCCACTCCAAAATGGGCTGGTTCATCATTCAGTAATTGTTGTGTTTTCCACAATGTACCTGGTAACCACAGTTTACATTAAAATGTCCCAATTTGATTGTAAGTCACTTATACCTGCATGTTTTGTCCTTGCAGGTGCAGACGTTCTTTGCAAACTCCTTCATAGAAGTCATAGTACTCCAAGAAGGACTTTTCCATCACACTCCTAAAATATAAGAAAACAAGGTCTTACTGCATACTCTGAAAAGGGGTGAAACTCTTAATGTTTACACATTATCGCACGTCCTATTACAAGACAAAATTAAGGGTAATGATCTTGGGTAACAGGATGCATGCTTATGTAACAGCAACAAGTGCCTGGACTATTCATTTTTGTGGCTTCATGTTATTCCAGTCATTTGACACAATTTCATTTGAGGCACCTCTGTTGCATTACAGTGTTGAATCTGTTTAGCCACTGCACCACTACAATAACTCTGCATATGAGTACCTACCTTAAATGTGGTTTGAGAGGGTGCAGGGAAGTTTTGGTTACATACTATACAGCAACAATTCGGGCTATTTGGGGTACTACTAAAGTCTAATCTTTAGTAAAGTAAAGTGACCCCTTATAGTCATGAGTGAACACACCACAGCACAGCACAGTGTGAGCAATATGAAATTCTTTCTCTGCATTTGACCCTTTCACTAAGTGAACCAGTGGGCTGTCACAAACAGGCATCACCTGGGGAGTTTGTGTGGGGATGGTACCTTGATCAAGGGTACCTCAGTGCCACTGGCTGCCCCAAAAATGTCAGCCTTCTGACTACTGTTCTAAACTAAAGATCCAAACTTTGGATTCTAAACATACATCTGGGCTAAGTGAAATTTGTCACTTTTTTCAGCCAATCGTTCCAGCGAATAAGTTGCCATCCATAAGGAATCCACAATACAACCAGCTGTTTATGAATGTTTGCAAAAAGCAAAGCACAAACATGTCAGTTTGAGGTGGAAGGAATGCACAAATGCAACCATTCACTGAAATGGAAATGATTAGTCTGCTCACAAGGGAAAAAGCTGTTTAATGATATATCAAACATACTTGATTTTCAGCAGGCCCTGCAAGAAACTACTACTCTATGCCACTGTGTGGCCAAAAGAAATCTAAATTAGGCCTATAGACGATCTTATTTTTGAATATGACTGATAATTGTTTAAAAACATAAATCACTTAGATTTCGGCATGGAGTCTTACTCACCACAAAGCCTCTGGACAAGACACCTTTCCTTCCAGCATGTCACAGACAGCTACACGCATGGTCTCATGGCGAATGCACTCATTATAGTTCTTGCTATCACCTGGGTGCCTCTCCTAATAAACAGAAAACATAAGTTTAACATTCAGTTCCAAACCAAGGAGTACTCAAATTCAACACTCCAGAAAAAAAAAAAAATCGAACAAATAAAACCATATTGGGAGAGTGTGATATGGAGAAAAAAAAAAATATATAAATGCTGTCAGGTAGTCTACTTGCCTAGGTGGTGGACCGTGTCATTACACTCATTTCTGTCCTGCCCGCCAGCCTAAAACTGTCCAATTTAAGTTGTCTCTGCACCTAATAAATCTCCAATTAGTGGGAGATTTGGGAGTCCAATTGCTGCCATTAGAACATGCCAAGATGAACGACTGGTCCGCTATAGTTAGCTCTAAATATACACTATAAACACTATATGTGCAAAAGTGTCCAGATACTGCCTCCAGTTTAGTGAATTCAGCTACTCTGACAGGTATTCTTTGAGAATTACGCACACAGTATATAGAACCTCAACAGAAAAATCATAGAATAGAAAGGAATTGTGTTCTCTGGAGTGATGTGAGTTCCACTAAATTTATTTGGGATCAGTTGGAGCCATGTTTGAGATACAGGACTAATTAACAAACACTAATACCTGACCTCACTGATTCTTTTGTAGCTGAATGCAATCAAAAGTATCTAGTGTACAGTAAAGCTCACCCAGAAGGGTAGAGGCCATCACTGCTAATGTCCTTGATCCCGGAAAAAACATTGGACCCACATACATCCTGAGTAAGTGCCCACGAGTGTATGGTGTACCAAATCACTCACTTCGGAACAGCAAAATCAAAGATTGTAAAAAACATTTTGAAGGAAGATACCTGCTCAAAGCCTGGTTCATTGTGGTAAGGGTTCTCGGTCATCAGGGACTGGATGGAGATAAGGACTGAGGAGATGCTCTGAGCAGGGCTCCATGCCGGACCTGTCCATGTGCTAAAGGTCACAAACAGCATAAATCATTCATGATTAAATCATGTTTTCTGGCTTTCAAAGTCTGAGTTTGAGCCTTAAACTTAAAGGACAAAATATTTTTCGCCATTTCATATAGCCAGTATAGTTCATATGTCAATTCATACCTTTAAAAAAATATTCATTAGGTAAGCCCAAATCTTAAGAACGTTTACTTATCCAACTTAGATGCCAAACCCAGCCTTGGTTCATCAGTCTCAATTATGCCCCAGTCACACAAAAAAAATTTCATCCCTAAAGACAGCACTACTTGACATCAAGCCAATATTCCTTTTTTAATGACTAAACTTTAATATTTACTATTTCTTGAGTTCTTCATCTAAATTGAGTATCTAAGCTATTCATACTCTCCAGTACCCCACAGAAAGAAATACATGGCTAAGAACATGAAATAACACAATGTGAATGTGTGATATCATAACCTGTAGCTAGATTTGTTGTGTTTTGGTTTCATTCACTGTCACCCTGCAATATCCAGTCAGCTTTTTCTGCTGAAATTAGCTACTGGGTGACTAGGTTCGGGCTACTGGGCTGTAGTCCAGAACATTGTTTTTTCCTAGCCCTGAATCTTTTCTGTGTTTAAAAATATATACATTCACATTTGGTCCATGAGACACAGTTGCGCACACAACTTAAAATACATTGTTGTCCCTATTGCCGATAGGCTTCATGTGATCATGTTAACCAAGAGATTCTGGCTAAATGTTTTCTTCAGCTCGGATAATACGGGTAGGAGAGATGTATGACAAATTTGGACGGTTCGGTTTTAATTCACCAGATAATTACGTTTGACTTGGTAAGTCTAGAAATGAAAGTATTTTCCTGGACACTGCTTACTAATAATGTACTCATATTACCAATATACATTAAGACAGATTCACTGCTATTCAACTTAATGTGGGCTGTGGATGCAACCTGTCGCAGTACAGGGTCCTCGAGTTACGACACAGATCCGTTCCTATGACAGTAATGTCATCCGAATTTTGGTATTAGTCGAAACACACCCCCGCCTAAGTCATTTACCTATCCTAACACAGTTGTAAAATCATAATCTAGAACATAAAAACACAACTAAGCCACAGGAAAAGGACAAATATACTGTACACAGTACTGTAGTAACAGGACAAAAAGACAAAAAATGAGTGTAAAAACACGTGCTTTTAACAGTCCAAAATGGCGTAGGTAAGCGCACTGGGGACACTAATTCCCTCACTCATACGCTGTGTTACTGCATATTCTTACGCCGCGCACAACCAAACTAGTTAAGTGAGCGTCGTAAACTCAAAAC
The DNA here is from genome assembly GCA_037576975.1 of Alestes dentex. NCBI lineage: Eukaryota > Metazoa > Chordata > Actinopteri > Characiformes > Alestidae > Alestes > Alestes dentex. Next base: position 9,382,280 of record JBBIGA010000027.1, on the reverse strand, counting down.
GTCGTAGTCGAGACTGTCTTAACCTGAGGACACCCTGTACGTTTGATATACACCAACCAGCCATAACCATGCCTAATATTGTGCTGCTATTCCTCCCTGTGCTGCTATAAATCTGACACACTGAGGCACGGATTCCACAATACCTCTAAAGGCATGCTCTGGTATCTGGTAAAAGATGTAGAAGATATTTTAAATCCTGTAAATTGCAAGACTAGTTTGTCTTGCACAACCCACAGATAACAATAATAATAATAATAATAATAATAATAATAATAATAATTTTTATTCATAGGTGCCTTTCTAGCACATAAGGACACCGTACAATAAAACAAAGTACAATAGACAATAAAATCATAATAAATACACAAGATTAAGAAACAGATTAAATTGAAACAGTGCAAATAAATCAAAGAGAGAAAGTAAGCTTAAACAAATGGGTTCTGAGTGTGGATTTTAAGAGTAATAAAGAACTGATATTTCTGAGCTCAGGTGTTAGTGAGTTCCAAAGCCAGGGAGCAGAGCGGCTGAAAGCTCTGCTCCCCATAGTGGTAAGACGGGCAGAGGGGACAGTCAGATGGATGGAAGAGGATGATCTGAGGGTACGAGAGGGAGTGGCAACATGAAGGAGGTCATACAGATATGGAGGGGCAAAATGGGAGTAATATGATGGATAGAAGGAATTCTGGTAATGCTGCGGGCGGCTGAATTCTGGACCATTTAAAGCTTATGGAGAGGTTTGTGAGGGAGACCGAAAAGGAGGGAGTTACACCAATCCCAGCGAGAAATGACAAGACTGTAGACGAGGACAGCAGCAGTATGGGGAGTTAGAGAGGGACGGAGATGGTTGATATTACGAAGATGAAAATATGCAAAGTGGGTAATATTATTGATATGGGATTTAAAAAACAAAAAACCCCCCAAAAAACAAAAAAAACCCAAAAACAAACAAACAAAAAAAAAAAAGTACTGTCGAGGATGATACCCAGACTCTCAACCTGCGGAGAGGGGCAAACGAAGCAATTATCTATACCAACAGAAATACTGTCAGTTTTGGATACTGTTAATTTAGTACAAATGAGAAGGATGTCCGATTTCTCGCTGTTTCATTTAAGGAAATTTGAAGAAAACCAGGTTTTTATTTCTGTCAAGCAGCCAGTAAGGTAGGAAGGTGGGAGATTGGAAGTGGGTTCACTGGTAAGGTAGAGGTATTTACTGGGTGTCATCCATGTAACAGTGAAAACTGATTAAATTTATGGAAAATATTATCAGGGGGAAAGAGATAAATGAAGAAGAGGAAAGGCCCCAAGACAGAGCCCTGGGGTACACCTGAAGTAACAGGGGAAGGCTGGGATGTAAAAGCTTAAAGTTGAATGAACTGAGTGCAGCAAGAGAGACAGGACTTAAACCAGTCAAGGGGGGGTGTGAGTAATACCAATGGAGGATAATCTATTGAGGAGGGTGGTGTGACAAATGGTATGAGAATGGTGAATAGACCAGAATCAGTTGCTATGAGGTCACTGGTCATTTTTATGAGAGCAGTTTCAGTACTATGAAGCGGGCGAAAATCAAACTGGAACTGTTCATACAGGTTGTTATGAGATAAGTGAGAATGGAGTTAAATAGCTACTGTTTTTTCAAGCAGTTTGGAGATAAAAGGTAGATTAGAAATAGGACACAAAGTATTGAAGTCGGTAGGATCAGCACCAATTTTTTTAGTATTGGGGTTATTGCAGCAGTTTTGAAGGATGTTGGCACAGTTCCAGTGGTGATGGAGGAATGGATGATAGCAGAGATAAGAGGGGCCAGAGAAGGGAGGCAGGCTTGAATGAGAGCTGTGAGGAGGGGGTCCAACTGGCAAGTGAAAGATTTGGACTTACGGATGAGGTCTGAAATTTCTAAAATAGTGGGGAGGTGGACAGAGGAAAAGGAATGAGTGGGTGGAGGAAGTTCAAATGTGATAGAGGTGGATTGTAAGACGAGATGCTGATTAATTTTCTGGATTTTTTTTCTCAGAAAAATGACATGAGAGTGAATGCAGATGAGGTGGTAGAGAGTCTGGGGGTTAAATAATGTTCTTAAACAATGAGAACAAAGACTTAGTATTACCTTCATTAGAACAGATTAAACCAGAGTAATAACTGGATTTGGCTTGAGATATACACTCCTTGTAATGCAACATATGGCTCTCGTGCGTGTCTTTGTGGACATGTAATTTAGTTTTCCGGTAAAGTCTCAAGCTGCTGGCCTTTGACTTTCATAAGCTGAAGTTCAGGTGTAAACCAGGGGGCAGTAGAAAGAGAGAGTTTAAGATTAAATGAAAAGAGGAAATGATCAGTAATGGGGAGTTCATCTGCTGTACAATCAAGGGGGAGATACTAGAACAACAAATTAAATCCAAAATGTGGCCTTTAGAGTGAGTGGGAACTTTGGTGTGCTGCTGAAAACCAAAGCTCTCAAGGCAGGATGTAAAGTCTGGTAAAAGGATTGTTAATCTTGTCCATGTGAATATTAAAATTTCCCAGTAATATATTATTTGGTGAAAGGGTGGAGAGGTATGTAAGAAAAGCAGCAAAGTCATTTATAAAGTAATTTGGTTTTGGAGGTTGATAAACAGTTGCAATGATGGTAGGAGTAGGTCCAGACAGTTGACAGTGGATTCAAAAGAGTCAAAAACTGGAACTTTCCACTTCTCGCGGTAAATTATCACGAGAATTTCTCTCTGATCGGAGACACAAGGTTGACAGATGTAAACAAACCCCGGCAGAGTGGATTCGTTGAGTTGGGAAAAGTAATTTGCTTGTTGCCATGTCTTGGTTAAGCAGAGAAAGTCAAACTCACGGTCAGTGAGGAGGCCCTGGATTAGAGCTCCCTTGCTCATGAGTGAACGGACATTAAGTAGTCCGAAGCTGACAGCAGTAATATTGCAGTTAGCTGGAGTGTTCTAAGTTGGCTAGCACACTGTGGTAAACAACTCGAACAGTATTACGTTGAGTATTACTCCAGCGGAACCCACGGTGGATGTATCTGAGGCGAGGCTGGAAAACGATGTCTGGTTGAAGGTGTAGTGCAACCGGCAAAGGCGTAGGCAGTTGGAAGCGCAGCTGAAGAAGCTCTGCAGTGGAGTATTGAAGCAAACCCATCGTGGGTTGGTAGACAGCGACGGACCAGATGTATATCCTACCAGTCCACATTGTAGCCAAGGAGTCAGGCAGCTTGGGCATCAGGGTGAGGAGGAGGTGAAGCTGGATAGCAGAATTACCCAGAGCAGGATTACCCTTAGGGTAGTAGTATTCCATATAAACCCACACAAGGAACTTTTAAAAAAGTTAAAAGTTACTGGCGAGCAGCGGTAGCAAGTTTGCTCAACCGGAAGTGAGTTTTTAGGAAACAGACAGTCAACTGGACTGAGATCTAGGTCATTTGAAGGGCAATCCAAAACCTTGAACTCTTTGACATGTCCCTTAAACCAGTCTTGAACTATTTTGTAGTGTAATGAGGTATATTATCCTACTGGAAGAGGCCACTGCCATTAGGGGCCAATGCCAGGGCCCAAGGTTTCCCAATAGAACACTGCCCAGAGCATCACACTGCCTCTGTCAGCTTGCCTTCTTCCCCTAGTGCATCCTGATGCCATCTCTTCATAAGGTAAGCATCACACACAATCAGATGTTTGCAAGATTTAAAAGAAAACATGACTTCCTAAGACAGAGGTCAGCGTGGGTGCTTCGACTGGTCTGCAGCTAAAATCATTATGAGCTCTTTGTCAAGAAGTCATCAAATCAAAACAAAACAGGTAATGGCTAATGTAGCAACATTACTTTGCAAGGCGGCAAGAGACACTTACCCGAGAATGCTGAGACACACTTTGCCATTCCGGTAAAAGTTAGGGTTGAAGCGCACTGTGTTGTGCCCAGTAGTGATGAGTTTAACCCGTGGGGGGTGAATGGGGTAGTCAGGTGGACAGCGAAACAAGAAGAGGAAGAAGCCACCCTCATATGGTGTGTCAAAAGGACCTGTGATGAGGGCATGAATCTATGGGGGAAGACACAGGATTGTGGCACAGTGACCAACTGAGACACTTTGCTGAAATTAATGTTGACATAGTATTAGCAGTAACAGTGCCAGTGATAATTTAATTTTTACATAAAAATATGGTGCTAACAAGACAAATCTTTAAGTGCAATGTCTACCAACATATAACCTGTGGTGAAATGATTTCAATGTGTAGCACTGCTAAAAATATTCAGTATTAAACAACAACTAAAACAAAGCCATAATATCCATAATATTATTTTTCCACACAGTCTCATCCATTTTCCACAAACATGCTTGTTTCAGGACTGCATTTAATGGGTGCTGGAGAACAAAAGTATGAACAAAGCCTTGTGTTTTCCATGCTCAGATAAGCTCATATTAAGTAGATTACAAAGGAAATTCATGATGTCCAGATTAAAACCTCATTTTAGGCTCATTCTCAACCTGATATGCTAGCGTCATTTAGCTCCACACAGATTATGATTTGAAAAATCTGTTTCCTTTTTTTGAGATTATTCTTTCTAACCCTAAGGTCCACCCCATATACACACAAGCCCAGTGGGTTGAAGTTCATATCTGGATTCTGATGATTTATCTGAACCTGTAAATGCTGATATGTACAAACCAGATAAAAAAAAACTTTTGCAGATGTTTTTTTACAGGCTGTCTGGCTTATCCTGGGTGTTTATGAAGCCATCTGATTTCTGAACATTATACCTACAGTATGACTTTACATAGTTTCACATGGATATAGGGCACATTGCTTAGGCTGAACAAATGTCTTTAGGGAGAATAAATGTGAGCAAATCTGAGTCTTTCACACAAGCTTTGGTTTCATCCTAAAAACTAGAAAATGAGCATCAAAGTTAATGACGGCTTTCACTAAGCTTACAGTGTGTATGATTAGTATTTGTGAACAATTCTACTCTTACTGTCCAGACAGTTCAACATATATTACCACATACAAAACCATTCTGCCTATAACAGATATCAACATAATTCACATTTTTATTTGATGCTTACCTTTGTCATATCATGAGGATCAGGAACCACAAACATCCCAGGGGGAGGCTCTTTATAGATTGACATAATGTCTCTGTGTGTGGAGGGAAAAAACCAGACTGGGTTAAAATAAAATGAGGGTGAAAGGAAAGAGTACAGGAAAAAACAAGGTATTATTTCTGCTCACTGTGTGCTGTGCCAAGATATAAAAATATAAGGCTCCATTAATTGCACCACAATAGCCCATGGGAGCAGTCCAAGTTCAGCACTGCAGCGCAAAGCTCTATAACAGGGAAGCCATGTGCCATATGCATTCTGAGGTGGCCAACAATGTGTTACAAGCTGCTTTAAAAGTGTGACTGGTCTGTGCAGGCTTTTGCCTTCCCATCCCTACTGCTGATGCTGCATGGTAAAAGTTTTAAATAAAGAAAAACTCCTGCACAATAGTCTTCAGCCTACTGTGAATGACAGATATTCCATACTGAATTAATAACCAACAGTCAAGCGTCACAGAATGCATAGAATAATACTTGCATGTTCTTCCCTATAATTCCCATATAATACCCCTAAAGGTGCAGCAGTGAATAATATTTGGTTTTTTTATGTTTATTAACACATTTGCTGGCCCAGAGTGGATCATGTTTATTTGAGCACTGACTGGTTGGAAGCTACTAAGCATCGACAACTGTGAAGTAAGATAGCTAATCACTCAGCGAGATAGCTAACCAGGCTTGTACTGTAATGCCTGGATATAATGAACAAAAAAGATTCTTAATTGCAATTATTTATATGGGGACTGATTGTCCACTAAAATTTTATGATTGTGACAGGCCAACATCAGACTTCATTAGTTCTGTGCCAAAAGTGTACATAATCTTTTTGGGGCAGCTGGTGGCCTGGCGGTTAGGGCGTTCGCCCTGTGATCAGGAAGGCGTGGGTTTGATTCCCAAAACTGCTAAGCACCTCTGAGGTAACCTCGAGCAAGGTAACGTCCCCACACACTGCTCCCCGGTTGCTGTGTTCCTGGCTACCCGCTGCTTCACCTGGTGAATGGGTTAAACGCAGAGGAAGAATTTAGTGCTGTTAACACTGTGTGCTGTGGTGTGGTCACGTATGACAGAATGGTCAGTTTCACTTCACTTTCACAAAATGTGTGACCATGCTTGTTAAAAGAAGTCTTCATATTTCCTAAATGAATGCAGTATTGAGGACAGCTGAGAAGATCATCGGTGTGTCCCTCCCACCACTCAATGAACTGTACAAGAAACGCTGTGTCCACTGCGCAACTGGCATCATCACAGATCCCACCCACCCTTCACACTGACTGTTTTCCGTCCTGATGCCAGGAAAAAGGTTCAGAAGTATCCGTACCACCACTACAAGACATCACAACAGCTTCTTCCCACAAGCCATTATATTCCTGAACTCAGAGCCTGCACGTAACATCAGGGGTCTGAACAGGGTCTGACCTCATGCAGAGACTGCTATAAGAAATGCACATGACACTTTTAACTATCCTATACTGACTGCACCGACGCTTTCCAAAAACTGCATTAAAAACATGCTGCTAAATTTTTTTTTTACAAAACTGCTCTACCTCTGAATACCCACTTATTGGCACTACCTGTCTGTTTTAGTTCTTTGCAATTTTTTGCTTAGATGTTGCAATATAACGTTGCGGCAGTTTTTGACTCTGCACTGCCTTTGTTTTACACCATTTGCTTCAGAGAATGCTATTTCAACCCGCTGTGTACTTGTGTATGTGGCTGGGCTGACAATAAACTCTCTTGAATCTTGAACGTGCTCCACCACACTGCCGACCTTTCAACCTAGAACCTTTAGTTCAAAAACCTATTCCCTGAAAAAATAACTAAAATCCAGTCATTATAGTTTGTATCAGAATCACAAACTTTATTGATCCCGGAGGAAATTGCTTTAATATACATATTAAAGAAGATTCCAGCGATTTTTCAAAATTTAACTGACTTCAGAGTGATCTGATGAGAAATTCTGTGCAGTGGACAAACTTACTGACTGAGTTCTTTACAATTGTGGTGACAACAAGGACTGGTCACAATGCTCTCAATGAAATGTATTTTTTTTTTTTTTTTTTTGCTACCAAAATGACCAGTAATTTTGAACATGACACCTGTGATTTACCTGTTATGCTGATAATAGTAAAACAGTGGTAGGTCTGGAAAAAAAATACATTTGTCTTACAATCCCCTCTAGCTCCTCTATGAATTGATAAAATATCTTGATTTTAATATATATACCCCTCTATCTCTAAGGAAATAGATCCAAATCTATTAATGAATTTAATGAATCTCAGAAAGTACTGTAAAATGTATTTGTGTATTTATTTCATGTAACTTTCTAGTGTAGAATTTTGGGGACATTAAAGTAAAATGAAAAGTCCACTCCGAAAGAAATAAAATACATTTATGGAAATAGGAGGACATCCATTTTAGGATTGCATGTCACACTCCTGGCAGTGTTGTACTTGTTCTAAAACGTATACTGTGAACTGTAGAGCAGTTTATTATACACATTTACCCTGTTGAGAGACCATCCGTCAGTGAGGCCACCCTAAATAGAGGAGATCCCTCCTCTGTAGCAGTGGTTTTTGCTATGTTGTGCTTATGAGTCATGTAGACAAACTCCTTGTAGATGAAAGCACTGGTGAATAAAAGTGGACTGGATGTTGCCAGTTTGGATGCCCCAGTTGAAGAGTTGCGAAATCTCCCCAGAAACTTGTGCGCCATAATATCTTACTGGCTCAGATAGCTAAACTAGCCCTAACTACAAACACAACTGTGTGTGTTAGTTTGCTTCAGTAGCCTTTTTTTTCGAGTTCATTAACCATGGGCCTCATATGTGTGGTTTAAGATTAGTTCCTCACAGTGTAAACATATGGCAGAGCTAACGGGCTAGCAAGGCTAACTTTAGCCCATGAAGGAAAGTTGTGTTTATCTCAACACTCAACTGAATTACTAAGGTACAAAGCATCTCAAGGAAACCTCCCTGGATTAACCCTCTACCTTTTTATCCGGAGAATGCACTGCTGCGACGCTTTCTCGTTGTCCCAGTCGGTGCTGAGTGTAGGGTCCCAGGACGTGGCGTGAATCTGGGACAGGAGGCCCGCTCCGGCTAGACTCGGAGGGGCCCCGTGGACCCCGGGGACCCCCAAGCCGATGCTGGGCGGCAGGGGTGGGGGAAGGACTGCAGGACCCGAGAGGCTGGAGTTCACAGCTTGGCTGAGGACGGCCACACTGTCCATGACCGAGGTGATGTTGTGTGCTATGGCAGGAGACACAGCGGCCAGGCCGGTCTCTGCAGCGGCGGCAGGAGGAGGGGAGGCCGGGTTGGCTCCGCTGGCCGTGTGCCCCGGCAGAGAGTGCCCCAAACTCGCTGACAGCTGGGCTCCGCTGCCCTGACTCGTCCCCACTGCTCCGTTGGGTCCTTCTCCAACGCTGTCCGCCATCTCTCGCGTCAATGACAGACCCACCGATCCGCCTGGGGCTTTAGTTTCTCTCTTCGGCCGCCGGTGTGTGGGTCTCTTGGCTCAGGAACCTGATCTACTAAAAGCTACAGTGCTGCGGGACGGAGAGACACGACTCCATCGTCCGTAGGTCTCTTCCCAGCCTGAAACATACCGTGTTTTTGATTTCTTTTCTTGCAAATGACTTCTTAACACTAACCGTCCAAGCAGTTAATGAAACGTGAAACGCAGCTCTTTCCAACCGTCGTTTCCACCTCCGCTTTGATGAGTCTTTTCATTACCGTGTTATTTCTCTCAGCTACTTCCTTCTACAGCCAAGGAGAAAAACCACAACGCCCTCTAAAGGCACCACTCCTAAAAACGAAACTGAAGTTGAAATGCAGACAGAAACTGAAATTATTAAGTACACTATACGGACAAAAGTATTGGGACCTCTGACCATTACACCTACAAGGACTTTAATGACATTTTATTCAAATACTTAGACTTTAATATGGAGTTGATCCCCCTTTGCAGCTCTAACAGTCTTCTTGGAAGGCTTTACACAAAATTTGGGAGTGTTTCTGTGGAAACTTGTTTCCATTCATTCTGTAGAGCATTTGTGAGGTCAGGCACTGATATTGGACGAGAAGGGCTGGCTTGGGATCTCCGTTCGAGTTCAAGGTGTTGGATGGAGTTGAGCTCAGGGCTCTGTGCGGGCCAGTAAAGTTCTTACACACCGTACTCATCCAACCATGTCTTTATGGCTTTGTACACTCGGGCACAGTCATGCTGGAATAGAAAAGGTTATTCCCCAAACTGCGTCCACAAAGTTGGAAGCATGGCGTTGTCCAGAATGTCGTGGTATGTTTGATTTTATATACACGTGGCAATGGATTTAGTAATTGAAAGGTGTGCTCCAATACTTTTGTCCATATAGTGTATGTGGTGTTAATTTCCCTGCTGTTCTTGTTCACATTCATGAAAACACACTGTGGTCAATCCGGTTCCTGCTTTATGGGGAAATTCAAGCACGCTCCACGGTGGACCCAAATAAAGATAGATCTCCAACATGTCCTTGTTTCCCATTTTAAACCGGAATTTTTTTGACCCTGTCAGTGTCCATGATTTATATTATTAGGGTATTAATAATTAATACCATGGCAAATATAGTAATTAAGCTATTAATTAAGGCTGAGCCGTCTAAGGTGCTGCTTTCAGGTCGCAGTCCCCCCTGGAGGCGCGGGTTCGATTAGCACTTCTGACAAGAACTTTTGAAGCAGCTGGTGGTTAGCGAGTTGCCCCTGCGGTAGGATGGTCGTGGGATTGAATCCCAGAAGTGTTAGTGGCACCACTGAGGTAAAGTTGAACAAGCTAATGTCCCCACACACTGCTCCCTGGGTGCTGTGTTCCTAGCTACCCACTGCTTCACTTGGTGAATAAAGTGAAATAAAGTGACATTTTATAGTCACGCCTGAACACAGCAGAGCACACAGTGTGAAATTATTTCTCTGCAATTAATCCGTTCACCAAAAATGGGCAGCCACTAATGGGTGAGCTTAGGGAGCAGTGTGTGGGGATGGAACCTTGCTCAGGGGTATCTCATAGAGCTTAGATCGGGCCCAAAAAATGAAACCCGACCCTACCCGAGCCCGTGCACCTTGTGTCCGAGCCCAGCCCGGCCCGACACATTAACTGTAATTATCGGCCCGAGACCGATTTAAACCCGACAGTTTTTTAATTCGTTGGCCGCTATAACACACGTTCTCAGCTGTGGGTGCGTTCGTAAACTGACACTCCGAGCGCTTGATCACGGCCCGGCCCGAGGATAGTGGCAGGAAATATAGTGTTCGGGCAGAAAATCTAAACTCTAGTACCTCAGTGGTATCACTAGCAGACCTGGGACTAGTGGGTAGGATACTTGCCTCTGGACTAAGAGGTCATGGGTTTGAGCAAGACTCTTAACCCCAAGTTGCTCCAGCTGAAGATTGTCCCCTGTAGTTAGGGAATGGAAGTCGCTTTGGATAAAAAGCTTCTACTAAATGCCATGAATGTATAAGGGGCCACTTAATTTCTTTAAAATGTATAATATTATTAAAATCAATACAATTCTAACCTAATTTGGGAACTAGCTTAGCTTATTCAACTTAAGATCTTAATCTATTCAATTTAAGATCTTAATCTAAAATAATTTATTTATGTTTATTCAACAGTTATTAGCACCCCTATAGAGTTCTTCGTGCAGGCTCCCTTTGCCAGCAGCCTTCTCCTATAATGTTCCGGGAGAATACAGAGCAAGCAATCTGAGCTCACTCCTCATCTCTCCACATCCACCAGCGTCCTTTAGACTTCTATTTTGGATGCTTCCCTTTAGTTCAGCCTGCTGATTTTACTTGAGTTTCAATGGTCCACCATTGGGATGTACATTTCATACCAGTTTTGTTCTGAAAGATCTAATCACAACCCAGTAGTACTTTTGTCAACAATTTCATTATATAATTCCTTGGTCTTAATGGAGTCCGTAATGCCTTGTGAGTTTTCTGTGGACCACAAGGCCTTTTTAGGAAACGGCCAAAACGTCACAGATCTTCAGATGTGTATAATAATACTTTTTAATTACTGAAATGTTTGTTACAAAAATCTACAGTTTAGTTTCTGACCATTTAATCTGTTTCAAGAAGTTTCAAAGAACAGTCAATTGTTTACATTTTAAATAAAATTAAAATAACATCATACACAAAATCAAAAATGTACATAGCGCCTTTTTTGTGGTTAATTCAGTGGCTAATGATTTTGAGCAAAATATATGAACTGAGGACTAAAACTCTGCAACGCATGTCTTGGAACAATTTCCTCAGACCTAATAATAACTTCCAGACAGGTTCAATACAGCTCTGGTTGTTTTAGATGTCTTAATCATTACCCTATATGTCATTTTCAGGCCTTAGATTTGGCCTCAATACAATAATTAAACAAGAAGTTATGGACGACCATATACAGTGCCACCGGAAAGTATTCACACCATCACTTCTTCCACATTTTATGTTACAGACTTATTCTAAAATAGATTTGAGTATAGTTTTCTTTTACAAAATCTACACAAAATGGTCCATAGTGGGAAAGTGAAAACATGTTTTCAGACATTTATAAAAACTGTAAACATTTAAACAGAATAGGTACATAAGTATTCACACCCTTTGCTATGACACTCAAAATTGAGCTCAGGTGCACGTGATTTCCACTGATCATCCTTGAAATGCTTCTGCAACTTGAGTGGAGTCCACCTGTGGTAAATTCAGTTGACTGAACGTGATTTGGAATGACACACACTTGTCTATATAAGGTCTCACAGTTATCGCATGTCAGAGCAAAAACAAGCAATTCAGTCCAGGGAATTGTCTGTAGACTTCTAAGATCATATTGTGTCAAGGCAAGCCTGCTTGTGGTTTGCAGAAAAGCACATTAAGGATTCAAAGTCTGAAGAAGCAAAATCCTCTGGTCTGACGAAACCAAAATAGAACTTTTTGACCTGAACTCCAAGCGTCATGTCTGGAGAAAAACAGGCACTGCTCATCACCTGGCTAACACCATCCATACTGTGAATCATGGTGGTGGCAGCATCATGCTATGTGGATGTTTTTCTGCGTCAGGAACTGGGTTACTATTCCGCATAGAGGGTAATACGACAGTAACCAAACATAGAGAGATTCTTCAAGAAAACCTGCTACAGCTCTGGAACTAGGGCGATGATTCATCTTCCAACACAACAATGACCCGAAGCACACAACCAAGATAACAAAAGGAGTGACTTCAGGAGCAGTCTGTGAATGTCACAGAGTCCCGCATTGAATCCAATAGAGCATCTCTAGAAAGACCTAAAAATGGCTGTCTACCGGCCCTGTCCATCAAACCTGACTGGACTTGAGAGGATCTGCAGAGAAAAACAGGTGTGCCAAACTTGTAGAGGCATAGCCAAGAAGACTTGAGACTGTGATTGCTGCCAAAGGTGCTACAACAAAATATTAAGCCATGGGTGTGAATACTTTTGAAACAGTGGATTAACAAGCTTTTGGCAATTATTAATTTTTTTTTTACATCTTTCTAAAGAGCGGTTTTTGCCTTGTCATTATGGGGTACTGTGCGTAGATATTTGAGGAAAAACTATACTCAAATCTATTTAGAATAACTCTGTAATAAGTCACCAATAAGTTCCATTCACTTCAATACCGTTTTTGCATATTGATATCACCACATTTTCCAAGTTTCTACCAATAATTACAATTTTGGTTATCACTCATTAATCTTCAGTTTATCTGGTTATCAATATTTCATAACTGGATATGCTCTTATTTAAAAAAATTGTCCATGTGCTCGCATAAGCCTCGTGGACAGCTCATGTCTAGTTTAGTCTAGTTCAGTTAGATGGGTTTATTTTGACACATTTGATGTGTAGCAGCCTCACTCTCAAAGATTCATGCAGTGGGACACTCCCAACTGATATTCTTTGGGGATCTTCCCATTCACCTGATTCCCAGCACCTATTCCCACCACACACACACACACACATCAGGATCCCTCGAGGTTTCCAGAAAAGACTTATAGGAGGAATAGAATACAAAAAAGTATCAAACATATGCAACTTCCCCTTCGCTCTAATGTGGTCAATTAGCAAAAAAATGTTTGGTGCCTGATTGGCTGTTTTACAGCTCCAGTCACAGGATTAACCAAGAACTTTGTTCAAAGACAATTTAATGGGCCACCATTAAGAAAATGACTTTGCATGTTTTAAATTTAACTTACTAAATTGCTCACTATTTTCATGCTTTCCAGGCACACCATGCAAGCCACTAGCATATTACATTAACCCTTAGAGTGCCTATTTGAATTGCAAAACTGTCATGTATAAGTGTCTGACTTAAAACTGACGAGGGGAATTGCATAGGTCCAAGAAACCTAGCTATCCGTTTGATAAAATGCATATTTTAAAGACTACTGCATTATAAATAAGAGGAAGACAGATATTAGGGAGCGTCAGAGGTGTACAGTTGTCTCAGGATCTACATGTCATTCCAAATGAAGACTGGACTCTCTGCACCATAGGCCCAGTACAAAATTTAACCTGAATGCAGTAGCTTCTGAGCTACTAAGTAGAAAATTTAAAAATCCAAGACTATGCAATCAACAATGACATTACTTATTCTCTGCTAACCTTAGAACTGCCCAGGATCTTTAGCTTTGCATGAGATGCTGCATTACCCACTGACCTAGAGAAAAGAGGTATGCAGCACACATGCTTTATCACTTATACTTATGGGCAAATTGCATGTTTTTGTGAGAATTAACAGATTGTTTTAAAGCACAAACCCATAATCACTTTCATTTTAGACATCCAACATTGTCAGCCAAATGATCTTGCTATAGCCCGTTACAGTAGCTGTTCAGGCTACAAGCTCTGTGGTTAACCATCATAGTGACATGAACTTAATGCTAGCTCAGTTTAAATGTTCAAAAGGAAAGCAACAATTAAATGATAAAAAGAAACAGGTAACTGGTATAGTACACAGTCTATTAACTATGTAAACCTATTGTATGTATTCAATATTTATGCAAGTTATTAAAATTTGATTTTGGTTCCAATCCTGTAGCCACTGGGTATTTTTAAAACAGTAGTAAATACTACTTAAAATTATGGTTCATTATGAAACAAATTTGTTCATTAGGATGACTGAGAATGAGAGTACTAGTTTGGAAATACCAACTAATATTTGGGGCCTGGGAACTAATCCAGCCCTTTTGAATAGTTAGGAAAAAAAAAAAAAAAAGTCACAAAACTACACTAAAGCAATAGAGGTCAGTCTCACCCACAAAGGGCCAGTGTGGTTTCAGGTTTTCATTCTAACAAAGCAGGAGCACACCAGGGCCAAACAAAGTTTTATCACAGAAGTCATATATACTGAACTATAAACATGTTTTCTACCATGACTGTGAAATGAGATAAACAGATAAAGTTATCCCAACCATTTATTTAGACAGACTGTCCAAAGAGTAGTGAGATCTTAGATAAAACTTCATGGGGGAGAAAAAAAAAAAAATTACAAGACGAAACATACAAAGGTAGATTTTCTAGTAACTTGTTGGAATGGCAATGCCAGGGCTTTGTGAGCTGCACATCAGATTTCACTCCCTTGATGGAGGAAGGTGACGGAGAAGGAAGGAAAATTACATGGCGAACAGAATAAGAAATGCCACCATCAGACAGAACAGCCCCATGGCTTCAGAAAGGGCAAACCCCAAAATGGCATAAGAGAACAGCTGTTGCTTCAGAGAGGGATTCCTGTAGGGAAAATAGCAGAAAGATGACAATAGTTACGACTGTCTCTGCAGCAATTATCTGAACACAATATACTGTACTGTTAAAAACCTTTGTAACTTTCTCAGTTATATTCTTCTCAGTCTTTTAGAATTATCTAGAGTTCCGATCATTCTGGACACACACACAAAAAAAAAAAAATCCCATTCTTATTGAATTAGCAGAGGCCTATACACTGTAGGGTGCTAGAAATCATCAAAATGTTATGCAAGTATCTGAAACAAAACTGGTTCTCTCCAAGATCAGGGATTCCAAATAGTTCAAGTACAACATTCAATTTCTGCTTAGCGATTGTTTACTCTGACCAGGTATTCAAATAAAGCATGCTTCTGGATTAAGAAATTCATCTTGCAAAATGTTTGTGCAGTATGTCAAATTCCTAGCACCTCTTTTTTTTTTTTTTTTTTTAAACATTAAGTATATTTACTCTAAATGCAATTTATAGTATTGTAGAATTATATATGTACTGGAATTCATTTATGGCTCCACTAGATCAAATACAACAAGCTTCATCTGGCTGTCAAATGCCTCTTCCTGAAGAATTTACCTGGCATAGCCAATGATGAGACTGCCGAACACTGTTCCGATTCCAGCTCCTGATCCAGCCACACCAACCGTCGCAGCACCAGCACCGATGAACTTGGCTGCAGTGTCAATGTCTCTGGACACAGCAGTGGTCTGGAAGGTCCGGCTCATATTCAGGAGGGATGCTTCACTCACAGGCAACAAGGCCACCTAAAGGGCAAAGTAGAGCAGGGGGTAATTTCACGCACACGCATACGCACACACCTCTGGTAAACACTTTACGTTCAACACTGAACCATTTAAAGCACCCCAAACCTCTAGTTGGACTACAAAAACTTGCCTGCTCAGTTCTGGTTTCAGGTCTGTTGAAGATGCATGCTGATGCAGGCCGGGCTAAGGCCCTGGAGCCTCCACGCAGCTGTGAGAAAGAAAAAATACCACCAAACCGGGTTAAAGAGAATACCGAATCATTTTTCTTACCAGTACACCACACATGTACGATCATTACTGGGCTATGAATATCCTCATCCCACATCTCAAGATAAGCCTTAAAGCAAGTTTTAGTTTTTACGGTCATATTCTTTTTTTTAAGGTTTGGATCTGACATTTTAAACCATTCCTACATTAGTTACTGACTGCCAGAAACAATACATACCACAGATGGAGAGGTGACAAACTTAGCACAGGCGTACATGTCTGAAACCTGTAGAGATGAAAACAAGGTTAAACAGGTCCAAAAAACAAAACAAAACAGGGGGTTAGGGCCAGGGTTGGAGATGGGGTGCAAGGAAGGAAGGAAGGAAATTTCACAGGGAATGTTTTAAAGGAGACACCTAGACAAAAATCACTGATACGGTC
The DNA here is from genome assembly GCA_037576975.1 of Alestes dentex. Taxonomy (NCBI): domain Eukaryota; kingdom Metazoa; phylum Chordata; class Actinopteri; order Characiformes; family Alestidae; genus Alestes; species Alestes dentex. Next base: position 9,366,009 of record JBBIGA010000027.1, on the reverse strand, counting down.
AAGAAGTGGGGCAAAAAGTCCAGTCCAAGACAAGTTTACACTGTGGTAACAGCCCCTCATGCCAAGTTAAACCAGTTGATTGCTAAAGGCATTCAATTTAAACTTTGAAAATACAAACATATGTGCATAGGCCTTTACCTTGTGTACAAAAAGATTCTGCACATAAGGAAGTTGTAGTTTTGAATTACAGATTTCACTATTAAACTGACTGCATGTTTAAAAGGGGACATTCATTTTTCACATTTTACACCATCCCCATTTGTAATTTATTATACATGACCATTCCCTAGCCACTCTTTAAACAGGCTGTTTCCAACCCTGTTTCATTCTGATGAGATTTCTTTTCAAGATCTACATTATTGGACTTTTCTTGTTTTAGGATTTAATCACGTTTTTAGACAAAAGTCACTGCATTAAACACCAACTGCCCTTTTTAAACCCTCTCTAAAATAGTTTTGGAATTAAACTGTTATTGTGCCTTTAAAACTGATATTTTCTAACTGAGCAAAAGGGCAGCCATTCAGGGAACAGCTTGGGATGAAATACTTCTTATAACTTCAGCCATAATGGGCAGTGTTCAAATGCATCAGGAAAAATAGAAAGATGTATATAAATGCTTTGGGTTTCATGATGCCCAAAAAAACCCACTAAATAAATGTAATCCATATGGATTGTATTAACTGCAGGACAAGAGTGTGAGCGTTACAGACCAAAACTTGTTACACACAATACTAGACTTGTTTGAAAGGAATGAAAGGCATACATGGAAAAAAAACATCACTTAAGTCTGACATGTTCAAGTAACCTGGGGACAGTTAAGAGTTGCAACAAGCAATACATCTTGAGCGTCCAAGGGCTGCTGCCCAAACCGATTAGAGAACTGAAGCATGGACTTAACAGCTGTGGAACCCACATGAGTCTGTATAGCATTCTTCCCAATGCATGGTTATCCTGATCCAATTAAACGTTCAGTTGTAGTCTGTAAACCTGAAGAATCCTCTGCGACAACTGTTTAAAATTAATTCTACAAAATGAGAACACAAAAAATTAATGCCATTAACTTATAATAGCAATGTAGGACTCAATGCCACAGGAAGTCCTTTCTACCTGTGGCCAAAAGGCTGTATAATTCACCCTTTCATCTCTTTTATGTTTAAGTTTTTAACTCATTATGCAATAAATCAGATTTGTACAATATACAACACAACTGTTTAATCTATGAATTGACTGAATGTTAATCTCATTACCATTATCACCTGGTGCCATTTTATTGCATTTATTTTTGTTGCATTAACACTACGCCACTTTCATAAGCCATTTTGCACAACTGCTCTGCTGGCGCTGTGCACACGTCAGTGTCACAATGATATTTGCTACACTAATGTTCTTGATATTGTGTTGCACTACTGTTTTATCTATTTTGTGTGTGTGCATACACACATCCATACATATCTTTTATTCTTTCTTGCTGCACGGAGCAGGTTACAGACAAGAAAATTCTCTCACTTTATAAAAGACAACAGCAAATGTTACAAAGCTCACTGTTTGGTGGTAATTTGCACATTATATTTTAAATAGGTGAAACATGCACCTATTAAAAATAATGTGCAAATGACGACCAGCAGTGAGAGTTTTTAGCAACACTTGCTACAGTCAGCTGTTTTAAATATGAGACAAAACAAATGAAAAAGAAATATCAACTAAAGTTACCTGAAGAGTTCATATGGTTAAGCTGTTATTTTTGCAGGACAGGTGGTCAAAAAGACTCTCAAAGACACTGAGTGAAGGTCACCAACAACCACTTTTTAATTTTACATTAAGAGTCACAGAGGATACCTAAACGGGTTAATATAAATGAAGAATAACTGCACAAAAACATGAGGCACCAACGTGTCCTTGACAACAGCAGCACAGGTCTTGTAACTTCTATAGCCTGTCCACTAGGCCCGGAAGGCTTAGCATGAAAGTCAGACATTATGCAAAGGTGAGACGACATTTAGCCGGTCAGGGATATGGCTTTTGTGCAGATCACCTGTTAGATAACGATTTTAAATGCAAACACGTTTGTTTAGGCCCCCGACACTCCAACAGTGAGTTTAATTCAGTGACTGTCAGTTACTTTAGCAGATATCAGGCTAGTTCGTTAGCCTCATTGAATGGCTGCCTCCCATAGCCCTTCACCCCTCAAGCTAGACACAGAGCTCTACAGTGAAATAACAGAAAACAGCTGTTAAAACACTAGTGCCAAAACACACACGAGTACCATAACGCACAAAATGCAGCAGGCTGTCGTTCCACTCACCTATTTTACAGAGAAAGGGCCAGAGGCAGTGAGGACAAGATTGGCTCTGTAGTCAATGAGTACCGCGTAAAGCTGTCACCTTGTGTCATTTATAAGACCGTGCACGACGTCCTCAACAGCCATTGGTCATCGGCACACCATCTCCACTTATGATTGGATAACGGCTATGTCAATTACCTAAAGCTAACCTATAGAGTCCTTGATGAGAACATATACGCATGTCGATTGGTTTAAAATATCCAGGGAGGTGGGAGTTTTAAAACCTCATCCTAAATGGCGAGGAAGTTTAGAAGCACATCCCGTGTTCCCTCTGTGCATTGGATATGCTGACGGAAGTTCTGCCCATTAGAATAAAATAAAATGGGGAAAATTAGACTGCATGTAGTACACCGTTCACAGCTGTAGATGGAGACATTAAACTGGGGTCAGTGTGGCCCCTGCGTGCATAGAGAAGAATAAATCTTTTCATTTTTGCGTTTTTTATTACATTTCCATCTGCAGCCCCCTCGTGATCTTGGAGTGATGTTTACAAACATCTGGTATATATACTAGTAATTTACATATGTACCTAATACATACATATTTACCTAATACATATATATAAAATAATTTTTTGCACCATATTTTTCTTTTATCTGGCATTCACTGGACACAACAAATCACTAGAATCATTAAAAAATGACTGAAAGTGAAAAATGTGGTGCAAATGTGTGTGTGTATTAGGTAAATATGCATATATACACACACACATACACAAATATATTCTATAATTACATATATTTTACAGACATTTTTATTATTCTAGTGATTTGTCATGTCCAGTGAATGCCAGATAAAATAAAAATGCAAAAAATATATTTCTCATAATCTTTCTTAGTCCACACAACTGCATGCTGTTTTTGAACTGCAAGCTCAAAAACGTCTTGTACATCCACTAGAATATGCAGTTCCACACATCACATACTTTAATTATGTAAGAGTATTTTGATAAATCAGCTAACAAAACATGATTTTCCAATTTCGGTTACCTGTGTTCTAGTTATTTGATTTGTTTCACGCTTCTTTTACAGACCTACTGTTTGCAAAGTTTGAGCAGTTCATACAAAGTATGTGTGAAAGTATTCAGCAGAATACGTTTTCAGTAGTGAAAGGTATTTAGTAATACCCTTTTCCTCTCTGTTAATTCACAAAATTGTATAATTTATATGTAGCTTTATATCGAATTCAAGTATTATTACTAATCTTCAACACAGGAGCAGAATTTCCTTACATCAGCTTTTAGTTACATCGTCATAAAGCCTGTACTTTTGTGAGGGGTGTGTGTGTGTGTGTGTGTGTGTGTGTGTGTGTGTGTGTGTGGTTGCATGGCTCTCCCATAACACAGTTTTCATATTTTGTATCCGTATGGCTTCTACTATCTCTCTCTTTATAAGTGTCAGTTGCTGTCAGGATTTCCCAGCCACTTTCTGACTACATCATTTTCTATATCATTTTAACCACCTGTCCACACACAAGCCTTTCCAAGTCTAAACAAATCATCTCAAAATCGTTACTCTTTGTTCTCCTGTTCCAGTTTAAAAGGGCAAAAAGGAACAGTTTTTTCTGCATAACATCTTATGGGTAAAGGTGAGCTGACCCAAAGGTAGTTACACCTAAGAACTGAATATGTAGGTCAGAGTTCCAGCAGAGGTAAAGTAACAGACACAGTACACATGACTAACATACCTGCACTGAGAATGACCAATGCATTTACATTACTATAAGAACTCTCAGCATGGGTTTAGTGGTCAATGAAATTGTTGCCATCTTTTTTGCATTTTAGATGTTTAAAGCAATAACTGGGCTAGGCATTTCACTATCGTGACATTTCAGTGCCAAGTAATAAAAAAATATGGATTATAATTAATTGCAATTCAATTATTTTATGTTTTTTTATGCAGCTGTCGAAGTACAGGCCTAAAAAAGATTACATTTACACTTGCAAGTCTCATTTTGCTGTAAACATAACATTGTGAATGGTAACAACTGCAGAAAATAACTGCAGTCAGCTATAGAAGTTAAACTAATTTATACTCATGTCCCCTCATATGATTGACTGTCTAACACAAATATAGTGTTCAGACCTACAAAGCTAGTATAGTTTACAAATAATGGAAGGTTATATGCATGTCTAAACCATCACATACTTGTCTTAAAGTTAACTATTCTCAAACAGACTTGCTATGTGGTTTTGCAAGCTGTATGACATACACCGGTAAAAATGACCATAGCTACATTGCAGAGCTAAAAACAGAGATGGCAGCTACCTTGAATTCTGAATTCAGTCTGTATTTTGCTATATTTTAAAGATACCAGTATGTCATATCTTACCTGAAACCACATAACCAAATCTGGTTGCCATTATTCAACAAGTCGGTACAGGCTGAGGTAAGTGTGTGATAAATTAGGCATGCTTGTGGTTTGTTGGGCATAGCAAACAGTGGGTCTTGAGTAGTTGAAAATAGCTGAAAATTGGCAGGTAATTGTGGAATGTATATTTTTGATCATTGTTATTTGTAATTTGACAGGGTTATTTTTTGTGCTATATGCATCTGCATATGCTTTTGAACACACTCTTTGATATACAGAGGCCATGCTTCTCACAGTGAAAATATCTTCAGAACATAATGAACAGAGCATAATGTGTGCTACATGTCATGGACTGTGATACAAAATGAGTTAGAACACATAATTCACGTAAATGTCTTTTTACTCGCACAGGCAGGACAAATAAACATGATTTATCCTTACTGGGCCAGGTTATGCTTTGAAGTCATTAGATACAGTTGACCATTCATCAGAGGTGTCCAGCAAGCGGCTAACTGCTTTAGGTCCCATGCGGACCTAAAGGGAGGAAAAACGGAACTGCAAGGGACCTTCTACTGCAATGGGGAGCTGCTACCCTGCGTGAACAAATGTGTAATAATTTCTTGTGGGCTCTGAGGCTATGTTTAATTAATGATGATATTATTAAAGTTGTTAAAAAAGGAGCACATTTATGTTGGACAATCACTGATGTTTCATGTAGAAAAAAATACTGCTCTATATCTCCCACCTTTTAAAATAATCTTTAGCCGAATATTGGCAAATAGATATAGAATGCCAATAGCCAGCTATAGATACTATTCAAACCAAGAAAAAGTGTCGCAGTAAATTCCACTGCTAGTGTACATATACAGTAACCCATGCTTCTCGCGCATTGTTGTTTTGGTAAAAAAAAGTCTTAAAATGCCTGTTTTATAGTGTAAACCCTAAATATGCCCCCAAATATGGTCCCAAAACGCTTTAATTTCATTTAAAAATCAATTTAAATGTAAAATGTAAAGGTTACCCGTACTCGTACTGTACAGTATACATTGAACTCCTGCAGTGTTATAATGTAAATACCGGTATTATAATTTAGCACTAAATAATTATATATTGCCACGAAAAAAAGCAAAAAAAGTGTGGTGGATATCTGCGTTTCCACGAGTCTTATACATTACCTTTAAAATATAAAGGTAAAGCTTTATTATTATTATTATTAATATTATTATTATTATTATTAGTAGTAGTAGTAGTATTATGAAACCCGTGTATGTGCTGGACAGTGTGCAGTGAACTGAGTCTCCCACAATTAATTCATGCACGGGCGTTTTCTTTGTTATCTGCTGCCGTTTTCTTTGGTATAAGCAGGGTATAAACAGAAATAATTTAATTGAATAAACATAAATAATTTAATTTGGTATAAACAGAAATAATTTAATTTGGTATAAACAGAAATAATTTAATTGAATTTTTTGGTAATAAAAATACAGTAAAATGTACGGGTAATCACCAATAATTTTTACAGTTCAATAATTTACTGTTTGCCAGGTGGCGCGTCATATTCAGTCCGCCCGTGCTCTGAGTACAGCGGTATTTAATCCTCTGAGGTCGGCAATCCCTCCTGGGGGATATTTCGACTATTCCAAAACAATAATCTAAAGCTCTGCGAGTTTTTGTCCTAGAAACATTTCAGTAACACCACTAGAAACCTTGAATCTTCTAGTTTTCAAATATGTGTTTGTAAATAGAATAAAAAGAACTCTTGAGATTTTCTGTGCCTCAGGCAGCAAGCAGCCTATTAATGACACGAAAGACTAGCTTTCTTTGTGTTCTCTGGACAGTACAAAAACATTATTACAGTTATGTTTGATATGAAAATGTAGCTGAGTTTATGTTAGTATTTATATTACAAAGTTAGCAAATTATATTTTTCTTAATAATTTGGCACTAAAATGTATGAGGAATTATATATTGCAATGAAAAAAGCAAAAGAAATGTGGCTGCCGGTTTCTTTGGTATAAGAAGGGTACATACAATAATAATATAATTGAATTTTTTGATGCTTCGTCCAAAACCCACCAAACTTCATGTGATACCTCAGGCCAACGTCCCCGACACACAAACACGGTCCTCCAACCCCCCCCACTCACTTCCATTCATTTTTCACCCCATTGAAATGAATGCAATTTCAGGAGAATAAACTCTCATCCTCCATACAGTGACCAAACCTTATGAAACTTCATATGAGACCTCAGGCCACGCCCCCACAGACACACCTCTTTAAACTGAACAATATGGCCAAAAGTATTGGGATAAAGCTGTCATACAAAAAGTATTGGGACACACTCTCTCTCTCTCTCTCTCTCTCTCTCTCACACACACACACACACACACATACACACACAGTTGCTATGGTGTAGGAGGTGGTTGCTATTAAGTTTATGGGTGGT
>JBBIGA010000027.1:9331882-9358811 GCA_037576975.1 Alestes dentex | reverse complement strand
CGAATGAGGATTTAAGTCCTATTTAATAATCTGTAATATTAAGTAAGCAATGAACTACATGCAGCATTGAGTGTTCCGTCCTTGGCCGTGTAGGAGGTGGACACAGGGGTCTTGACGCTGGAAGAGAAGGTTGAAGTGTAGGAGGTGGACACAGGGGTCTTGACACTGGAAGAGAAGGTTGAAGTGTGTAAAGATGATCAGCGTAGGCTGATAAAGCAGCAGGTGAATTTCAGTCACTGGGTCTTCAAACAGCTCACGCTGTCAGACGCACCTCAATTGTTTCTCATCTGAAAGTAGAAATACAGGCAAAAATCTCAATAGGAAACAATACAAGTCATGATTAATTAATTGGAATATTGATGAAAAGTTCGTTTTCTTAAATAATTCTGAAGCCTAATTAATCGGACAGAGAATGTCGAGCCTCAGAAAACTGTTGAATACGTGCACATTTGAGTTCATTAGCGACAACGCGATAATGATGGTGTGACAAAGTGAGCCTAAAATACTGAACTTCATGATATTCTAACTTTCTGAGATCCTGAATTTTGGGTTTTTAAACCTATAAGCTATAATCATCAGAATTAGACTGGAAATATTTTACACTGTGTAATGAATCAGTGCAACATTGAATTGAGTTACTTGAATGAAAAAAAATGATCTTTTACTCAATACTGTAATTCACTGAGCCCTACTTGTACATCTTGTAATTATATATTTTACTCAGGATAGGGTTCCATTGCAGGTGATTTTCAGACAATAGGTCTATAAATCATACACTAGGTCACTTACTGCAGCTTCAAAATCACTCCTGACTGCAGCATAGAGGCAGAGAATACGGTCACAACCTGCTACAGAGTGAAGCAGCGTCTCCATGTAACTCCCATCACAAAACACACAGAACTCTATAATGATAAAAATCACTGATTAAAGCAAATTAGCAGTTCAGTGTATTTAAAGGGAACTTAGAGTGGATGAAGAATTACACCTTGTTCTTTGGTGTTTAAAATAAAATGTATTCTATTGATTTACCGATAAACAGCTCTGTTACCCCCTTATATCTAGGCTGGGTTTTGAAATGGTCTGTTTTGGCCAAATGGCCTCTTTAGCAACCACAGCTAACCTAAACTTGATATTGAGGACATTTTGTTCTAATTTACATTTTTAATTGTGTACGTTTAACTACAAGATTTACATATGAAGTAGGGTAAAACCATGTTTTACATTCATGAAAGCTCTGTGGCCACAAACAATATCTCCCAATTCAAAGCCATGGTAAAACTCATAAATGTAGTTAAAATTACATCATAAATGACGCGGCTGAATTACCCTCAAGTTTGTTTTTTCCATTTGGAGCTGCTCTTGAACCAGTAGCCCACATCCACAGCCATGTCTTCAGTATCAAACCCTGTGATCTATAGAGTTTAGTAAAGGAATATTAACACAGTTCCTAGGGAGCACCAAAATACAAAAAAAATGTTCTGTCATGTAAGTATGTTGTATGTAAATATAAATATTTTCCCTCTGAGTACATTTCTGTAATACTTGATTGACTGACACTGGGACTAATTACAGTATTTCCCTCAGTGTTCACTGCAGCAGCAGCAGATGCATTATTGAGCACTATGTATCTCGGGCAGCCCAGCGTGAACAAGGAGGGCTGCTCTTTCAAAACCCGTTTTTATGGAGTTTCTGTCTCCCACATTCACACTGGCTTCATCCACAGAAAGAGAAATGCAGTTAATCCATGGTATCGAGTGCTTCTTCATCACTGAGTCTATTTTGCTGAAAAGGCTGCTGCAGTGCCACAGTGCTCTCCTCTGGTTACCCACAATGCCCTCCTCCGGTTCCCCATGTCCAGAAATCGGAGATTACCGTAATGGGGTTCATTTCCTCCTTGCCTGAATTCACAATGTTACAGTAAATTCAGGCCAAAGTAAGCCACAAAAGCTCCGAAGATAAAGAATGAAAACGTCTCCTGTGTCATTGGACCCATCTGTTCAGAATGGCTTCTTTCTCCCTCAAGTTTTTAACAAGCTCAGACTACAGATAGGGACTGACTGCCCCACTGATGATGGCCGATGTTTTGGTTCTTGCTGAAAAATATTTCTTCTTAGTTCCGGAGTCTGGAAATCACTCTCTGAACGGAGGACTAAGATGATCGGTGAATGTTTATGGAATGTTATGGTTAACCACGGCCACCGCAACCTTGATCTCTGCCCTCCTAGACTGCAAAATATGAAAAATAATAGCGAGTTAACATTAGTACATAAAATACGCAGTACATAAAAAGATAGAACTTAACATCTGAAGTTGAATGTGAGTCTATGTTTAGCACTTGCATTGATCTTAGTTTATTAATCACCTGTGTCTTAAGATTAATTTCTTCAGGTCTTGAAAAAACAAAACTGTCCATTCTCTGGGAGCTTTCCAGAGTTTTCTGTTTTTTCTGTGACTTTCACGGGTGACTCTGTACATCCGCTCTCCCTTGATGGCCACACTCCGCTCACACCTGCAGATATCGCTCCAGAAATGCTGCTGGGTGGTGCCAGTTTTTATAAACACATAAGTTTTATTGCAAATAATTGAATGCATCATCATTTTTATATAGCAATTATGGCCTGTTGAGGTAAAATAGAGTCCACTGATCGATTTGACTGCTGCTATCACTGTTTTGGTCAGGTTGACGTAATGAAGGAGGCTAACTAATGTGAGCTTGCTAATGTGACCAGCAGGCTGCTAGTGCCAGCCAACATTAGCATCGTCACACACAGATCTCTTTTTGACTTATTTCAGAAAAGTTTCTTACTGTGTTAACTTATCTTTAACAACCAATGAAATAGTACAAGCGTTATATTACTTACTTCCACATGCCTGTGTAGATTTGATGTGGAGTTGTAATATGCTGCTAGCTTGGTCCCTCGGGCCAAACACAGTTTTCACAGTTTTTATAGAGCTTTTTTTATCACCTTTTCTGAGTTTGAAGACGAGCAGTTGACTTAAACATGGCAAGGTGTGGAGTTCAGTCACTTCAAGTTCAGGTTCAGCTACAGCAGTGGTTCTCAACCTTTTTTGAACAAACGCCCCCTGACCTCATCATGAGCCTCTTGACGCCCCCCCTACACACACACACACACACACACACACACAAAGAAATAGGCTATTATCATAATTGACGGATGAAGATTATGAAAATATATGGCCTAATAATAATAATAATAATAATAATAATAATAATAATAATAATAAGGATGATGATAATTATGGTTGGCTAAGTGTTGTCTTTGAGTAGCCAGGTTTGTGGAACATGATCAAATTCATTACAGTAGCCTAGCCTACTTCATATATATTTGTGTGTGTGTAATCTACTCTTTTCAGTTTCGTAGTTGAGCAACGAGGGAAAAAAATTCACAAGGACTGGGGTTTGAAAGTATTCTATGTATTCTCTCACATTCCAAACAAATCCAAGACGTAACACATCACATCAACCAATCACGTGCACAACATGCCTAAACTGAGCAATAACAATAGCCTTTGCTCACGCACTCAGTTAAGCAAACTTGGGCCTAGAAATAATTCTGAAATAACCGTTATTTAATTGAAGGCGGAAAAAGAAGACTGTAGCAGCAGCAGGCTATCGCCCATGTAAAACAGGCTAACTACCGTAATTAGAAACATAAAGCAAAAAAATGTTTTCTTGTTTTCTGCCATGTTGTTTAATAAAGTGTTGATGAACATTTTATACGTAACTGTGCTTGTGTACACTTTGACTGGATGTGAGATTTCAACCCGCGAAGCTGCAGCCGTTAACCCAGAGATTCTAGAAGCTCAGCCCGCTCTGTGCTGCGGCCGGTGGGTGGGAAGGAGTCTGTTTACGAGGTTGATTGTTTACGAGGTTGATTGTTTACGGAGGTTGCTATGGAAATGACATGCTGGCAGCAGGGAAAGTACTCAGAGCTCCAGGCGCTAGTATGCCAATTTATTTCTAATCATTCCATGAATATATTATTACATTACATTATTTTGTGTTCAAATGAACAAAGTCTGTTTATTGTATATGCTTAAAAATTCTAATTAATAAAATTGACGCCCCTCATTTGCGTCTGAGCGCCCCCCTCTCAGCTGTCTCATTCTCAACGCCCCCCGATGGTTTTCAAACGCCCCCAGGGAGGCGGTACCGCCCACGTTGAGAAACGCTGAGCTACAGGCAGGACTCGCTGGGGTTTTACTTCACATGTTCATATTGCTATAGAAGACAAACAAACAAAAGTCTTTTGGATGATTTTTTTCATGTGTAAATTTGTTAATCTTGTACTAATATAATCTGTGTTAAAGTATTAATTATTAATCATACATATACTTTCTTAAACAATTAAATATTCAATAGATGCATTTTCCTACTGTTATTAATAACAACACAATATTATAATCTAATGTATTAATTTATGTCATTTTACAGTAGTAACACACACACAAACACACCAGTAAAATTTGTATTTATGCTTTTATGTCCCATATTTATGCTTTAATTTGTTTATATTTTATTGTGCATTATATTTATTTTTTATTTATTAATTAATTATATTTATTAATTATTATTTATGATTTATTAATATTTTAGTTTTTACATTTATAAATTGTGTCTCTTCGTCTGTAAGATTGTATTTATTTATTATTTGGGTTTTTTTTTGCCATATCTAATCTTCCTTAGATATTATGTACATGTGGAATAATATAAAAATTCACTGTAATAAAAATGAAAACCCACAGAACTGTGGAACTGACTCTCTTTATTTCTATCATTAAAGGACACAGACCTCTGCGCACACCAAGTGCGAACCATGTTGATGTGACATGACAAATGTCTTCTTCTTTCTCTTTCGGCTTTACCCTTCAGGGGTCGCCACAGCGAATCATCTGTCTCCATTTAGTCCTATGTGACATGACAAATGTACTCTTTTGATTTTCAGTAGGATGTGGGTGAAAATCAAAAGATTTGATTCTCTGTAGGCTGGAACAGACGATGTGCATGCTCGAGCTTGACTGTGATAAAAACAAAACCTGCATCAAAAAAACTAAAGCCTGAAATTGAGAAGTTATTGCTACACTTTCACCATTCATTCATCAATATGTGTGTGTATGACAGAATTTTCACTTTCCATTTATAGGAATGGGAGCAAAACAACAAAGACGTGACAAGTTTCAGTGTGTTCATACCCTTGTTTCTTTTTTTATCAAGTGAAAAACTGCTGTGTGCTGGCCTCTCTCACAGCACGCCCTGGGGGTGGTCGAGGGTCAAAGGGTCAACAATATTGGGGGCACAGGCATCAGGACTGGGGTCTTTTCTCTTCTGATGGTGACGATATTGTGTAGAACCACATATGCTGACACCTGACAGGCCCTCTCTGGTTATCTAAGGATTGAAAATCATTAGCTCATTTTGCTATTGAGATAAGATAAATCTTTATTGCCATTGTCACTTTTTCAAGGAACAACGAAATTTAAGGTGCAGTTGACTGAGTGTGAGGCATATAGTTAAGACAGGAATAAATTAAGACAGAGTTAAATAACAATCATAGTAATAGTAGTATACAAACTATATACAAATTGCACTGATAGAATAAATATGAAAATACAAATTGCAAATTGCACTGGATTTTTACAGTCTATTGCACAGTGTAAGAGGGTATTGCACATTATGGAGACATTGGAGATATTGCACATTACTGTAACATCAAAGTTATGTTCCTATAAGACAATCCTGAATAAATGTTGTGCCTCATTGTTAAACACGGACATAATTTACATCAGGGTACACCAGCAGCCTATGTGGCAGAGAAAAACGACTGAAAACTTGTCAGACAAAGGGCGACGAAATGTGAGATACACTCTAGATAGACCATTAACACTATGACAAATATGGATTAAGGATGAGGCTAACAAAATACAAGTCACCATGTACAGGACACATTTCACTGCGTGTTGTAACTTGTACAACTATGCATGTAACAAATAAAGAATTTTGAATCTTGAATCATCACCATATGTGGATCCAATAAGTGGAGAGAAATCCAGTAAGCATGGGGAATTGTGTTCCTTTAAGCCTCACTTTGCCTTTTGAAATAGAATATTTTACAATTACAAATAAAGATAAAAATAAAACAGTTTAATAAAAATGACAATAAAGATTATCGGTCTCTAAAACCCTCAGAGAGCCAATCACAATTCAGGCACCGAGGTCCCGCGGATCTTCCAGGCACGCCATTGGCTGCAGAGAAGTGGTGTGTGGAGGGGCGGGGCTTTCGGGGGGCGGGTTCACGCTGAACCGAAACTTTAGTAAGAACGTATTCTGGTCGGAGCAGGACTGAGACGCTGTGTAAGTTGCCATAGCAACATACGTCGTGATAAACCTGTCCACCTTTCGTAGTACGGGACAGTCATTAAGTTACGCCTCACGTGACCAAGTTACTCTCGAACTTAGTGTGATAAGCCAGTAATCGCGCTTCGTAGTACAGGCCCCTGATAGCTTTGGATTAGTTTAGATCATGTTCTTCACTCTTGTGTAAATGGAATCTGAAATGGACAGTCAGCATCAGTGTAGTCAAGAACATGCAGATATCCACCTCCCTTCACCCACACACTATTAACCTGGGCCTGTACATAATTTTGTCATTGTGAAAACTATAAAATAGATTTGCACTTTATTTGCCTCAATGGTAGAAGAATGATTAAATTAGAAATAAAGATTCCTAAATGACTTTTGACTTGATCACACCCTTAACTGATCACACCCTTAACTGAACTTTGTATGTGGAGGTACTTTAATCTTTTAAAAGACACTCACACATCTCATTAAACAAATGGGCCCTTAAAGAATCAATCACTGAAAGGCTATTCATTGCTCCAACAAATCTTTTTTGCACCATTGTTTTTAAGTGAGAATGTTGCTCTGCGGTAATAAGGAAATGCAGTTTTGTATTTTGTCCACTTCAGGAATAGTTCTGTAGTTTAGTTTAGACTGGGAAGGTGCTGCTTTTTTAGGAGGTGGTAGCTTAAACAAATAAACAATTAAATTAGCAAAAAAGGTATATAACTCAGAATCTGAACACTGTGTGACTGTGCATTCATTAATGAACTATGTGAACTGTGAAGGCGAGACCTTCGTTGCCTCAACAGAACATTTAGGGAGCGAGGCTGTCATGCCACCAGGTCAAAGGGCAGTTTTTTCGTAAATCACACCTGGCGTGTGGAATGCACAGATGTGCCACATCTCATCCAGACTGAAGAAAATCCCCTTCACTTGCTTTGTACCCTCAAGGGAGCTTTACAGTGATATATTGATTAGGTTCCATTGGTGTTCCAGAAAATAAGGTCCTCATTTGCAAGGGTAGATGTACAGAGGGGGCGTATCATGAAAGAGTGTTGTGGCAGGTTCTTATGAATGTTCTAGTCTAATCTGTTGAAACCTCTTAAGCTGTGGTGTCAACTTGAAGTTAATTTAGAAATCGGTAGGGCTTGAAATGTTAAGTTAGTTTTGCATAATACAAACTGTGTATATACTGTGACCTTGTCATGTGGCTTATTTTGTATGCAGTGTAATGTGGAAGGATGGTATCACTGTTTTTTTCATGTCTTCACACAGGTCAAAAGCCAAATTAACTGGAACAAGATTATAGCTGTGAGAGTAGAGTGGCAGTTTGGTATCTAAATAGGAAATATCAACATTCAAGCACTCTGTTACCTTTTACAAGGGATATGCTGCTGACTTATGTACTAAAAATGCTGAAAACTGCAGACAATTTCAAACATGACTGCAGTGAAAGACGGGGAAGCCATCAATTATACTCCACTGCTTGGAATCCTTGGTTATTTTTCATTGCTGACTTTTCTAATAGCAGGAGCAGAAACAGTCCAAATTTACAGTTGTTATTAATTTTGTTATAAATGCAGCTGTTCGTCCCATGACATATTTTTATTGACACTTGCAACTGGATTGTCTCTTAATAGGAATAAATAGTGTATCTCTTAGTGAGACAAATGTTACAGTATCTGAATTTTAGAATTTAACTCATTCATTCATATGCAAGAACAGCATGGTGGTGCTGTTGCCTCACAGTGAGATGGTACTAGGTTGAATTCCCTTGGGTCTTTTTATGTAGAGGTGGCATATTCTCCCCATGTCTGTGTAGGCTTCTGACAGTAGCTCTGGTTTCTTCCCATAGTCCAAAAGCATGTACATTAAATGATTTGGAGGTGCTAAATTGCACCTAGGTGTGACTAAACGTTTCTCCATTTTTTCCCAATCAGAGCTGGGACAGGCTCCAGCATCCCTCTGTGACCCTGGTTAGGATAAGTGGCTGAATGAATGAATTTATATATAAGTAATAAGATAAGATAAACCTTTATTAGTCCCACAAGTGGGAACTTTGTATCGTCAAGAAACACTCCCCGCTTGATTTGATTCACACTAGCTCCATTTTAAGGGAGTAATGATAAAGACTACTTATTCATTGGTTAATCCTGTTTTTTTTTTTAGTAAATACTATAAAAAGATATAAGCTATGTACCTGTATAAGTGAAGAAGTGTGACCCCACAAACAGGCTGTTACAATTAAAATGGTCAGTCATATGCACACAAAATTCCATCTACAAGGTGTTTTGATTACAAATCACATGCATATTCTTACCTTCATATTCCTTAAAAAAGGTCAAACAGAAATAGGTATGGACCTGAACAGCTTGACATAATGGTGAGTTCTTGACATATGATGCTTTACACAGCTTTCCAGTTCTCTCACAAGGGCCATCACCAATAGTGGGGCCAGTCTGGACCTTGTAAATTGCCTACAGTTGCTTGTGTCAAAGGGCCTTTGCAAGTGGGAAGAAGTCGCCAATAAATTGTATAATGGAGACTCAAAAGACAAGGAGGTTGGAGGGGTGTTTGTGTTGTGTGTGGCTGGGATGGTAGGGGAGGGGGAGGGTGCAGGGAACAGGTGTCACTAACAAAACCACGTACTTGCCTTCTGAGGGCTGTGCAATTTTCTCACAGCGGCACTATTTTCTTGTTAATTTAGATCAAATTAAAAGCTTCAAATAGAGCACCGAGACTGAATCATATGTACTAGTATTTGGGGTGTAAAAAAGGCCAGCACAGAAACTCTCTTTGCTGTAACCCGCAATGGTTTAAAAGATTGCACTTTCACCTGTGTGTTTCACAAATGAAAAAGCCAAGTTTCTGAGTACCTTTAGGTGAAGCCTATGTGCTTTTAAGCTAGTGCTCAAATAAGTTCAACACATGAATTACAATTTAATCAGAAGTCAAGATGGCAAAAACGGCAAATATTCAAGGGCAAATATTACAAAATAAAAAACATGGGAAGAAATTTAAAAACCCCTTTTTCCAAAAATAACTGGAAAGTTTGAAGGCTTAATAACGAAGTTAACATAAATGTGAATTTAATATTGTTTGCAAATATGATAGAAATTCCCACAAATAACATCTCCAACTTTTAATCACAATCAACTTTTCAATCACAGTCATAACATAACAGGCTGTGATGTCTTCAAAAGCTCAAAAAGCAAGATAAAAAAATACTCACCCCTGCCTCTTGTAGTGCCTATATGATTATAATGAAGGTCAAATGTTGGGCAGCAATTGTTTCACTACTGTCTTCCAAGGCAATAGTGTCTCTCTCCATCAGCTGCCCTGGGATCAGATGCCATGACACATATGAGAGGAAAAATGACAAGTGTTTCTGAGACAAAAGCACAAGCAAAGAATGGATACATTTATTTGTGTCACTCTAACATCTTGGTTAACTCATTAAAAGTCTTTAATGTGTTCACATGAGGCTACTTGATTTTTAACCAAATATCAGAAAAGCCAAATTTGATAGTAAATGAAAATGTGGAATGATATGAAATAAAACACGATCTGTTGAGTACTGTTAGTCCTATGTTCATCCAAAGTACAAAATTTAATCACTGACATTTTTCCTTACAATTTTTTCTTGAACTCCAGGACCTGGCTGCACACACAGAAGCTGCTCTATCCTACATCATGTTTTGTGTGGGGAATGTTACAGTGAACAAACGTATCTGAGTGTTTCCCAACCAGAAGCCCTGGATGACCAGCCAGGTCTGCAAACAGCTCAAGGTTCGGAACTCCACGTCCAGGTCAGAAAACAAAGAACTGTACAGTGCAGCCAGAGCTGATCTGAAAAGGACAATCAAGAAAACTAAATCTGACTACAGAGGGAACATAGAAAATCAACTCCAGGACAACAACCCTCAGCAGATGTGGCAGGGTATTCAGCAGGTTACCAACTTCAGGGGGCAGACCCACGCAGCTGTGGACTTGAGCATTGCGCAAGCTGAAGAGCTGAACACCTTCTCCGCATGTTTTGAGACTAAAATTCCACAGCAAGCAGCAACACCATCCCAGCATCAACCAGTTTCCAGCTCCCTTTCACTGACTGTACAGGTGTAGGAACAGATGCTCAGCAGGGTGAACCCCAGGAAAGCGGCCAGACCGAATGGAGTCCCGGGGAAGGTACTCAGAGCCTGTGCAGACCAGCTCTCACAGGTCTTCACCACAATTTTCAATCTCTCCCTGACACAGACCATCATCCCAGCCTGTCTGAAGTCTGCCACCGTCATCCCAATACTCAAAAAGTCAGCGACAAATAGCCTAAATGTCTATTGCTCAGTTGCACTCACACCCATAATATGGTTTAGGCTAGTCCTAAACCACATTAAAGCCTGACTCCCTCCCTCCTTTGACCCCCACCAGTTTGCCTACAGAGCAAACAGGTCAGCCGAGGACACCATACCCACTGCCCTTCACACCTCGCTGAGCCATCTGGAGCCTCGGGAGAGTTACGTTAGAATGCTTTTCATCAATTTCAGCTCGGCCTTTAACACCATCATTCCCGACATCTTGGTCAGCAAACTGTCTGACCTGGGAATCCCACAACTCACCTACTCCTGGATCAAGGACTTTCTCACAAACCGGCCCCAGACAGTAAGACTGGGACCCCACCTCTCCTCCACCCAGACACTGAGCACAGGCTCTCCACAAGTGACTCCAGACCTACCCACATCAGCAACACGATAGTGACGTTTGCTGATGACACAACACTGGTGGGGCTGATTTTGGGTGGAGATGAATCTGCCTATAGGGACAAGGTCCTGAGGCTGTCAAAATGGTGTTCAGCAAATAATCTGGCTCTGAACACTAAAAAAACTAAAGAGATCATCCTGGACTTCAGGATGCACAGGGCAGATCCACCATCCCCCTCTATATCAAGGGTGACTGTGTGGAGAGGGTGCACACCCTCACCTTCCTGGGCACCACAATCTCTGCCGACCTCTCCTGGACTGCTAACACCATGGCTGTCATCAAAAAGGTACAGCAGCGACTGCACTTCCTGATGGTGCTCAGGAAGAACAACATCAGCGAGAAGCTACTGGTGACCTACTGCTCCACCATCGAGAGCATACTGAGATACTGCATCTCAGTATGGTTCTCCCACAGTACAGAGTCAGACCGAAGTGAGACTTCAGAGAGTTGGCAAGACAGAACAGAAAATCACCTGCGTTGTCCCCTCCCCTCACTGAAAGACATTTAAACATCCCGCTGCCTTAGCAGAGCTCAGAGAATCATTAGAGACACTACCCATCCTGCTCATGACCTGTTCAACCTTCTGCCCTCTGGCAGGCGTTACAGGTCCATCAGAACTAGGACCAACAGGCTCAGAGACAATGCACTAAATACACACAAACTCATACCTTTACCACTCACAGACAATGTGCAATAACCACTGTACTTTTTCCACCAACCCCAGGGCAATGTGCAATTAATCTCAATGGTGCAATATGTGCATTTATTTATTTTTGTACAGTGCAATTTTTTAAATATATATATATATACACATAAGTGCAATTTATTTCACCTGAATAAGTGCAATACTTCTCTAATTCCTTTACTTGTTAACTGTGTGTGTCATGGTTATCTGTGCGCAACTTTATGTTTGATGTTTATTGTCTGTACTATGTTTACTGTCTTCACTGTTTACTGTCCACACTATGTTCACTGTCTGTATTTTTTTGCACCTTTAAGTAGCCCCTACAATTTCGTTGTATGAGTTGCATCCTGCTTCAGTACAATGACAATAAAGGCATATCTATCTATCTATCCATCTATCTATCTATCCATGGACATGAACAGGTTAAATAAGCAATAGGCAAATGCTGGGTTGTTTGCCTTTCAAGCAGAAGACAGAAATGACTGTTATTCATTTTTCCTTAAAGTAATTAATACAAAAGAACAAATTAGTCTTCATTTCACACACTGACTGCCACTCTGAACTCTTGTTAAGACGACGGCTGGGACAGTATTTAAGTCTAAATCTAATGATATGCACATTTGATACATCGCAGTGTCTCAAGTACGGGTAACGAGAGAAGTTCACTTGTAATGGGTGTGTTTTAGTGGTGCTGTCATGTTTGCGAGGAGCTCTGAGGGTGGATATTTAGTCTTGCTCATAATTATTTTTCACGCTATCCTCCATCATAAACAATAGCCTTTTTCATCTCTTGTCATTAAACTAAGTTAGCAATGTTAAGGTGATACTAATTGAAGACCATAGGTGTTATGGCTCATTACTATTGGTTAGTGCCTTGTATGATGTAAGATAGGAGTGGGGGTTCTGAAAATAAGCATGTGGACCAGCTGCTCATTTCTCAGCTCTAAATGAAAAGGAAGATGGATGGGAGGGGGTCTTAGTTATTGTTCTTTATAAATAAGGCTCATTTCCTTGATGTTGATGAGACACTAGGGTGGCTCATTAGATGGTGTTGGAACTATCGTGTCAAGCCTTGGCCAAAAAATCATGCATTTATAGCTGGGAATATACTAGTATTGATTGTATTATTAGCAGTACTGTTGGTGAACTCAAACAGTGAAATGAATTCATTTAATTGTTGTCCTCTGTAATTGTATGTCAGTGTTTATGATTTAGTGTGCTGCCTATTCAGCATTCAACAGATTTCAAGAAGCTCCATGAAGAGCAATCAATAAATGGATACAATGCTGCACATCCCCTTTGTCACCAGCCTCCCACAAACCTTCTCCAGACTCATCAGCCCTACACCCTCCCACCCAACACATCCCCCTGCACTCCAGTGTCAGTTTTGTGAGCTAGTGTCAACTTGAGGAGCTGCTGCTTTTTAATAGGCTGGAAAGGATGTGAGGAGTGTGAGCAGTCAGTCAGTCATGGTGTTATTACACTCTCGGGTTATACACCACCCGCTAGGCCCGGCGGCGAGGCTAGCAGAGATGGATGGCTCGCTGGAGCTGCAATTAATAATGTTTTTACAAGAGCAATGGAGGCTCACAGAAGTGGTCGACGGATCAGGCATTGTATTGAAATGTGCAGGTGAATTGATTGGCCCATCGGATTTCCCGTAGAAATCATTTGGATTAATTTAAAAGCACGGGGTGGAGAGAGAGAGAGGGAGGAGGGAGATGGGGAGCACCATGATTTATATGCCCCACCCAAAGAGGGAGAGGAAATGGCTTCCTTACAGCTGCAGACATGAGGAGGAAGGCCTTGCCTTGAATGTCATTCACCCAAACATATTACCCTTTTAGTTTTGACCGACAGACTTATTCATGGCCATTGGGGATAAGGTCTTTGGGCAAAAAATAGGTCATCCAAATAATGACTGTTATAGAAGAAACAATATAAGTGCCATAATCAAAATAAGCTTTTGGGTTTTATTGGGTTTTCTTTGATAACCGTTTTAACCAAAGGGTCATATAAAATGTTTTTAAAACAAAAAGTCAAGTAAAAATTGAATCAGAGAACAGTACTCAAAAGAAAACCATACACACAAAGGGTTGCATATGTGATGTGCAAATTAAGTTTGTCAACAGACAAACAAACAAATAAATTAATAAATATGCCCAAACCCCCTTTTTACAAAATAACTACATGGGAAAAAAATTAAATATTTTAGTGGCTTACCAATTTGTCAAAAATAACTGCCTCAACGTTTGACGGCTTAATAATGAAGTTTTCATACATGAGAATTCTTGAATGTCTGTAAATATGCTAGGAAAGACTTTTAAAAAGCCTGAATTTCCACAAATAAAATCTTAGAAGCTCAAAATGCAAGACAAAATACTGAACACTGCCTCTTGTGGTGTCTATATGGTTAAAGAAAGTCAAATGTTGAGCAGTTATTGTTTCACTATTGTCTGTACCAGCCGGGATTGGATGTCAAGACACATATGAGATATGAACTGGATCATATATAACAAAACATGATCTGATGGGTGTTGTTTGTCCACTGTTCATCCAAGTTATGAAATGGCCTGACTGATATTTCTCCTTACAAAATGTAGGTGAAGGACCTGCACAGGTTAAATGACCGATGGTGAAATGCTGAGCAGTTCGCCTTTCAAGAAGACAAGACTGTTATTCATTTGTTCTTTAAAGTAATACATTTAAATGAACAGGGTAGAACTCACTTAATCCAACTCTGCAACTCTGAACTATTGTGGGAAGGTATTCAGGCCTAAATCTAATGATATACAAGTTTGATATGGTGCAGTCTCAAGTGTGGGTAATAGAGAAGTGATGTAACTAAAGACAGTCTCGTTTTCAGGACTTGATGTCTTTCGTCCCTCAAGTCTTCTGAGTCATCCACAGCAACGGCCATGTCCAGTACACCTCTCACATTAATCCCACAGAAAGGCAAGCACGGCTGAGGAAAATGTAAAGCATGTGGAGAGACGAGAAAGGTATGTCTGACTATTTTGGAATTTGGAACCATTCTTCTCAGTTATTTGTAGATATATTCTGTAATGCCATTGAGTTATTTGGTGGCCTATAAATAGATTTTGAGCTGTAGGCCTGCATACAGGATGTGAATGTGGCACTGGAGTGAGTGCGGGTATCGCTCAATATTACACTTCTGAACAAGATTATAGTTCAAGAGATTGTCCAAACATGGGAGAAGCTGTTAAGCCTTAGGAGGACATGTTTTCATTCCAAGTTAACAAAAACAGTTTGGTGCATTTACTTTCTGTGTATTTTTCATTTAGCGCTTGCTTGTGTGGTAAAGTATTAATAATGTACAGGGTATACTGTCCACTGCATTATGAAAAGTTAAAATGAAGGGAGTATGATGGAATTTGGAAATTTAAGATGTATGTATTGGTAAAATGAAAAGAGATGGATCATCCAATTAGCTTTCAAGGTTAACAGTCCTTTTAAAATATAAAAATGTGTAAACTTGACAGCAGAACTTGAGCAAATTCTCATTCTAAGCCGATCATATAACAAATACTAAATAAAAATATTGTATAGTACAGGGGGTCCTCAAGTTACGACACAGATCCGTTCTTACGGCAGTTAGTCAAACACACCCTAGCCTAAGTCACTTACCTATCCTAACACAGTTGTAAAATCATAAAAACACAACTAAGCCACAGAAAACGGAAAAGGAAACCTCTCTCACTCATACATTGTGTTACTGTGTATTCTCCCACTGTGTGCAACCAAACTAGTTCACCCATGTAGTCCGTAAGTACGAGGCTAACGGTGTAAGCTGAGTGGGAGTGGGAGTGAGAGTTGTAAACTCAAAACGTCGTATGTCGAGACCATCGTAACTCGAGGACCCCCTGTATACACTAGGTTTGCACAGTATGGACAGAATACCAGTATTGTGATTATACTGCTACAAGAACATGACTAAGGAGACATTACAGTTAACAATATAGTTTCATATGAATTTACAAAAAAGCCTGAAATTTTTGTTATGGCCTACCTGCAAGTGTGGCACACAAAGGAAGCACGGAATGAATAGTTAGCTAATATTAAAATATCTCATTAGCATTACAAGAGTTTAGGCTTAATTTGTGTGTCAACATACAGGATTGAAATAGACCATAACCGAATGTAAGGTAATATATGTTGAGTGTGATTTATAAAAATGCCATAGGCTTCATCTACAGGCCATGCGTCCGACCTGTCATAATAGAAGGAAGGAATTTTATAGGCAAAATTTGAAATCCACATGCTTTGAGATGTTATATTCTTGTCTATTTTCTTATATATGCACTTATATATAGCTTTGACACTACTGGACTGTTTCTAAAAGTCTAAAAGTAATATGATTTAATAAGTGATTTTTTTGTGTGTGTATGTGAGTTAAAGGATAAACTAGGGATGTACTGAAATGATTTTTTTGGACCGAAACCAAAAACCGAAAATGAGGAAACACTTGGCCAAAAAGAAAAAACGAAAACCGAAAGAAATTATTATTATTAAATTATTAATAGAATACATCTGTCACAAAACTATGAAAATATTTATTTAGCATTTAAACAATGCACAATATAAAATAAAATTTGAAATAAAATATTTTACTAGGCCCCACTCATGAATAGCCTATGGGTGTTTTCACATGTAGTCCTCTTTAAAGGAACTGAACTCAGTCCTCTAGAAGTGGTCCAAAAAGTGGACCAACAAAAAGAGAACTCAGCTCTTTTTCTGTTCACAGTGTGAGTTCATTTGAAAGGGACTCTGTTCTCTTTCTACTCCTCTTCAGCTCAGATGGAGCCTCAGTTCCTTTTCCGTTCACGCTTTAGTTCCTCATCCAGCCTGCCACCATTCTTAAGATTTTTTTCCACATAATAGTAGATGGTTAAAAGCTCTACCAAACTTCTACGTTTTCCACAAAGATCTCTCTCTTGCTCTACATCGTTCTTCAGCTGATGGAGAGCAAGAATGCTTTGAGTCTGAGCAGCTTGGCAGCCAAACTTGATCTTGACAATAATCTCTAAGCCCTTTATTTATGTATTTATTGGGTTTTTTATTTTTAATGATCATTAATTCGTTTATTCGTATTTATTAGTTTTTTCTTTATTTTTGGTTGTTTCCCGCATAGATGTATATGGTTTACCAGGTGATCTACCTACGGTAAGCCCATAGGGCAAAAACAGTCAAAGCAAACTCGGAGAGCTTTGTGTTCAAAACGCGCGAGTTAACCGAACCGTGCCGCGGACTCAAAGCGAACCGAACTGAGTTCGGCTCATTTCAGAGGGGTCTGAGTTCGTTTGGTGTGTTCACATATACGCAAAAAATGCTGACTAATCGATCTGAGTTCGTGTGCAGGCTGCGGTTGCATCATCATTACGTCATCACTGTTTCGGTTGCGTAAAAAATTTTTTCGGCCGAAACCGAAAATGCGTTTTTGCCATTTTCGGTGGCCGAATTTTCGGTGCATCCCTAGGATAAACCACTGTGGCACCAGTCATCAAGTCATAAAAAGTGTCTGACATCTTTTCTGACTGCTCTCTGTTTGAGATTATAAATCTTGATGAAGAACAATGTATAGATTTTTTGGATTTCAGAAGAGAAGACTGCTTTTTGAAGGGAGTATGTTGGAATTGAATATCTAAGATGTGTTTATTGGTAAAATTAAAAGAGAACACTCTCTTTTATGAGCTTTCATGGTTAACAGTCCTTTCAAAATATAAAAAGTATGTAACATAGACACCAGAATTTTCATTCTGAGCCGACCATTTAACAAATACTAGTTAAAAACAATAATATAGTATATATTAGGGCAGCACACTATGGACAGAATATCAGTATTGTGATTATATTGTTACGTATTACAGTTGCAATGCCTTTCATTATGTTAAAGGGTTTCTGGAATTTAACAAGGAATTTAACAAGCACAATAACAAAAATAGCCTGTTTAATACTGTGATTAGAAAACGGTCATGTAAGAATGAATAATGATTATTAATATGTTTTCTTTTTGGTATACAAATCCATCAAACGTCAGGGAAAAAATGAAAAGGAAGGAAAATTTAGAATACCGGCCCTTTAAAAACACTTCGGGTAATCTGTGCCTTTAACTGCTAAGGACTGGCCAAAATATACTTTTAGAGGCTCATTTGCATATCACAGCCTTCTGCGATATCAATATTGCAGACAAATATCATGGTAATGAGTAAAAGACTCATGAAGCCTTACATTAAATACATAACAATACTGAAAAACATTTGTTCAGTAGGCTGTGTTGCCAGATGTGTGAAGATCCAATGTAAATACAATGTAAATATCCAATAATCACTCAAACTTTCATATTTTGAAAACTGAAGTATGTTACGACAGATGTCCATGATTTTGTTTCTTGCGTTTTTCTGTTTTGTTTTATTTTCCAGGATGAATGCTACTGAGGAATGTCCAGCTGAGCAGTCATCGTTGCTGGAGTTGTATGACGCTGGGCCCATAGCTGAGGGGGAGCAGGAATGTGGACAGGATGGTGTTTGTCAAGCCAAAGCACTGGAGACAAGGAAAAAGAGGCATATGGAGGTATAGGATGGAGTCAATTTTAGGGTTGGAACAACAAATCAATGAAATTGACAATGACAGTAAGAAATATTAGAAATGCTGTTATTGTTTAGCTGGCTTGACGATGTTTGCACGCCTAGTCTAATGTTAGTGAAGACTGCAAGGGTCGTGCATAATCCAAAATCTCCAAAATAATGGAAACACTTCACTGTTTTGTTATATTGGGCTTCAGGACTTTTGAGTCTGTCAAGGTGATTACCAGGCTGTCTCTGAGCTGTCTACAGTATGAAGTTTGATTGTGGTGTTACTGACCAAACAGATAACCAGATAGAAATTAGCTAATGTTGCTTTGCTTAATCAGTAGTGTAAATTATTATTTTTGTTCCCTCATTGTTTTCTTTATCTTTCACGATCAGTACAGTGCAGCGATGCGGAAGATCTGTTACAAGACACTTTAAAGGCTACTTTTTCATTTAGAAGGTGTTTTGCGTTTAAAAGAACATTGTGCAAAAATGCTTGTATGTTTTTATTAAAAAAACCAAACATAGAAACCCTTTTTCATTCATTTGATTAATCCAAACTATAATTAATCAGCCCAGTTAATTGACTGGACATAATTCTTTGATTCAACAGTTTTTTACGGTTTTCAGTAAACTTTTAGTGGTTTCGTTTTCAGTTTATTGAAGTCTGGTGTCAAATTTTGCTTCTTTACTCTGAGACTGAACTCAGTAGACACTTACATAGCCCAAAGTGTTTCTGCATAGCCAACACATCTCTCAAACTGCTCAAACCATATTCGGTTCTTCATTCGGTTCAAACAATTTCCTCCGGGATTAATAAAGTTTTCTGATTCTGATTCTGATTCTGATTCTGATTAAGGCTGTACAGACCATGGGATGTAGGACACAGTATGACCTAGGTGAGCTGTAAAAATGAACAAAACCATAACACTATGTTCACAAAGTAAGCAAAACCTGATCACAGCATGCAGTTTGTGTGGCGTGTTTTTAAATAGAAATCTGATCTATTTGAGTTCTAGTGCTTGTTAGCAATGTTAGCTTCACAGTGACATACAGTGAGTGGCTTGGTTCTAACGGAGACGGCTAAAATAAGACTAAACAGACATTATGGCTGTGTTACAAAATTACTGTAACATACTCACCCATGACTGTATTTTTGTATCACATCTTTTTGGTCTATTGCTAGTTCCTCCAGTCTGAGGGCTAGAGAGTGAGGGAGGTCGCGAGCAGAGGGTGGTTTGGGTCCCAAGCCTGGAGGCAGACATGGGTTATGGGCAGCTGCGTGTGTGTAAAGACAGTGGGTGACGATGTGGCAGGCAGGAGCGTGCCTCTCCGGTTACAGTATCTGTCTATAAAAACCGCTCCCGCGTCAAGCACCCCTCTCTTTCTTGACCCCCCTGGGTCCCCAGAACTGTACGAATGATGAAAGCTACATCTGGGGTTGCAGTCCCACAAACCTGCCTTGTTTATTAGCCTACTTTTGATGTCTGCACCTAGTTAAGGGCTCACTCGCCTGAAATTAGACTGAGCAGCAGGGTGGCATGTGGGATGTCTCCTTGGGAGGCATCAGCTCGACGAAAGACGAAACTTTTCCAGTGGTCAGTCTGATGGATGCATTTTCGGTGTAGTGTAGAGTGCAGTATCTGGTTATTCACAAACTTTGGTGTAATGCTTAGATTGGCGAGATACATATTCCTGACAAAAAATCAGTGTATCTGACTATCAATGTATCTGTTACAGGGTAGTATATGTTAGTTAGAGGTTTCTAATCAGTAGTGCCTATCTAATAAGGATTAAGAACATCTCTCGGCACCCGCTGAATAGCATTTCCCTATTAAAATATCTGACATTCCCCATGACATTCAGGGCTTGCTGAAAGACCCGGAGGAAGCCAAGTTAAAGCCTAGTCTCTTATGGGCTTAGCTCCGATGAAGGCTGTTTATTGCGGATTTCTTTACTGCGCTGTGTGGCGCACACCTTTTTTACTGCGCGGAGAGAGGGCTTAACAGTTGGGAAACGAGTAATAAGCGCCATGTGAACGATGCAGGTCCATCTGAATGAGCTCCCTCTGATGCTGTTTACAAGAGCCCGGCCTTTTTAAGAGTCTCTTCCCTAACCGCGGAAAGTCAAATTGCCCTCTGCTTAATTATTGTCAGGGTGTATGATTTTAACAGGGGCCTGATCACAATGTGATATGCTGAACAATTTTATGTCGGCTTTTTCAGTATAGGATATCTTTATTCTCTGGGGATGGATTTGTTTACTGTTGTGCTGCGTCGTTCTTCACCTTTCCTCATACAGAAATATATTCTTTACTCATTCACTTCAGTTCAGTTGCTCTCTATGCTGCCTATTATTTTTCTTTATTTACTCTGTTTGTTTATTCAGTCATTCTTCTCCATAAATGTCTTTTTCTCTCAGTGTTATGAGTTGTTGGTGTGTGTCTTTTGAAGCTATAGGAAAATGGCATGTCTGGGAATTTATGAAGCCTTCATCAGCTGACCCAGACACAGATATAATTCTGAATTCTGAATTCTGTTTTTAAGACAGTCTTCTTGTAAGGAACTGGGCTGTAGTAGTTCTGCTTGTAGAAATGTATTAGATTGGCCAGTAGGTGGCATGAGAGATGTGAATGGGCAACGGACAGAGTCAGGAAGGACCGGGAATTTTCCCTGCTCCATTTTTTGAAGTAAAGTAAAGTAAAGTAAAGTAAAGTGGCCCCTTATAGTGACACGTGAACACACGACACCACAGCACAGCACACAATGTGAACAATGTGAAATTCTTCCTCTGCATTTAACCCATTTACCAAGTGAAGCAGGGGGGTGCCACCAACGGGATCTGAATTTAAAATTTGGCTGAACTGTCACTGCCTGATGTCTGACATGAGAGTTTTGAGATGAGATGAGAGTTTTGTTTTTGGATATTTTTGTGTTTTTTAAATACAGTCATGACCAGGAGATAAACGCATTTCTGATTAACCACTATTTTATCATTACCGACATAAAAACTCAGAATACACATGCAGGTTCACTTGTTTTGGAGAGAAAATGGCTACATATGCATTGTCAGTGTGACCCCTATCACCACCACTTAAAAAATAAGACTGACTCAGTTTCTCTTCAGTGCGCAATTTCACATCACACTGCTCTGAACAACTGCACTATGCAGATTTGGAAAAATTGTTGGAATTACACTTTAACAATATACAAAGTAATACTCTATACTGTGACTCTGTACTAACATGTAACTGTTCTAACATTATTTTGTTTGGGACATTCGGCAGGTACTTAGCCTACTGTTTTATAGTGTTGAGGGCGTGTATCTGTCCATGCCTTGTCTGTCCTTCAGATGACTGTCAATCAACCTCTCCAGCTGCAAATATGAGAGTGGTGAGTATCCTGCAATTAACAGCGAGCCATAGTAAGTCTGTAAGTATTAAGTAAGTATTGACTGTCATTTGAATATTGTCTAGATTTATATTCTGTGGATCCAGGGGTGAGAATCGGTCTGTTTGGTTGTATTAATAATATTTTTAGGGGCCTGTAAATGGCAATAGACCAAAAAGATGTGATACAAGAATACACTGATGGGTGAGTATGTTACAATAATTTTGTAACACAATCATAATGTCTATTTACTATTATTTTAGCCATCTCAGTTAGAACCAAACATGCACTCACTGTATGGATCACAGCAGTTACTTTTCCAGCTACTGTAACAAATAGTTTGATGTAACTATAAAAGTTTGTTTATTTTGCTTTTTAGAAGTCACTGTGAAGCTAACATTGCCAGAACTCGAATAGATCAGAATTTATATTTTAAAAAATACATCACATAAAATTTGTCTCAACCTGCTCATGTTTTGAGCAGATTTTGCTTGCTTTGTGAACACTGTTGTGAAATGGCTGACCATAGTATTATGGTGTTGTTCATTTTTACATTCTCACTGTACCAAAAGCATTGAGAACATAATCGCAGGGTCAATCAATAGCCTTTAGGACCCTGAGCAGACACTGTGTCTGTCTGTGGAGGCCAATAAAAGTGTGGCATGTCTCATTGGCAGGCTGTGTGCGCATACTGACTGTTCTGTATTCAGAGCCAGTGGTGTGTTTAACTTACTGTGTCTCCTACACATGCTGGTAACATGGAAACCTTTGCTTTTCAACACACACAGGCAACCACAGTACTCAACCACAGAAGAACACTTGCTGCATTCTGATAAATTACCCTTTAGGCTCACACACATATGATGGCACATTAAGTTATAATTTGTATTCTTATTTAGAGCTGTGTTATGATGATATAACTCAGAAAGAGATACTGATCGGTATAGATAAAATAGGTGAGAACAGTCCAAATTAAACATGCAGCCTAGCAGTCTTGAGGGATGAAGCCTGACCTTTGTGAGATATTCTTTTCAAGAATAGGGTTACAAATTTATTTTGTATTGTCATTCCTAGTCAGAAAATTAATACATTTTAGTTTCTTATCAGCTGGATGGCTTTTCACATTATTGAAGTAGTTTTGCTATCATGACCATGTGTCTTTTTCAGTAATCCACAGTGTGTTTTCCCACTTGTGGGACTAATAAAGGTGTGTCTTATCTTAAAAATATGGCACTGTAATCTGTTTGGGCAGCACGGTGGTGCAGGGGTTAGCGCTGTTGCCTCACAGCAAGAAGGTCCTGGGTTCGTCTCCCAGGTTGGGCGCAGGGTCTTTCTGTGTGGAGTTTGCATGTTCTCCCCATGACCGTGTGGGTTTCCTCTGGGAGCTCTGGTTTCCTCCCACCGCCAAAAACATGCATGCATTGGGGGATAGGTCAGTTGAGCACACTAAATCGCCCCTAGTTGTGAGTGTGAATGGTTGTCTGTCTCTGTATGTGGCCCTGCAATGTACTGGCAATTGTCCAGGGTGTACCCCGCCTTCATCCATTGCAGCTGGGAGAGGCACCAGACATATTCAATGATATTGCACATTCTAATGATAATGATTTAGCACACAAAAATAAATTGCACATCAGAGTAGCATGTGCATTTTAGAGGTAAAACATTCATAATTTACATTTTTTGTTAATACATATCTCCGTTTTTAACAGTTGGACGTGCTGCATGTAGGTATTGCTTAAAAAAAAGTGGGAGATGGCAAGGTCTGATTGTGTACTAGACAGACCTATCTATCTCTCTGGAGTGCCTAATGGACATGAAAATTTACCAGGTGTATTGTGTACCCCTGTATTCACTACGGAAGGTGTCACGCAGCTGGTAGCTTAGGGGGTTGAATCCCAAGACTGCTAAGCACCTCTGAGGTACCCTTGAGCAAGGTACCGTCCCCACACACTGCTCCCCAGGCGCTGTGTTCCTGGCTGCCCGCTGCTTCACTTGGTGAATGGGTTAAATGCAAAGGAAGAATTTTGTGCCATTCACACTGTGTGCTGTGGTGTGTTCACATATGACAGAATGGAAACTTTGTCTTTCATGATGGCCCTTTGAAAGAGACTGGGTAAACAGTGCCAGTTCACATATATAATAACAAATCTTTGCGAGCTCACATACTGAGTGACAAGTAACATTCAGTGCCCAAATGACCTCCTCCTGAGTCCTATTTTTGTATATTTATATTAAAATATGATAGACCTAAGTAGCCAACATATTTTTCCATGATTATTTGAAATGTGAAGTAGGGTTATAAAGATTAATAAACAATTATTTCTAAGTCTTTGAAACTCAAGCAAACCACTGTAAGAGCTATTAATTCTGTAGGGAGAAATTTTCAAACAATGATGAGTCTTTCCAGAATTGGCCAACTCACCAAAATTCCTCTGAAATCACAGCAATGATATATATGGAAAGTCACAAAGATGAACATTCAAGGAACTGTAAGCCTTACTTGCCTCAAATATGGTCTGTATTCATGATAACACCATTAGAAAGAGAATGGGTACAGCGGCAAGCCGAAAATCACCTCTAACCAAGAGGAAAATAAAGACTTTGTCTCAAATTTGCCAGAAAATACCCTGCCCCTTGGATACCAGCACTTAAAAATGATGGTGGAAATATGATGGTTTGGTGATGTTTTGCCATGAATTTGAGGGGGCAAGCATCACATCCCCACTTGAAAAAACATGCCTACCTAGCTAGGTCTGAAACTTTCACCATTTTAGCTGTTGTTTCACACATAAACATCTGTAAGGAACAGGACGATATAAAACAGCAATGTAACATTATACACAGACAGGCAACTGTTAACATTCAAACTGTAACAACTGAAGTGAAGGATGTTTCAAACAATTGCAGTTATGAGCTTTAAAATGCTAAAATTCATGAATGTTTGCTTGACCGTAATGTAATTCTGTCACCAGGTTAGTGGTAATTGGCATCTTAACAGGGCTAACACATAAATGAAACACCTTTTAAAATGAATTACAGGGTTTCTGCATTGAACTTGGCTTGCATATGTGTTCGTGTAAACAAGCTCTGGAAAGGTCTCTGTGCTCTTTGGTGGCCATTATGCACCCACAGGGATGGACAGATCAGTACTGAAATAAATACTTCTGATCCTAATGTTTTTAATCCAAGAATCATTCCTCACATTAAAATATGGGTATTGAGGGTCTGATGTAGATATTTGCACCAGGTTCAGACTCACAAACTGCAGCAGGAGCCTCAAAGTGCAGTTTAGAGGCTGTGTGCTTGGTAAAATGCAAATGCTTCTTTTATTCATGTATATGCATATGACAGAACGGTAGGTGGAGGTTGCTGATTACATATTACATTTAATGTGCTAAAATAGGCCACCTCACATGAACACCTGATCCCAAGGGCTCAAACAGTGTTATTTCGATAGTAAATAGTCTTTCAGCACATGTTTGAAGCGTGTATCTCCCTGTAGTCACTGTGTCTGATGTCTTTTAAAAGCTACTTTGTACTTTAATAAATCAAGTGAAATATGTAATCAGCCACATTTGTTTAATGTCCCAACTTTATGCATAATTCTGACACAGCCCTCTTTCAAATACATATGTGTGTCTAGGCTCATGTACTGCTTTTGTATATCACACGGGCTTTGACAGTCTTTGACAGTGGCGGCAGAAGGCGGTTTAATCGATGTTTGAGATTTGAACATGTTCTTAAAGCATGTTAACCAACACATTTACATGTATCTCCTTATTTAGCCTACAGCAGTTTTACCCTGCTCATTCATGCTTAAGTTCTAAGGAGTGCTGCCTTTTGAATGAGCTGTAAAACAGGGCAGCCAATCAGAAAATAATTTTTTTTCCATTTAACAGTTTTAAAGTGACAGTAACAGAAACAGTGTGTTTTAAGGGACAGACAGGTTGGAATTGGTCAAGTAAGAATAAATTATGATGAATTATGAATTATATATTTGGTACACAAACACATACAAATGTCATGGAAAAAAATAAAATAGAGGAAAAATGTAGAATATAGGCTCTTTAAAACCAGCTTGGCCAATCAGTGCAGTTTAGAGGCTGTGTGCTTGGTAAAATGCAAATAGTTCAATATTGTACCAAAATAATTTTACTTTTGATATAAAACACCCATTAACACTTGCTTGGTGCTGTGAAGTGTCACCCTATCAGAAACATTGATTGGTTAGAGGCGCATTTGCATATACGTCTGTCAGTATATATGTCAGTATTGCAGAGACCAATACTGTGATAATGATTAACAGACATGATTAACAGATAGCTTGCTTATCCCTACATTTTACACACACAAAGAAAATGAGTGGTGTCGCCCACCCTACTCCACTGCCACAGAAGGGCTACCTATCCTGGCCCTTGTACATGGACAGACAGTCAGGCAGTGGTCATTAATAACTGTTATTTATCATAAATAACATTTATAATGAATAAAACATCATACAAAGGCTGACTTAGGGAATGATTAGTTTTAGGTTTTTGTCCATAGTTGTCACAAGGTGCTATAGATAATTAGAAAAAAGAGCTATGTATACCTCCCCTAAAACATCTGCTGTCTTTATGTATTATTGTGATGCTGAATATAATTTCAGAGTTAATAGTCAAAGGCATAAATTATTGCATAATCATGTATGATAGGATCATTTTCTCTACAACATAGGATGTTGCAGCACTTATAACTGCCATGTCTAGTAGTCTGTTTTAATGTTTTTACCCCCAACAGAAGATCAATCACTTTCCTGGCATGAATGAGATCTGTAGGAAAGACATGTTGGAACCTAATATGAAACAAATGCTGAAGCATTTTGTCCAAAGAGTATAACATCTTTCCAAAGACCTGGGGCCTCATTTATCAAGCGTGCATAAGAACAGATCTGTGCGTAAAGCGTGCGTACGATCGTTTCTGCGCAAAGT
This sequence comes from Alestes dentex, assembly GCA_037576975.1. Taxonomy (NCBI): domain Eukaryota; kingdom Metazoa; phylum Chordata; class Actinopteri; order Characiformes; family Alestidae; genus Alestes; species Alestes dentex. The sequence continues at coordinate 9,332,058 of JBBIGA010000027.1, read as the reverse complement.
GTGAACTTGTACTTGTGCTTAGAAATGTGCGTAAATGTACGCACACCTCTGACCATGTACGCACAACACCCAGTGGTAGAATTGCGAAACTGCATGTTTGAACCTCGCAACAATGTGACCATCTATTTTGAATGTCATTTGATTCATAATTACTAAATGTATTAATTAGCGAAATT
>JBBIGA010000027.1:9310688-9327082 GCA_037576975.1 Alestes dentex | reverse complement strand
ATAGGACTAAATGGAGACAGATGATTCGCTGTGGCGACCCCTGAAGGGTAAAGCCGAAAGAGAAAGAAGAAGATCTGGTGTCACTTGAACCGTTTGCACTGTGGGAAGAAGACTGCAGCACTAATACAACCAGTGCCAGATACCAAACAGCAGCTGTGGCCAGTGTGTTGCATAGTAGGAAACACAGACCAGCTTCAGTCTGCAAAGGTGGGTGAATGGCAAACTCTCTTGCCAACACAGCTTTTGTCTCGCAGTTATCTTTAAGGTTTTTACAAAATAGCACAGTTGATGAAAAGGTAGCATCAAAATTATTGGTTTATATTAATGATATTGGATCAACAAGATTGCTCATAATAATGGAAATGCCATCAAAGTACATCAAGCTAAATAGGTCATCTGTGTTATGTTGAGTGCTAAGTAGTGTTATATGTCAGCTATAAAAGTGAGCATTGGCCGCCTATGGATGTTCGAGGCTGCTCCGAAGACAAAAGGAGCCCAGTTCTTTGTGTTATGTTTACCGCTTGATATCTCTCAGTTGCTTGCTTTGGTATAACAATTTAATGGGACTTTAACTTTCTCTGTGTTTCTGCCTTATTCCTCTTAGGGCCTCACCTTAACATTATCCTATTATTTGTTGAAGAATCGCTTTTATTCAGCATTTGCCTTGTAATCATAGAGAAGTGCTTATATTTTTGCCTCTTCAGTTTAAGAGTGAGTGAAACACAGAAAAAGGGGCATTCCTAGTTGATGTTATTTGAACAGTATTGGGAGTTTTACATTTCTGGGCAGACATTAGCCATTTCCCATTTAGGTAAACTAGGCATTTGCCTGTGAAGAATATAACTTTTCAAGTGTTCTGCAAGCTTGCTTTGTATGCAGTGGAGTGGTGGCCTGGTGGGTAGGAAACTTGCCTCTGGGCCAAGAGGCTATGGGTTCGAATCCTATCTTCAGCATACCACCACTGGGTTCCTGAGCAAGACCCTTAAAACCACATCACTCCAGGGAGACTGTGTATTGTGTATATTGCTGAAATTACCCGCTTGACTACTTGACCTGACTTGACATTGATACGTAACAGATACGAGAAATGGATACTGTGCAGGGATTTGCTGGGAAAGTTATTTGTGTATTGACCAACCCATCGCAAATCTTGTAGGCTGGGGGCAGGTAAAAATGTTTAGCCTGCTATGGGCAAAAGAAAGCCTGTAACTCTGGAGTAAGACACTGCAGCCTGACTATTGTTGACTAATCTCAAAGGTAGTGGTGAAATCCTAGCAAGGTGACATTATTATACTTTTGACCTGTTACATTATATTTCTGTTTTCTTTGTTTTGCTTTTTTCCAGGTGTTGCTTCACTTGGTCAGCTGGGTCTCCGTGGCAAACACACCATCTATTCCTTGGCAGAGATTCAAGTGTTTGGCTATTTTCCCAATTCCCTGCGGCCTTTAATTGCAAAGTCTCCCTTCCCTAAGCTATAAGAAAAGCATCAGTTTTCCTCAGAGCATCATATAATCTCAATTCCTGCTCCCATGGTACAGAAGCGACCAGTCATCACCCTTGAATCCCTAAAGCCTAGTGCATCTTCATATGCTGACAGAGGGGAATTCAGGTGAGTTGGTACTTTGTCATGTATGTAAGTTATATTTTGAAAGACTTGGAACTTTACCTGTGACAGAGAATCAATTTATGTCAATATATGTGCATCTATGTGGATTAAATATGATTTGTTTAGAAGTATATATAATTGATTAGATGCACTTCAGGTTTTGCTTTCATTATGCATACTTGTACAGATATGTACAAACTACATGTGAAAACTATAATTTACATGACTATAAATTGCAGTGTAATTGCATTTACATCTACATTTACATTTACGGCATTTAGCTGATGCTCTTAATCAGAGCAACATACATCTGTGCTCAAGTAGTCCATATCTGTTCATCAACCATGTTCAACCAAGTTACCGCCAGTTAAGTTACACCTAAACATCTCCTGTCAGGGAAAAATCAGAGATCAAAGCAAAAGTAATGAAGGCATGGAGTTAAGAGTAATTACACACACACACACACACACACACACATGAGAAGAGTCTTGGCGCATGTCTTCCTCTTCTTTTGAGCAACAGAGGTTCTAGACTAGCAGTGCTTGATGCCCTGAGAGGACGAGAAGTGAGACGCTGCTTGATCAGTGCTGATATGTACCGAGGTGCAAGACCATTCTTGGCCTTGAAGACAAGTGTTAAATACATGACCATAGGGACCAGCAGTGCTGGCACCAAGGGGGGGCATTCGAAGGCACTGCCCCCCCTAGCGAATCACCAGGCCCCCCCAGCGAGTCGCTCATATGTAGGGGAGGACTGGAAATCGATGCATTCTGGAAAATTCCTCGAGATCAGGCAGCAAGGTGCACGGAACCACAGTCGACATCAGCCAGCACCCCCCCTCGGAACCACGGTCGACACCAGCCAGCACCCAAACCACGTCCAATACTGCCCGCCCATAGTCAGTTAGATGCCCGCCCAGTTGGTCTGCTCTGGCGCCAGCACCGGGGACCAGTGAAGTGACCATAGGGAGCCAGCCTTAGTAAAGGTGTGGTGTGTAAGAATTTTGAAAGCAGTTGCATTCTGAATCAGCTGAAGTGGTTTAGTTACCTTTAGTGGAAGTCCATCCAGTAGAGAGTGCAGTAGTCCAGTTTAGAGATGAACAGAGACTGGACGAGTAACTGTGTAGCTTTTGTGGTTAGAAAGGGCCGGATTCTGGAGATGTGGTCAACCGGTCTGACTAATCTTCATTAAGCATAACACCAAGATTTCTTACCTTCTTTGAAGGGACTTCATTGCCTAAGACCCTCTTATTCTCATCACATATGTATGTTTCTGAAGAAATCTTACTACCACAAGGTGAAGAGAGAGTGGAAGTGGTCACCAACTAAATAAAAAGATGTGAATACATTTTATGGATTGTAAATTCAATGTTTTTCAGTTATTGAAACAGGATTGCCCTCTTTATTTCATATTTGTAATCTATCTACTCATAATGTCTCCTCTCTGTCTGTCTGTCTATCTGTCTAAATATTATATATTTATGTGCTTTTGAGCTCTTATGGAATAAGTATCAATCCTTTTTTTCTCCTTAGGAATTTTGATGTGCTGATTTGGATGCTGATATATTCACTGACAGTCAAAAAGAATTGCTCAAGTGTGTGTCATAAACTGATATTTAGTTGTTTTGTTTTAATGGGTCTCTCTCTTCTTTTTACTTAAAGCAAGAAAACCAATACAAATGACTGGCCATTCCATGAAAATGTGGTGACATATTGTTTTTCCAAGTGAGTGGTATGAGGACATTTTGGTGACATGGCAAGCACAATCAGCAAACTTAAATCTCACTAAGAGGAATGGTATGACAAATTAAACCTAGCTACTATGTAATTAAACCTAGTTACTAAGCATTGAAAAGCAGAGAAAAGTAAACAAAAAGCTAATTGTCAAACGATGTGTTTTTGAGTCAAAGTACTAACGCACGCCCATTTCCATGATTACAGATATGCTGCTGTCATGTCTATGCCACCTCCATCACGCCCCGAGCGGAGTCCGTCACCGGAATTCTGACCTGGAGATTCCCCATCACGCCCACTGTCTCCACGTGCCGATTTGTTAATGTGTGCCTGGCAACGCACCTGCAGCTAGTACGTCTGAGCCCAGCTGATTTGCTTTGCCTATAGGCGCCAGCTCACGGCCGACCCAGCAGTCTCGCGTGCTGTCTCCCTCATCACTAACCCTAGTGACCGAACGTCGTGCGCTCATGCTTTGAAGAAAAGTTCTGCAGCTTCATCTCTCCAGACACTCGTGCTGACCGATGCCTCCAACTTCTAAGCGTCAATACTGACTGGAAGCACCTGTAAGAGGCCCCAGCACAGAGTACGACCCATAAGCTGAGACTCTGCTTTCCTTCCCTCTCTGTTTCTCTCAAGCGCTACACCGTCGTGCTACACACGTAACCACTCAGCAGAGGAGCGACGTCTTCGTCCCTCAGATGAGAGTAACCCTTGTGTTTCACTGGACGAAGGAGACTGGCTCTGAGCACTTCAGTTAAAGACTGTTCTGCCTAAGTTTCTCCCAAAGTTTGAGATATATGCCCATTTTTCTGAAGCATGTTTTATTTTTGACAGCATACATTTGGTTTGGAAAGTGATAAAGAGGCTTCACAATTCTCTTGGGTAATTTGATTTGCTCTAATGCCAGCTTTGCAGTATGTGATCTCTTGTAAATGCTTCCTGCACCGTTTGTGACTAGCATTACAGCATTCCAGACATCTGTGTACTGCTATTATTATAGGAGAGCTTATACTCAGTCTGTAGCACTTGTGTAACATCTCCCACCCCCACACTCTTTTCTGCCTGTGCGTTAAGACTGTGGAGCAGCTGTTGTCCAGACTATGACCTGCTTGAAAGACAATATGAGACTAGTAGCCCTGCAGTCCCCAGAAATCCTCTATTCTCTAAATGTAGTAATTCTGCTGTGGATGATGTGTCTACATGGTTTACCGCAAATTCAAGACCGTGGACAGTAACTCTAGATAATTTCACTTTGATGGATGCCAATACAACGTACTGTCAGATGAAGCAAACACTACTGAGGCACCCTCATGACATCAGTGCACAGCAGTATAAAATTCGGAGCATATTTCACCAAAGCCTGATAACAGAGTCTTAGTGCTATGGCACTGGAGTTTCAGAACACTTTTATTTCAGCCACGCTCTAAGTACCACTGGTTCCTTTCCACATATGAAATTTCAAATACAATAAATCCTAAATTGTTTTTAAAGAAGGCACTTTCACTGGTCTTTATTATTCTAACAGTTTCAGGAAACCACTCTTAAGCAAGAGCATTTAGTTTTCACAGAAAGTATATTGCTTGGTTTTTTTCATGTCAATTTGCAACCAAGTCGAACTCAATTCTGTAAAAAGGATTAATAATGGCCTACCTGAGAAACCTCCTTGCTGCATAATATGAAGCTTTGCTTCCCAGGTGGTTCATTGGAAATGGTATAGGAAGCGATCCCTTGAAGGACATGGGGCACAATTAGGACTCGCTGTCATGTCACCATGCCCACCTCTTGGCTCCCCCAGGGCCAAGCAGCAGGATGTTGTAAATATAACACAGTGGTGCTCTCTAGACAAAATAAAGCTTTTACTGTGTGTTCTCTCAGCTTTCTCACTACTTTCAGAAACCAGAGCTTTTTTTTACAGTGAATACTAATTTACCACCATTCTCACAATTCACATAGGGAAGAACGTACATTTTATTGTCAGTTCCCACCTACTTGTATCACAGCTATTTTCCACCATTCACATGTTGAGTTATTGTCTTAGAGCAAGGTGATGGTGAATGGTATGGTTTTCATTTACATAAAGCTCCAGGTAAGCACAGTTAAAAGCGAGAATGAAGTGTCCCAAAATGGGCTCTTTTGCCAGTTTTTGGTTCTTGAGTAGTTCATCTGTATGCTCCTCTAGCTCCATATTCACACACAGGCATACACAAACATATTTCTATCATAATTTTTGTAGGATTGCATTTCTCATGACTAATGTTTTGAATGTTCTAATAAATTAAAAATGTAAACATTAACATTAATATATCACTGTGCCATATCAAGAACAAAATGTTTAAAAAAAAAGGTTCTGAGTTACAATTCTGACTTTTTGAAATAGTTGTCCCAGACCAATGCTGGTACAATGCAAATATTTAGTATACTGGTACCACTTTACAATAAGACCTTTTATAAAGGGTTTATGAATGCTTTCAAATAAATATATTAACGGTTGTTATTTAAATAAAAAGCACCATAAAACCAATAATCAGTAGTTATAATTGTAGTCTGATTGTAAAGTACTACCAGCATAGTTAGTTTCTGTTTGGACTTAAACAATCTTTTGAGCATACCACAATTTTCTATACTTAATTTATATATTTCAGAATCATATTTGAGGGCATATCCTTTTTATTTGCTGTATGCATCTGGTGGTCTTCTCTGACCACAAATGAATGCATAAATAAAATAGGTAATACTTCTTCCATGTGAAAGATGTAAATGAACTTGGGTTGAATCGGACAACATACTGCACTAAGCCCCAGACAGCAGCTGAAATTTGTGGCCTTTAAGGACCATGATCTCTTGATGAAATTTAGCAAAGCGCATCACTAAACTAAAATGAAAGAGGTTCATTTTAGCTTAGTAACAGATGAAGCAAGCCCTCTGCTTTTTCCAGCACCTGTAACAGGTGCGGCTCAAGTAAGCTAAAGCACCTGGATCATGGCAGGTGCTGTAATCCATGCTAACTTGCAGAGATGAATCAGTAGTTTTTTGTTAATGCTTATTTACAGACTGAATCGATGTTTTTTGAACAATAGTTCTACCAGAACCTAAACTTGCAGTTTTTGCTAGCGTGACTATGAGATTGTTTCTGCTGTTACTGTTACTGAGAGCACATTTCAGAGCAGTTATGAATTTAGGTAGACTTTTCAGTAAGCGGTTCTCTCAGTATATGATTTTGGCTCATCATTAGAGAAAGCACTGAACCTGTCTTTGGTGATTAGTGGTCTCAGACAACTCTGTCCACCTCCCGTTGTTTTGTCTGGCTGGACTCTGTGTTAAGGCACGTTGGACCCATGCTGCAGTGGGTTATGTCTAGTGTGGGCTATAATGACAGGATAAGTGTGGTGTAGTATCTGTAATTTTGATAAGTGTCTCTTAGTTTAGCCACTGTCTAGGTTGACAGGCTAGGATAAAAGACACCTTAACAGGTGCAGGAGATTTTACATCACAGAGATTTAGATGAATTCGATGACAAAGATATTCCGTTTAATATTTGCTTGAGGTTTTTCATTAGTTCATTTCATTGTTTCATCATTTGATGTCATGATGGAAATATCCTTAATGCAGATTTTGAGCACAAAATACAGACATACTGTAATCAAAATGTGTTCATAAATACTTTAATAAACTTGTTTGTCATAGAGCTTTTTATGAAGCAAATATATACACAGGTTAATTTTACAGTATCTAGTAGCAGCATTCTTTGTAAATGACAAGTAAATTATAAAATATCACCTGTTTTAGAAAGTCCATAAACTATCATTTAAACATTTCCACATACGTGAAACAAAAAACAGTGTCTTAGGTAAGTCTGGATGGGGTAACCCTTTCTCTACCTTTGTGTGGTTGCGAGATGATTCTTCTTTGGAGAGGGGTGGCAACCAACCTTCCTTCTAATAATCTGTCTTGCTTCAAAATCTACTCCTAGCACTAATCTAAAACATCTTGTGAGTTTGAAGACCATGATTAACATCCGTTAAATTTAACTCCCATTAAACCATATGGTAAAACAGGAGATGGGTTGGTGACTGGTACAAAGATGTAATGCCTAATGTTAAATAACTTCCTGCTTTTACTGAGACAAAGGTACTTCTTCTCTGCATTCTAATAATGCAGCTGCAGGTTTTTGGCTGCCGGACAGACTCAGACCAAGGCTAGGTCCCCCTCTAGTCTTGAGGAGTTGATCGGGTCCCCAGTGAAGGCAATAGGGGCAAGGACAGGCTGGAGGATGTTGCAATGTGTGCATGGGAGGATAAAGTACTGGAGATGGAAGACCACCAATCCTAGTGTAAGAAGATTGTGAAAGGCGCAGGGTGTCCAGTGGTCTCAGGGAGGCAATGTTATAAGGAGTGGACAGACCGGAAAGTGGGGTCATGCTTCCCATCCCAAGATGAGAGTACATGTGTAAGGGGATATGAGGCAGCAGGGGGTATGGCAACCCTGCAGCTGCCTGGCTCACCATGAAGGCACACAGGTTTGGGTCCAATGGGTGAGGCCAGCTCAGACTGTGGCGCTGCCGCTTATCCTTCATCCGTCTGTTCTGGAACCATACCTGCAATTAAACGGAGGAAGCAAGGTCCTGGTAAGACAAGTAGTACCGTGCTAAATGCATCTACTATTTGCTTGTGTTCTGTCTTAAAATGGAAAATCTTAAAATCAGTAGAAACAGAACCGTCCCCTTACTACCCATTACTCAACTTCCAGCATAACATCTGAATACTTTTTGTAGTTACCACAGCTCAGACTCAGCCAATTAATTAGACCTGCTCTCTTTGAAATTATTTAAACTTTCAAACAATTCCTAATGTTAAGGATTATCGTTCAGCAGCTTCAACAAATTTGTCTATTTGGTAGTAACTATAAAACCAGTGCGTCAAATTTGCAATTTTGAGTGTGGTCCAATACACACTTGTCGTTTTAGAGGATAAAAAGCATTTTAAATGTCAAACACTAACCTTAATAGTAGTTTCGGGGAGATTGAGCGCTGCGGCCAACTCGCACCGTCTAGCTCGGGAGACGTAGCTCTCCTTGCCGTACTCCTGCTCCAGGCGGCACAGCTGCTCTCGGGTGAACGCGGTCCTGTGTCGCCGGCTCTGCTCACCTCCGGCCATTAGCGCCATGCGAGGGCAGGAATCCTCTTCCCCATGGTCACTGTCAGCATGAGCAACGGATGAAACTGGAGACTCCCTGCCCTCCGCCACTGCACATAAAAGAAACTCTCATTCATCGCTCAGTTATGACGACTAGACTTTAATTTCAGAATATCACTACTGAGGTGAAAGCAAAGGCTGAGATCTTACGCGGCCTTGAGTTATTTTTTAAACTTATGAGGCCAAAAAGCACATTGTATGATGGGATCACGTGTGCCCAGTACTGTCCAGTACTAGTGATATGCTCAGTTTAATAAAAGAGGGACTTGTATTTACTCCATCTTATAACAAAAATGGTGTTGCTAAACATTTTCACAATCATTTTCTTCCACAATATCACGAGTCAGTCAGAAAGAAACAGACACATGTGTACTCACGCATCTTCTTTGGCGTATTCCCCAACAACACTTTGACCCCTGGACAGTGCACAAGGAAATAGTAGTCCAGATATGCAGAAGTGGAGTCCCTACGTGTGTGAGCGATCTCGTTGCTGTCCCCACCACTGAAGGCACCTTTGTTGACCCAAGTCAAATTCGTTTATAGGGGGAACGATGAGTTGTTTTTGTAGCCTCTGCCCACCACCCCCTCCCTGTACGCGCTCCCTCTCCACTCGTCCCGTCTTCCACTAATGAGAGGCGCACACTATCCGCCAAGGCGCCGCCTGGGCGCGCGGACACAGGGAGGTGTTAAAGTGCCTTTGGTCTCCGACCTGCCTTTGTACTTTTTTGTTATGGAGAATTAAGATCGACCTCCCTTTTGCTTACTGTCAGAGAGACAGAGAGAGGGGCCAGGGCGGCAGCTTCGGGCCGTTTGATGTCTGTATTTCAGAGGTCGAACATTAAAGCATAATGTGGGCAGATATACCGAACAAATGTCCTTTGAATTAATAAGAATTGCAAATGAATGAAATATGAGAATTGCAAATTAATGAAATATCCTACATGATCCCAGTTTTTGTCGTTCAAGTTTGCTTCTTTTGACCAAACGCAAGTTTCCATGCAAATGCAACAGGTTGACACATTTTTAAGCGTGTAAATTCACAATTTTTAATTGGAGTAATTGCGCTGTATGACTTGCTGCCGCTGTACTAGTGTATTTTGTAACTCAGCCCAGAAAAGGATGGATTCTCCTGAATATTGGTTCCTCTCACTGTTTGTGAGACAGAGTAAAAGCCTTCATAAAAACGAAAATGAATTGAAAACAGTCCAGGCCGTTTTTACCCAGGACGCTGTGGCATGGTTCTTTATCCGGCCAGTAACTTTTAGTCTAATCTGCCCCACTGCTTCACATTTGTGCAATAGCTAAACACGCAACACAACATAAAGCTCAGTGCTGAATGAATGTCTCCGGTGTTAAATTCACCGTTTAACTGTGTCTTGTTAAAAAATTGAATTCTTGTAAGAGAACGTCTCCATCTGAACGTTAACACACACGCACATGCATACACACAGTGTACAAACGGAATGTTTGTGTTCATTCTGACTCAAAATGCGTAATTGTCTGATAACAGATCAACTAATCGTTTCATTAACTTTTGCGAACAGCTTGTAAGAATTACATTAGACCTTTCATTGTTAAATGGGAAGTAAGGACTTGCCTAACAATCAATCAATCAATCAAACAAGCAAACACAAATAACATATTCAGTCTCCACTTCTTTGACGCGAAACTACAAAAGAACCATTTAGGTTCTCTAAAGAATTTTGAGACGTTTCTTGAGTCGGTTCCCATATAGTAATGCTCCTAAGAACCCTTAGGCAGTGGGTTACATCATTGTATTTTATACAATGTAGTAATACACAGAACTCTAAAGAACCTTTTAGTGGATAGCTTTTAAGAAACAATTTCGTAACTGAAATTTAAGTGCGGGGAACAGTTTTGAAGTTAACAGAATTTCCACATTCTCTAAAGGTTCTATAGTTTTCTTTCATATACACATAAACCAAAAACTTTAAGAAACATTCATTTTAATAAACTCTTGTTTTTTCAATTTCCGGTTTGCTATGTGCTGCTGTATTCAGTCTAAATAAGCAAAAGTGTAAATAGACAGTAAGCTTCTTTCTGTTCCATTGTATATGACTCCACTCCATCAGATGGCTTGACATTTCCGCTTTGTCTGCAGTGGACTTATGGCTCCACCAAGACTAAAGCATATGTCGCGCCTTGGTGGCAGAATGGCGCTATATATAGGCGAACAATAGTCCTTCACACACCTGGGTTTGTTTATTCAAACAATCCAAGTGTACGTTCCCAGGTATGTGTTTTGATTTAGAGTGGTTGCCTTTGCCGCTAAAGCCGTCCCTGACATTGGTGTCAACGATAGTATACTCAGGATGATACAATATATAAAACACAGCACATAAGTTACAATGCATAGTGATGTTCATAATTTTGGTAAAATCATCTTAGTTGCTGTTGAAAAGTCACGTGGTATTTGAAAGGGCGGGACCTCTGCGTACGTGCAAGCTTGCCGCAAAAGCTTGTCTTAGATCTGAATCTGCACTAGAGAAAGAGAGAGGGGGTGGGGATGGGAGGGAGAGATTATAACAAATGCGAGGTGCAACTCTGTGTTACTGCTAACTGTATAATTAGCCCTAATATTTCCCCCATAGCCATGGGCGCCGGAACCAGTATAGCAGGGCGGGACATATCCCCCCAAAATTATTCGTTTCGTCCACCCCTTTTTGTTTCCCAGACAAAAGCTGAGACGTGGGCGAACCCCCCCCCCCAACCCCCCTCACGGACAACGGGCGAGCTGTACGCGCAACCCTGACCTCCCGGACAACGGTCGAGACTTTGCACGCGCACACCAACACCCCCATGACCCTGGCGTCATGTTTAGCGAAACTTCACAGCAGTCTTAGTGGTTTGTTAGTTTTAGTAGTTTTTTATTATGTTGTTTTATGTCGTGTTATCGTCGAATGAAGTTCATTTGGCATTAAAAGATGTTGTCCTTATATTGGAGAGGAGGGCTAGATACATTGTACTAGTATTTATAACATCTACCGGTACTTGACGGTATTTGTGGGTGCGGGTAACCCGTTGAACCTGAATTACCGACGTAAACAGCTAATTTGTTGTGCCCGTTTTTTTAGATTCTTATTAGATGGGCGCAAGGTCATTAACTAATCAGAGTCCGGTGAACAGGGTGGTTCTGGCTGCTCATTAGTCAGCCCTGTAATTTGACCATTGTCATAAAAACTTAATCATTTATGACATTAATATTTTACTGCTGTTGTAACTGAAAGTTTTCAGCCAAGTATTTTCAATATAATTATCAACAGCACAAATTTGTGTAGTCTTACTCAACAATTTGAGCATTGCACAGTTCCATTGTATGTATCTAACTCCAAACCCATAGACATCTGCGTATGCAGGTTTTCAGTGAATTTTGGCATCATAGGATAACTTGTTTTTGACTAGTATAGGGTGCCATGAATTAATTAGGCTTCGACACTATTATTAAAAAAATGCAATGACGCAGCTACATGCAATACACTCAAAAAAAAAGCGTCAGTGGGATTCTTCAGAGCATTGCTATTTAAGAACTACTTTTCATTAGATGATTCTCTAAAACATGGTTCTTGTATGGCTCCAAAGAACCCCTTTGGCGCCTTTTTATACTGTATCGCATGTATATGTGTCATTGCATTTTTAAACCTAATTACCCAAACCTAATTAATTCATGGTATATTATACCACTATTGGATTCGTTTTTAACAGTGTGAAAATATGAATAAACCTGGCGTTTTTACATTTTATTAAGCCTGCTACCACTAGGCGTGACATTGTGTTGTAGTTCATTTTTTATCTCTAAGAAGAAAGGAAAATGCCGCCTGATCCCCCGAGAAGTTGAATGTATACATGATTTGTGTTCACTGCGTTTCTGGATTTTTGTTTATACAGACCTTTGCTAACCAGTTATGCATTTCTGTTCATCGTTCTGTCTCCCTCGCTACATTTTAAATAGGTGAAACTTTAAAATACACTCCCTGCTGCCTGTGGGGGTGTGATCACAGCAGAAGCGGATTTTGAGCCATGTGCCAGTCCGCTTCCCTTTACTGAAACTGAAGTTTGTTAATTTAATGACACTTGGCAAATGTTCATGGCCCTGGTGGTGGAGTTTATCCAGATGTGGGGTGCGTAGGCTTGTCTTCGTATTCCGGACCTGCATTATTTGTGACACGCAATGGGGCGTGGCACAGCGTCTACAGAACAGTCACCAAGGGTGGATTAAGAGTTCTACAGTTAAATTAAATAAATGCTTTCTTGCGTGAAATAATGACTCGTGTAGAGTTAAAAATAGCCACCAAAATAAAATATAAAAAATACAAACAAATGCAAGTTCCCTATTAAACTAGCGTGGAAATTATCCATACGCGCAACATCTATCAGCATAGGAAGCTCGTATTTGTACTTCTTTATAGCTAAAATAAAACTATAAAGCAACTGGTAGCCTAGTGCTTAGGGCATTCGCCCTGCGATCAGGAAGTCGTGGGTTCAGTTCCCAAGACTGCTAAGCACCTCTGAGGTACCCTGAGCAAGGTATCGTCCCCACACACTGCTCCTCGGGCGCTGTGTTCCTGGCTGCCCGCTGCTTCACTTGGTGAATGGGTTAAATGCAGAGCTTGAGTTTCATGCTGTTCACACTGTGTGCCGTGGTGTGTTCACGTATGACAGAATGATCATTTTCACTTATAAAGTTATAAATTTATAAAGCCCGCAAGAAAGTAATGCGAGCAAGACCAAAGCATTCCAGGGGCAGTCCTCTTATACACTAAAACGAGCTAAAATGTTCCAAAGATGGATCATCTGTCTATATATCATTTTTTTCAGATTTCACTGCTGCCATAGGTAACGTCACTGTGTATGTATTACTTTCAATTAAATGCAGCGATAATTATTCCTTTAAATAAACCGAACCTTGCTATCAGCTTCATGGCAGTCTTATTCCTTCAAGGAGGATGGATGTAATTATCATCAGGTTCTGTAACAATTATGCAGAAATGGACGAATATAATGTTTAGCTTGGAAAGATAACAGTAAATGAAAAACACAATTAAACCAAACCAATCTGTTTATTAAAGTAACTATTTTTTTCAGCCCACAAATAAATATTTCTCTCAGTGCTCTCTCAGTTCAGTTCAAATAGCACAAATAGTTGTGACAGAAAATGCCACTGCGACGACACAAAGGGATCTAAGTACCCTTTTAGAAATTGTTTTTATTGACTGTGGACTATCTCGTTATTTAAATAAAGAAACGATAAGATTATCACCCAAATGGGATTAATACAGATCCGGTCAGGGCTGAGTACCGAAATACAGTTTCAAAAGCCCTCTGTCAGTATGCATTACGTTCAGTCTAGGATGTTTAGCACGAAAAAATCTGAACTTGGCTTCCCATCATTAATGCCCCCTACTTCCATCAAAAGTTGGACCAGGTAATTCAGACATTCCCTGAAAACCTAGCAGGCCTTTTTTAACATCACTATACATTCCGTCCTGTATAGTAGGCGTCCATACATTCCTACAGCCACTTTATAAGCACTGTCGGTCGAAGTTTCCACTTATTTTTTGTTATCTATTTTTTGTTAGCAAATAGTGAACTAGCACAGAAACGTTCTGAATATGAATTTCATTGACATTACAATTTTTGTGTCTCCCAGTATTTGAAGGCGCCGTCGCGTTGCGCAAATATAGCACAGCTCTCATCCAGTCATAAAGCTAAATCATTTCCAAATGCTGGTGCAATTTTGTAAACTTTTATGAAGACCAGCAATAAAAATGAATACAGGGGTTTATAAATCATTGGTTGCCTTCATAGAGCGAGCAGAAAGACAGTAAAGATGTTTCTTTGGCCATTACAGTCTGAAATGTCTGTCAAAGTAAGCCAGCATCTCATTTTGGACTTTTGACATGAGTGCTAAAGGCAACTTCAGCGTTTACCGATCTAAATTCTACACGTTGTCTATTCTAACAGATTATTTACTGTTATACTGCATATAGAAGAAATTAGCCAAAATATTGCATTTCATGTCATGGAATTGTCGTTATGTTTATTTGCTATCTCAAGAAACGTACATTTATAGAAAGCTCAGAATACCTTTTACACAGTGCCTGGTGTATTCATTTAAGACCACTTTGTTTCATAAGGTTACTGGCTGTAGTGTAACTGCGCTCTTGAAAACAAAGTTCTTGAAGAGCACTTGGCCTAAATGTACAGGTCCAGGAAGAAGCCTTCGCTGATATAGAACCAAACACATATGCATCACACTGAAATGTTTTTTTGGGAACCAAAAGTGATATTTTGGGGACCATTACGTTTACAAATGTACATGGGTAATTGTCTCATACTTTTTTCATATATTACTTTAAGTCTGTGTTTGTTAATCAGCCAAACCTGGGGTGCTTGTAATTCATGCCTGGCAAACACACAATGAACCACTGGATGCCTAACACCTTTCGGTGTCCATCCTAACACCTCCCCCTTTAGTACTCCATTGTGATGCACATTTTGTACAGTGAATACAAATAAGTTGACAACCACATCAAATCTCTTTTGGTGACCTCTTGCAGGATGAATGACATGAGTATGCACTGAGATGCTAAGAATTAAACTGTATTCTTTTTTTGAAAATATGCATCATTGTACAAATTGTATTAATTTGATCTGCTGGACCTGGTGAAATAATTTGAATAAATAATTTCTAGCAGATATCTTACCAGTATCAAGGTTTTTTTTGTTCACATTACTTAAAGAGTATATGGACAAAGTTATGGGTCGCATCAGGACATTTTCATTAACTGACTAACTTCTTCATTTTTAATATATGGGGTTCTGCGTCAGTTTTCTGTTTTGGCCTCATAAAAGCAACTTACTGTCTCCAGCATTTCTTGATAGAATTTTTTTTAATGTTGAGAAATGACATTATTATTATTACCCCTGTGAAAATCTGTCTTGTTTTATTTCTGTTTGTTATTAGCGTTTATCCAAATATGTTTGGCACACAAAATTCGCCAAAAGGTGTGTTCATTCTCTATAGTTTTGTGAGTAGGAAAGAGAGAGAGAGAGAGAGAGAGAGAGAGAGAGAGAGAGAGAGAGAGAGAGAGAGAGAGAGAGAGAGAGAGAGAGAACTGGAAGAAATGGTAAGGAGTATAAAGAAATCTAGATCAAAGGCTGTTATTTTTTTCTACTTTCTAGCTTCCTAGAAATGTAGATGCCTGTAATATGCATGCAGTTCGGTTAAATACATGCTACCCCAAACGAGAGAGAGACACAAATAGCACAGTTGCACCTTCAACGTGTAATCTGTATGACTGAGAATACTTGTTTTAATCATTTTTCCCCCCAAATGTTTACTTGCAGCTTGAAATGTGACAGATGCTCTAACTGTTTAGGGGCCATTCTCTGAATTTCACAAAATGATTGTGCTCTTCTAACTACATCTGTTTTCTCTTCTTTAATTCTTGCAGTCTTGGGATAACTGGTAGCTCAGTGTACCTTAATTTAACGTCTTAATTATCTTCCCAAACAATCCCTAAGATAATGTGTTGTGCAATGTCCACAGCACATCTTCTTAGTGAGAAAAATCTGTTCATGTGGGATTGTGTTTTGTGAACAGATTTGCACACACTTGGTCAGTTTCTGTAGCAGTTTCAGCCCTTATACAGCAGAATTTGAAGGAACCACCCATTCCACCCAGGAACTTGTTTTGACAAATTTGAAATCTTTTGGTGAAAAATTCAATGCAACTGGCATTAGTCAGTGGTGTATCATCTCTCCCTCTCTCTCTCTCTCTCTCTCTCTCTCTCTCTCTCTCTCTCTCTCTCTCTCTCTCTCTCTCTCTTTCTTTCTCTCTC
>JBBIGA010000027.1:9297327-9310588 GCA_037576975.1 Alestes dentex | reverse complement strand
ATATACACACACACACACACTTCTCCGTTTCAAGCACTGAAAACACTGGAATGCACTGATCAAATATACGGTTGCGTGCAGTTATATCGGGGCCTTTTCATATGGAAAAGAACAGCGTACAGGATGTAAGATGCTGATGTGCACCTCCACCTCCATTTCGCTGGGAGCGAAAAAACTGAACTGAAGTTCCTTCATAAGGGTTAGTTTTGCTCATCACGTGACACACCTTTCGCCCAATGAATACTCGCCAATCCAGACTTTACTCCATTGCGTCAATGCAGCTGTGCCGATGTAACTGTCTGCTCTGAGCTGGACTCAGGTCTTTGCAAGATAATTCTCTGTCCGAATGGTGAGCGTGCTATGACCACCTCCCTGCTGCTGAATCCTCGCTGGGCGGATACTGTTATGTTTGTGTATGAGAACAATTTGGATGAGCTAAACAAGAACATGGAAGGTCTGGTTGGTAGCGGCAATTTTGCGGCCAACCAGTGCAGGAATCTGATGGCCCACTCAGCGCTGAGTGCTCACCCTTCTAGCATCGTGCACGGCTCCAGCTATTCCACTGTTGACGTATCGACTTCGAGCTCAGCCGAAGCAAGTAAGCAGTGTCCTCCGTGCCCGACGGTTCCTCAAGCCTCGTCCACTGGGCCTATTCCTTATGGCTACTTTGGCAACAGCTACTATCCCTGCAGAATGGGGCGGGGTTCGCTCAAGTCGTGCACTCAACCGAGCGCGCTTAGCTACTCTGCAGAGAAATATATGGACACCCCGGTGACGTCTGAAGAATACCCTAGCAGGGCCAAAGAGTTCGCCTTCTACCATGGCTACCCCAGTCCGTATCAGTCCATGGCCAGTTATTTGGACGTGTCGGTGGTCCAGACACTAGGAACGGGGGAGCCTCGACACGATAGTCTCCTACCGATGGATAGTTATCAACCCTGGGCTCTAGCTAATGGATGGGGAGGTCAGATGTACTGCTCCAAGGATCAGAGCCAAGCGGGCCATCTGTGGAAATCTGCGTTAGCAGGTATATATATATATATATATGTATTTATGTATATTGATAACCTATTTTACGCAGTACCCAATTACGTTTAATCTCAAACTGAAAATTGCATCATAAGACAAATGCTATCATACAGTGTGATACAGTATCGTACCTTGGACAGTTCATGCTAAAGTAGAATGTTCTTTTAGGTTTTCTTGCATTGCAATTTCTTTTTGTCAGCAAGGCGAAATGTGGTACAAGCAATCAAAATAGACTGTTAAGATGTGTCTTGGGTTGTAGAATTGATGGAATTTACCAGCCCATCAATAATAACCCTGTTTATTATTCATTCCAGATGTTGTGGCCCACCAACATGACGGGAGCTCTTTCCGCCGAGGTAGGAAGAAAAGGATACCTTACACCAAAGTACAGCTAAAGGAACTGGAGAAAGAGTACGCCGCCAACAAATTCATCACGAAAGACAAGAGGAGAAAAATTTCTGCGGTAACCAACTTATCTGAAAGGCAGATCACAATCTGGTTTCAGAACAGGAGGGTAAAGGAAAAAAAATTTATTGCCAAAGTAAAGAGCAGTGCTCCATAATGCGGATTTGAACTACTCGTTTTTTCCTCTGTGACTTCAGACTGCAGAAAACAAAATGTCGACTTTTTTTTAACTGGGCTTCTTTGTGCTCTTTTGCTTGCGTGTTTGCATCGCCATCGAACAAACAGATGGACTAAGATAAAGTGACAATGACAAAAATAAGAATAAAAGAATAACTATATCCCTGTAAATATGCCTGCATAAATGTACCCTTGTGTTTCCTCGAAGCCCTTTTCGTTGTGTTTCATATGGATTTTACATACAGACTAAATGTTAGGCATGCCTGTGATGTTTATGCAGTAGGGGTGATGCTTATGCCCACCAATAATCTTTATAACTGTTATGTCGCTTGTAAGACACTATGAAAAAACATATAGAGGAAAATGCTTAATAAATGTTTAACTCTTACAGAAGTATGACTTTTTTAAATTATGTAAGTAAATGTCTTCATTTTATCCTTCGGGATCACATGCAGAGTTAATGCAATGAACATTAAATTTTTATTATCCTTTCTGATCAAAACATAATTGGGTGATTATGGCTAGGCATGTTTTTTTTTTAACATTCTGTTCAGCTGCCTTAACTCAGTTCTGAATATTTACGCCAAGTGTTGTCCCATAAATGCAGCATTTACATGCATGCTAATTTCAGTCAAATTAGAACGTTATTGGTGCCTGTACAAACATTCAGGCTGAAAGAAATTATCTTCTCATAATATTGCAATCTATTGAAATTTTGTTTTTGTCTTGCCAGTCTATACAAAAGTCACCTGCTTTAATTTTTGAATATATGACTATATTTACATCTCATTAGGACCACGCGTTTCAATGGAAACTGTTTAAACGTTTCGTGACTGCTTTTCCGTGCGTAAATAAAAAGATATACTCCTCGTCGTGGGGACGTGGGATATTTCCCGCTTGCCAGTTGGGGGAAGGAGCCCGCAACTTGTAGACAGACCCACTAAATCAGCCCTTAACCTTGACCTTGAAAGTCACGTGGTCGCCAGATAAGCTGTGGCTTTTCTCTTTCAGAAACCCATGAATATCTAACTATTGCTCTAAAACGGCAACATTATTAGCACCTTGCATGCTCGACCTCTATCCTCCGTTATTTGCCCGAGGTGCTGTTCTTGTTGAGATGCAACTATCCTTCATTCCTCTTTCGCGAAATGAAAAGCTGCTAATGCTGTGGCTGCAGCAGGTTCTAGCATTTAAAAGCACCCTCGTCTTCCTGTCTGCAGAGCGCACTTTATGGTGCCTTAAACCCTGAGCTGAGAGACATAAATATCTTCCTTTTGCGTATCTCATTCAGGTAAACAGATTTACGCCTTGATCTACTTTATAATCTCCTCCAGGCGTAATTTATGTTCCTGTGCGTGTTCGAGCAGTTCAACTGGGTGACAGTTTGCAGAGTCACGACGTGCTGCCTTTGCAACTGTCTTCTTTACGCCGGTCTGGATTAGTGGAGATGTGAAAGATCCGTCATTAATCATCATCACCTTCGTCACCCCGATCCACGTACTTCACACACACACACACACACACACACACACACACACACAACTTGGCTCTGATCACATCGAGAGCAAGCTCTCACATCTGTTAGCACACTTACAGTTTTCTTCACCTCGCCTCGCGCAATTAATCCCCATAAAATTCGCAGGTTATCTGCATCCCAGTGTTTTTAAGAAATTCATTTTATATTATCGGTAATTAGTAAAAATGTGATGCAAGTCTTTAATTCCAGTTCTAGACATGAGGGGTTGACCCTCCATCTGATGACGTTCTTCAATTCCAATAACGTGACAACTGCAATCCAGAAGTTATGGAGAGGGCAACGTAATGTTTTAGTTTGGTCAATGACATGAAATATCCTGTTTATAAAGACTGTGCCTCTCCTAAGGCTGTTTGGGAATTACATAATGAAAACTTGTTTTAACGTAGATGTATTGTCCAAAAGTCTTCGCCATAAGTTGTGCAAGATGAGGCTTACGCATTCGCCATGAAGGTGTCCATGGGTTATAAAAAAAAAAAAACTCTGTTCCGTTCTGTTTCAGTGCCTTTTTCATGTCCTAAATTCCAATTAGATCGGATCTGTACAGACAAACCCGTAAATACTGAAAGAGAAATTTGTTTGAAATAACTCTGACGGGACACTTTAATTCTCCCGTCAGCTGAAGTTCAGACCGACGCTGCGTCACTTTGGTGTTCGTTCAATAGCACTTAAATGTTTCCCAAAACCAGTAAACACTGTGCGTACACAACCACGACAGTCTTCAAAATATAATACTAACAACAACATTAATAATAATATCAGTAAGAACATCAACGCTATTTATGTGTTTTAAAAATGGTTATAAACATTTTGATTAACAAATCAATATTTCCCTTGTCCTCTTTTTCTCCTAGCCCTAGCAACTCTCGGGGATTTCATCGCACAAAGCCACGAATGTAAACGTGATTTCCCTAAGTCTCAGACGACCGAATGGCCCATAAAGTGCTCAGGCCCTTTCTTCCACTTCTAGTTAACATTGAACTTGACAAAAGCATTCTAACAAACTGCGCGCCTGCTTGATGTTTACACGGTGCTTTAATTGTGGTTCCTCCTCGCCTTTTGCGCATTCAAGATATTTAGACCAGCCACAGAGATTGGCGAACATCAACACCAATGTCACCTTTGCTGAAAAGCTCAATTTCCTGGATTTGTTTGTGCTGTATGCCTGAGCTTCGCATACATTCTTGATGTTGATTAAATGGGTTACATACATTAACTCACAAGGAGAGCCAGTCAGAGCTGACGTGCGTTGTTGAAGTTTTCCTTTAGCTAATGATTGACTTACACAGCAAAGTGGCTCGACAACCGAACGTCTAACTAGGATATTAGCCACTACACAGGAGGTTCCTGAGAAAACAAGCACTACGGCATGTATTTAAGCAGCCTTTTCCCTCTATTTTCGATTGTATAATTAAGGTACGGTAAGAAACAGATAACATAGACACAGTTTTGGGGTTTTTGAATCATAGATTTGATCTATTTCATCATTGTTCATTCATCCTTGAAGAACTGGAACGGCTACCATCAAATTGTCTTTATCTACAAAACAAGGAATCATAATTTTAAGCTAATTAAAACACTTCTACAGTTGGATGACGTGAACTCACATTTAAAGAAAGCTCACGTCACTTTTGATTTAACAAATTAACAACAACACTTGAAAAATAAAAAATGTAACTGGAGCCAATTGCATTTGATCAATATGTATGACATTATCAATATAACTGATTAGAGCCAAAGTAGAATGGAAGCCCCTTTTTGTGGATCCATTATGTTACACATCTAACCGTCAGAGATGTGTTATTTTCTGTGTCTTTGTAAGTTGTTTTCTTAAAGTCATATTTCGTGGCAACATGATGAACTGGTAAGGCTGTAACGCATACTAAAAACACTATTCTAGTTCTGGGCAGTGTCGTTATAACATAACAATAGATAATCCTCGAGATAATCTATAGATGCAGAGTAAATGACTTCATAAAGAAAAAAAAGTTCAAGAATGACTGATGCCAGTCAGCCAGCCACTTTATAGCACTCCATATCTTTCCAGCTGCTGGCAGTAGTAGAAGCACCGTTCGCTTTAGGAATGTTGGACACGTCTCTCTCAAGTTCACGTCCAGTTCCCTTCCCCCAGCTAGCACCCCCACCCCAAAGGATCACCCACCTCACCCCTCCAGTCCTGTCTGCGTCTCGGATAGGCTTTTGTTACGCAGTGGACTTTGCAGTTGAACTTGAGACATCTTGTAAACAATAAGTAGTCTGGCCCATGTCTGCTTTCCGGGGCCACTGGCCACCTTTGTCCGAAGACGCAGGAAAAGAAGAAACGACTTCAGAAGATGGCCCCCAACGACTCGTCGAGTCATTTTAGTCCATGACCAAAACTGACTTAAGCGAAAAATAATGTGCTGCCTTGACAGTTACGAGTTAGGGATTTGGTCGCATGTACAATACCACTAAAATACTGATCTCAAGAGTTTTTTAGTTTTCTACAAACATTTTAGCTTTTTGTAAACCATAATATGTGCTTCCTGCCCCTCTGGTGGCTAAACACAAAAAATCCACAGGCAATATGATATGTGTCGTGAGTCTAGGTTCTCAATTTTTACAGACCAGAACCATTTGATGTTCTTAATGATTGGTGCCACGCTGAAGCAGAAATAAAATGGAAAAAGGAAGAAAAATAGAGCTATTTCGAGAGACTTCTTCAGTTGGTTTCAAAGTCATATGTAAAAAGAAACGCACACCTACTACAAGTAGCTGAATAAAGTGGCTTATTACTGATTAGGCTCATTTGGACAAGGAGAGGTAAAAGGCGATATGTCTGGTGGTATTCATCGATCGCTCTGCCATTTTATTTTCCTAAACATAGGAAGACTTAACTCGTAGATCTGAAGTCACGTATGTTTGATGGCATATAAGGTGTGTATGCATAAGCTTACTAAAATCAAGCTGATATCAAGCCCATTCGAACACAAGGAAGCATTGGTATTATCAGGCTGCAAAATATGAAAAATGGGCAGTGCTGGGTTTTTTTTTTGGTCTAACAAAAATTCGCAGATGTGTAAGTGTGCAAAGCCGTGTGCACATTATTAAATTACTGCATAAAAAGAGACAGAATTGAATATAAGAATATTCAATTCTGTCTCTTTTTATGCTGTAATTTAATAATGTGCACAAACACACGGCTTTGCAGAATGTGTTGTGGAGCTAACTTTTACATTAAGGCTATGTTTTATCCCCTTCCTAGAAGTGATGTCAACAGAGAGCTATTTACAAGCATCTCTTTCCATCTGCATAAATGTAGCTCGACGTACGTTCAGTCAATTAAGGATAAGAGCGTTTTAAAGAATGCCGTACCTGTCAGTTTAATCAAATGCCTTTCCACAAATGTAGGGTAATTTAGTTTATTCGTAGTGAGTGAATTTCAACCGTTCTTTGCATACTATTAGAGGTGAAACGACTCTTTGGGAAAAAAAAGAAAAAGCCATGAAATATGATTGGTTTAAATCAGTATACAAAAAAGCAGAAATATGGTGGGTGTATCGGGGTGACAACTAACTGAAGGTAATTATTATGCTCTCCATTATTTACTCTTATATAGGCTGTATATGCACTTTACTTCCATTTGTGAGTGTGCAATGGCTTAATGAACACCCCACAATTTCAAAATTTCGCACAAACGCGCTGACATTTAAATTACGTGCGTCAAAAGTTTTCATAAAAAGCGCACATAAGCGAAAGAACACATTAGAAGACGTGTTTATATACATTTTAACACGATGCATTATACATAAAGAATGCAACCTCCCCTCTGCTCGGCGACTGTGTTTTTGTCAATACTGTTCGTCATGTATGGACTATATATTCACCAATCAAGCTAACAAAGCTCGGTAAACTACTTCTACTCTCATCTGGCCACTATAATATGACTGGTCTCAGAAGCTAAACGAGTCTCAAGTTTAATTCTTGTGGTCGGTACTCTTTGCAGGTATTGGCTAATGAGTTCAGCATGTTGATTGTCTGTCTTGCAGAAAGCACTGAATTACAGTGACTCGTGTTGACAAACAGCAACAACAACAAAAGCTTCTGTCGAGCTGATGGGCACCAGGCCACCCGTGAGTGGGAACATCACGTGATGGCTCTTCTCCCATTGCAGCTGAACGCAAGCCTGCTTCAAACACCATCAACATAACTTTAGGGCAATGCAATAAAATAACCAAATGTATTGGCATGCAGCACACAACTCACGTGTGAAATTTTACAGGGCGCTATAATTATGTTGACCTTATAAAGTCGAGTTGTTTTTAGAATGAATCAAGGTTCTGCGATATGATGACTCTTATTTGTTCCTTTGTTTCATGTGTCACGGAAATCGTTCAGGTGGCGAAATCTGGAATCGTCGTGGCACGTAAAATTGCGCTTTAGGGACGTGTAAAACTTTTTCATTGACATACTTAATATGCAGGAAATTCTTTCTTCATGAAATTCTTTCTGTTACCTAATCTTTTACTCCTTTGGTCTTTGAAGTGATCACTTTTCATCTTAAATGATACATTTCAATCTATATATATTTTACAGAAAAAGAGGTGATAACTTATTAAAATAAATATTTACTAAAATAAATACGTTTATTATGAGACGTCTGCCAAATCTAGGACGCTGGTAAACACTCCAGGAACATCTGCATGGGCAGAAATTAGCATTTGGCAAGTATCTGGCTGCAGCTGCTCCAACCCACTGGAGCTCCGTGGATGTGGTCCAGATGTGGGCTGCTGAATTAACATTAATATGCAAACCTGCCCTCCCCAACTGTCGTATAGAGTAACACAATGCCCACAATATGCCCTTTCTTGTCACAAATGTAGTGTTTTTGTCCCTGGAAAATAATCAATTAAATTTACCGTGGTGATGATGAGAGCCATAAGGCGTGACCTCAAACGACAGACAAACAATTGCAAAACTTCCGTTAGATTCTTCAAAACACTAAATCACCAGCAACGATTGTTAGGTGATTGCTCAACTTGAATTTGGTGTTTCAAAAAACTGTGTTACTTTAAAGCCTTTGTTTGGAGACTAATGTATAAACTATGTATACTTGCATCATCAATGTCGTTTTAATCTCGAAGATTGTGACAGTAATCTTAACTGAATCTTCTGTGAGTGCTGTTGCTGAATGCAATAACGCAGTTCAAAAAACTTTATATTGTGTACAATATGTGTTAGAATTTACGTTTCGATTACACTACTATATGCTAAAACACTAGTCTTAATTTAAGTTTTTTAAATACATTTTGAGTATTTCCGTCGTACTCTCGGCCAAGTCGAGCGTGATTTTTTTCGGACAGTTAATGTTTCACAAATAATGACATGTAAATGGAAATACATCTTTACTCAGTTAAAAGTTTTGACGTCTGCATAATGTGGCTTACTATGAAGTGATGTGGTGAATAGGAAGATCTATGTTTCTGAAAACGAAAAGTGGAAAAAACTGATTACCACAGGTGTTTTGTGAGTTATGCAAAGTGTGAGAAGCAAAGAGGAAGCAACAGAACTTTAGTTGCTGCACACCACCAAATAAAGGATCATTATAATACGTATGTATTTTGTCCTAACTTGACAACAAGCAGAATATAGTGTGGAGGAACTTGTCTCCTAACTTGTACTTCAATATAACTACGAATATAATTAAACATAACTGTTTTGCATTGTTCCTTTACTAGATTTCACACACTCTACTTTAACATTTCATAATGTTGTTCAGTTGCTGATTTTTGTGTACATTTATTTAACATTTTTTCATTGATAAGTGACTTATCAACCATTTAAACGAGCATTTGAATTAGAATATATTGTAGAAATACTGAGGTGATATCTAATGTGTCTTTGTTTCATTCTACTGTTGGTATATGTGCCCTGATTTAATGTGCCCTGTTGTCAGTAATCACAGGAAAGTACAAGTAAGTAGCCAGATGCTGAAGAAGCATTATTGTAAAATTACCAACGGGGAAGTGTTCTCAGCATTCAAAATTTTGCATGCAGTTCTTAACATGGAAACATTTTGGTTGAGATTTAGCAATTTTTTTAGGTTTTCTGTTAAGGAAAAAAGATGCTAATAACGCATATAGAGTTATCTAAACACGATGGTTTGGATTATGGACCAAAATGTCACCAAAGACATGAAAGTTAAATCTTGCATAAAAGTCCTGGCCGAAAAACACATACTATGATGTTTCATTAAATTATATAATGTGAATAAAGTGCTGTAATTCTGCATTGTATAAAATAAGTTAATAATCCCAAACCTCTGAGTGATGAGGCACGCCTTAGAGAACATATTTCAACACTAAATATACGAACAACCTGATCTTCTAAAGGCTTGGAATTTGTATAGAATGTTTGCTGTTAGTGAGTGTTATTGAAGTTACTGAAGACTGTGCTGTAAAATTCTTTCTAATTAGCTCTGTGAATTTTTGAGGTAGTACATTTATTGTTTTTACGGTAAAGGTGAATAATCTAAATGTTAAAATCAAGATGTTTTATATCACCGTGGTTCAATCTGTTCATATCAGTTCATAACTGAAAAATGCTCTTAGCAACATCCACATCAGTGGAACATTTCCCAAATTGTATGGTTTGTCACAAAATTATATTTAAACCTTCAGTCAAACTCAGATACAAATCCAGCATCTTAGTGTCAAGCGGGGCTATTGACAGGTCTCTGCTCTTTACAAAGCAGTTGTAATATGACCTCATATATCCCTTCCTTAGTAAAACATTACTAAAAGTCAATATAAATATTTTGCTATATTAAAACACAGTACTGATAGCATTTTATGGAAAATGATAGTAGGGGGGCAATAGTGTTCAGTTAAATGAAAGTGTGTCTCTTCCATTAAAACGTCTTAGACCTAGGCCTAATAAAAGCTGTAGAAAATGTATGAAGCTTTCAGTTTGCAACACATGCTTGATTGTAATGACTGAAACAGCAAGGTGATGTAGTTCATTGTGCTCTTGATGACCAACCTATACATTTATGCTAAAGTGTGTGTCTTGGAATGCAATAAACATTATAACGTTCAAAGAGTCCATATTATTTAAGAAATAATTGCAGTTTCTTCCCAAAACGGATTTAACGGTAAGAGTAAGCTACAGCCAAAATAGTTGCTGTGTTTTAATCAGGGGATTACAATGCATTATCTTTTATCTATTGTTAGAACGTTTTTCTGGCACAATACTTCTCAGTTAGAAGTAAACAGTCTACATTGTTCACATACATCGTATAGTTTTATAATTAACTTATGAACTGAATGAAATATATGGGAAAAGGAATGACAACGAACACTGCAACACTAGCAGGGACACATTCTGTCTGAAAAAAATATTAATTAATTTCACTATAGTTGTATTACCTATAATATGCATGGGAGTGTATATCTGAATTAATTACTCACCTATCGCAAACATAAATGTAATTACAGTGTATTCAGTACGAGGCATTCAAAAATTTACAACGGTAGAACATGATTGACTCTTCTGTGTTGATTTCTTCTCTGCCACCTTCCGGCCAAACGCCGCCACTACAAGACACTCACGTCAGAAGAAGTGCCCTTGGAAAATAGATAAGATTTCAGTTCTCTCTTGGTTGGAATGGTGAAATGTTTTTAATGACTGGTGTTCCGGGATAAGAGGTCTCAATCAGCCAGAGAGAATTCTTGGGTATTCGTCCTTCACAACAAAACAAGGTCACATCGGATGTCTATGTGGGTCTCTGATTTGAACACGGCTTGGAATTTTACGATTGTGAAAAAGGAGGTAACCGCTTAGTCTTTCAATGACGACACCGGCTGGAGGTTTTACAGGAAGTCTCTTTATTGAATCGTTCTCGCTCTGATGGTCACCCAGGACGTTGTGCGTGTGTTCCCTGACTTAATTGTCTGTTGGCGGTTGTAAAAAAGTCACTGAAATACACAACAATAAAATAATTCATCCATGTCCAGTGATAAAGGATGGCAGTCCAATTCACATAAAAAACTGAACACAGAATTTGAACTTCTTTTAATATTATTTTATTATTCTAATTATTTGATTAATGCATGCTTTCTGTCTTTTTTTTTTTTTACTTTTGTCCGCTTTTCCATATCTGAGTTCATATTATGGATTTTAATGTTGTGATTTGTAGCGTGGATGGTGACACTAAAGCAATGCGCCCTCGAGAGAAGGGTATTAAAATATGCTGACATGACAGACATGTCTTTCTTTCTGTCTTTCTTTCTTTCATCTTAGTAACGTGCTTCCGTTCACCCAGAAATTGTGCAATATCGGCATCTTGTGGCCGCTTCACAGTATGACAGTTGTAGGTTGCTGTTTTGGTCTTTATCAGGCCTTTTCATCCCAAAACTATTCAGCGCAGTGCTAAACAGCCAGTGAACATTTAATTGGCTGAGGACATGTGTTAACACGTAATGAAAACAAACGTTCATATACAAGAACACAAGATAGGAGAATCCAAGTTTATTAAGAAATAGAATAAGAATATACTTTTGCTGCTCTTTGTTGAACAAACAGGAAGCCTGCACCACTTCGGTAGAAATTGCTCCCATAATACTGCATACTGCATTCTTACATACAATCAAGCATCGCTAGACCCTATGATCACTCTTAGGCCTGGGCTGCCAAAGCTACAGCCTCAATGTTTTAAGAGTAGCTCTGCATCTCAAACACACCCTGATCTATTATTGATCGGTAAATATTGGGTAAATATAAATTGAAGCTAACCCCTCCCACTTACAAAATTATGATGACCAACTACTCCGTCGCTTATGATCTTGTGTCAAGATCCTGACGACGCCTTTCTTACACTGATTCTCAAGAAATATGGTTTGCCTGTTAGAGTGTGTGTATAAAACAGTTCACACAAAACATTACACCTTACCTAAAAGTAATATAAATAGTATGAGTAAGTTACTTCACTTAAGATTGACAAGTGATCATCCCTCAAGTTATTTGCTTTGATCATGTTGAGATATTAAATAGAACATCGCTGGCAGTTCTCACGCTGGCAATTCTCACATTCCCTTTCTCGCGCTTAATTCCCCCGAACAGCAGTGCGGACAACATCGAAACATTACCAAAGGCATTCCGTTGAAGAAGCCAATCACAATGCAGCCCGTTCAAGTGGGGAAGAGCAGAGTTTTGTAAGTGAGTATTGTAAGCTAAATACAGTGACTACCTACCCGAACTTGTACAAGCTATAAGTAAAAGCCTGATGTTGTTTCCATGTTCAAAAAAGGTTAAATCCTAAACTGTAATTCAAAATGACTGGGCAAAAATGTCACTTCTGCTGTGTTGATGTTTCTTGTTGCGCAGTGGTTGTTGGTGATGTACTCATGGCAACAAGCTGTCTGTTACAACCAGACGTGCGAATCTCAAGTTAGTAAGCACTAGAGCCCAACGGACACCCAAATAGCCCCTTAATCACTACGAAACCAAACGCCGTAATTTTCCCAATTAAAACTTCCAATATTTTGACCTTAAATACGGGAAATTAATTAAAATTAAGGGGAAAAATACAAAAGTGCCTGATTAAGGGGTAAAACTACTGAATTTTCCACCGAGAAATGTAGTTTGTTTAGTTTAAAGATTAAGATATGACAGTATATCAGTGTTCAGTGCAAGCCTTTTTACTAATTTGTCCTAACCAAATGAACGCTGCAATTACATTAGTGACTTTATGTAACTTCTAGCCTTAACTTATCACCCTGAGGCAATTTCAAATAAGTATTTGTTGAATAGAGTTCGAATAGTTTCTGATTATTATTGTAATTATTTGATAGAATGCTTGTTATTATTAGCGCAATTATATACTACATTTGCATAGCCCTGTAACATGATTAAAATTGTAAGCCACTCGGGACAAGCATCTCCATCTGTCAAATGCCGAAATGTAAATGTAAATTCGATATATGCACAGCGAGTAAGTGGTCATATGTGAACGTATATGGGATATTTTACTACGGATTTGAAGCTCTGAGTGTGTACTTTGGGATTACTTACTTACATTTTCATATTTTATTAATGTGACAGTAACGTGTGTGTGTGTGTGCGCGTTATACCCAAGAA
>JBBIGA010000027.1:9229658-9256729 GCA_037576975.1 Alestes dentex | reverse complement strand
GAGAGAGAGAGAGAGAGAAAGAGAGAGAGAGAGAGAGAGAGAGAGAGAGAGAGAGAGAGAGAGAGAGAGAGAGAGACTGTGCATTTGTTTGTCGCACTGTGTGTGTACGTGTGTGTTTCCTATAGCAGTATGTGTGTTGGAAGGTGAGAGTACGGTTAACAACTGTGTGTATGTGTGTGTGTGTGTGTGTGTGTGTGAAAGAGAGAGATCCTTAGTTTATGGCAGTGTGCATTTGTTTGTCCCACTGCGCGCGAGTGTGTGTTTTTCTTTGAGTAAGTGTGACCTGACATTTTATAGCAGCGTGAGAATATAAATGTCATTTCCCCCTCCATCTGTTGTTGTCGTACCCGAATAACCACTGTATAACCTCTTCCATGTTTGCAACGCATTAATGTAACATTTGAATGCTGATAATAACATATGTGGATTAAATAAAATCAAACACGGCACCAGAGGCGCAGATAACAGCAAAAGTTGGGAGGGGTCTAGGTCTGTTCAGCCCGATGGCAGTGAAACGTAAAAGAATGCAGAGGCTGTAAATTCTCGAGGCTGTTGTTGCCGCTCTTTGAAGTGTCTGGATTTGGAGGAGATTTGTGGCGCTCGGACAGAAAAGCCTAGCCTTAAGGCCTGATATCCCTTCATACTCACTCTCCTGCCTCTTGAAACCCTTTTACTCGTCAACAGATGACCGTTCCAAGGTTATTGCGTTCTGCGGGAATGAAGCGCGTCGAGGCCCAAGTGCTGCCTGACCTGGGTGTTCACTCACCGGAACTTTAACCTCCTCTAGTACACACACAAACATACATTCACCTCCACACTCAACCGCCCCGACCCCCACCCACCAACCCACTCACACAGTCACACATACCCGCTGCATCATGCTGCATTTACACGCTTATTGTGTTAGGTTTAAGGTTCTGTAAAAATCTTGCATTTTGAGCAGAAACAGACTGAGGAATGCAAGGAAAGACCATTGTGGGGAGGGAGCGCTACGAGTTTGTGCGAGACCAGCGGTCAATACAGATTGTGTGCTGCTCTCGTCCACGCTCGCTATGTCAATTTGACTTGGTGGGCTTGAACAGATAAACATCTAGGTATTTCCGATGAGAAATACCTACCGCTTCCGGGACAGTTTAATGTTGCTGAAATAACAGTACTTGTTTCTTTTGTGCAGCATTCTGTTGTTTTATTGAGTTTAGCAATAATGTGTGAAGAAAATAGTGTCACTGCACACGTTGAAAACGTTTTTACATCGTTGTTATCGTGCAATCCATTCTAAACAGTTTTAACATGGGTTTATGTTAAATGTTGCCACAACGAGCGAAAATCGATTTTTAAAAGAAAGCAAACAGCGATCATATTAGAATGTAAGATCTGAGAGAAGCCACACTTTCAAACAAGCTTGCTTTAACTATTGGGATCAGAAGGTAGTAGCAGTTTGTTCCAACGTGGGTTTTCTAAAGCTATTACTCTTATGCAATCAACACACACGGAAGCGCTTCTTTCCCGTTTTAATGTCGTCATTTGAACTGTGCATGCTTTTTAAAATTTTTTTCTTCAGAATTTTACACCACATACCAGCAACAAACACAGTTATGTAATGTACAGGATATATTTTATATGGTATATACTACCTAGAATACATGTCCTTTATTTAATTTTAGGCCTGTAGCCATGAATGACAATGTATAAGTAGAATTTAAACATCCTTTAAAGCTAACGGAAATATTTTGAATAGTTATTATCATTATTATTATTATTGTTAATTATTATTATTATTGTTGTTGTTGTTGTTGTTGTTGTTGTTTGCAAATGTAAAGCTTTAACGTTATTAACTGCACCGAGCGCATGGATGTTATTTGAATAATTTTAATGTAGCATGAAATCCAAACAGTCATGACCGTAGTGCACTTAAACTGTACATTCAGTATACGTTTAGGATTCTCAAATCATATTGGCTACTGAATAGTTAAAAAATAAAATAAGCAATCCAGTTTTCAAACAGGAAACAAATATCAATATTCAAATATATATATAAAAAAATACAAGAAGCATATTATGCCGCACGTTTTGTAGTATCACTCGAAAAGTGACATAACATTGCAAAAGACGTTCGGAAACAAATAAAAAAAAGCCGACATCACCAACAACAGATAAACAGTTACATGATATATCAAATAACGAACAGAAATTTCCAGGAGTTCTGTCAGGGTCTTAAAGGCACCATATACTCACAATTTAGACAATGACACGGAAAGTACATGAGACCTCTAGAGATGTTAGAACACACTTGACAGAAAGTGAATGAATATATATGGCTCCTTCTCCGCGTTCGGAATGAAAAACTTATTTTCCTAATCCGTTCGCGTTTTAAATGATTTCCTCAGTCCTCAGAGCAGATGTGATTCGTTGCTTTGTAGTTCTGAAACAGCTCTTGTCAGGGTTCCTTACCCCACTGGCCTTCTGCACAATAGTTTACACGATGACTTGATTGAAGCTTCTTTACAAATCTGGTCCAAATGACATGATTTCTGCAAAAAATTTAAAAGGATTGCAATAAGAAAAATGCATTAAGCGAATTATCTTCCATAATAAGTACAAAAAAGTCTTACGTCGTTCTGGTTTATAATGTATAAAAGACACTAACAACATGCATCTCTCATTAATAATGAACAAAAAACTTTGAACAAGCAGGGTTTCCCCTTGATTTCTCTTTCAAATGGATACACAATAGCTGTTTCCCTTTCACAGAAAGCGAAGCAATGCAAAAGGAAACGCGGCATCCTCGCCATGCCAAAAGGAAGCTGAAATGAAAGTAAAACGCACGCAACCCCCTTGAGCCACTTTTTAAAATATCCACTTGTTGGGGCGCAAATGGTTTATTGGTCGTAGAGCGTCAGGACCCCGTCCAATATAACTGTACTCCTGGTTAATGGAAAACACACGCACGTTCGACTAGCGTGGTGAAAACTCGGCAAATGACCTATTAGCTGGAATTCACAGGCCATATATATTTTTAGTCAGTTTAGAACACGTGTATGACATGCAGTCATACTAAGAATGCTAAGAAAAGACATATGCGCTAAGTTTTATTACACCACAACGAAGATTTTAAAAATGTAAAATAACGGGGACACTGAAATTATCATGCAATGCATGAATACATCTTGTTATGTCACAATTACACGTTGAGCAATAGTTATCTGAAAATAAACTGAGAACAGTACTTCTACCACCTGTTGCGATTAAATAGGCTCCTGAAACAATTTAACTTACAGGGTATAGCAAACTTTTTTATGATCATTGACCAATAATTACTAATATTTATAGATTACAGTAATGTCAAAAATAGTGGGTGTTCTTCAGTGTCTCCAACTATAAAAGCACAAACAAACATAACATGTAAGGATGAAAAATCTGCTGGGTGTACTTTTGAATAATAATTACTACGGAATGTGTATTTGTTGGCACCTCCTTTGTCTCAGGCGAGTGGATCAGACCATAATCTACTGTATATGGGGGCACTTCAGTTAAAACAGCGGAGGGGGCAACGCGCCGAGGAATTCAATTTAGCGGTTTAAAATTCCTATGTGATTTACACTGAGCAATTTAATTGGAAGGAAAGAGAAGGGAGAAGGACTGGAAAAAATATAGCTTTTTGCTTTCTTCTGTGATCCCCTGGCGCATGCAATCACAGCCCCCCTCAAGGGTGCTATTTTGCAGGCACGACCGCTTGCGATTGGTCAATGAATGGTCAGATGGTACGGTTTCCCTCTGTCCCGCACTGGCACATAGCCACCCAGCACCCCCCCTCAACTAAAACCCAATCTCCGATAAACTACTAATAGCTAAACCACTTGGACTATAAAACACAACAAATCATAAACCAAGGAAAAGAGCCGTGCCCTCCCAATGAGTTCCTATTTTGTAAACTCAACTTTCCCTGTGACTCTGCCCGGAGGACAGGAGTCGTTTCTGGGACAGATACCCTTATACTCCTCCGGATACACAGACCCTTTACGACACTATCCCGGTGCTGGTTATGGCGCTAGCAGTGTTCAGGAGAAGGCGTACCCCTCCTCCTTTTACCAGAACAGTGCGTACGGCAGAGCGAGCGCCGCCGGTGCCTGCGATTACGCGACGGCGAGCTTCTACAGGGAAAAAGACCCTGCTTGTGCCCTTTCCAGCATAGAGGAACATTCGCTCGCCCTTAGTCAGGATCACCGAAAAACAGACTGCACAGGGCCGGCGGGGAAAAGCATCTACACCGAGAGCGACGAACAGAAGCCGACGGCGCCGGTTTACCCATGGATGCAACGAATGAACTCGTGTAACGGTAAGCTTAACGTTGTCACGTTTTCCTTTCTTTTAATTTGTTTTTGGCTCATGAGCTGAGGTGTGCTACGTGACTTACTGTCCGACTGTGCCATGCCGGAAGCCCATGCATTGTAAATACTCTCACCATTCTGTTCTTCCCCAGCATAATGTCAGACTGAAATCGGAGAACACCCTCACGACACCCTTGTTATCTCACTTATATACTAGCATGTTTATACTGTATCCCAAGACTGACGAAGAATAGTGTATTCGGATGTCGCTAAGCTTAAACTTACAACTTAGATTAAACGCGAAGTGCTATCCACGACCAGGGCAGTTGTAGCGTCAGCGCGTGCTTCTTATCATAAAAATGCTCGTATTGTTGTTTTAGACAAGATCCCCCACTGTTCGCACACAATTGTACACTAAAAAGGCACAAAGCGAGTTCAGTTTACAATAACAGGGCATATTCTTACAACAGCAAGCCCAAGAGCCACGAGAAATTAGTTTTACAGGAAAAGCGAAAGTGTCACAATAATGTAAATAACATATATTTATTTATTTATGTATATTTCGTGTAAGGTCCACTTACAGGCTATTGAATATTCTGATGCAAGACTCTTATAAATATTCGACATCCTTTTATGTTGTAAGAGTCTTCAATGTTTATTTGCTGCTCTATAAAAATTTGTTGGTGAATGTTGAATGTAAAATGTTTTCACTGACAGACTTGAAATCGTTAGAAATTATATAGATAAAAAATCATCAAGCGGCGTCAAACTGCAGCCTTGCCCAGTCTATTTGTTTAAATATAAGAAGTTTGACATGACACTTAAACTAGCTATGTACAGAGCAAAAAGTAAACACGGCACTTTCTCGGTTTTCTTGTGACAATATTTTTGAGCTGTTCACCATCACCTCAGTCCAATCTGAATACCAATGTTCAGTCTCTAAAGTTATGTCGTAGACAGCAGATACTGAATGCTTAAAAAGTCTCCTGAGACATAAGACTGGCAAGTCATGTTGTTGCCCTCAAGCTATTTTGGATACATTTGTCATTGTAATATGCACTTTCCGTGTTAATGTTTGACTTTCTTTCCCTCCTTTCTTTCCTTTTTTATGGACAGGGACCTTCGGCAACCCTGGCCGGAGGGGTCGTCAGACGTACACCCGTTACCAGACGCTAGAGCTCGAGAAAGAGTTCCATTTTAACAGGTATCTGACCCGGAGACGTCGTATCGAGATTGCGCACGCACTGTGCTTGACGGAACGCCAGATCAAGATTTGGTTCCAAAATCGACGCATGAAATGGAAAAAAGAGAACAAACTGATCAACTCATCACAAACCAGTGGCGAGGATGAAGAAGAGAAGAGGACTGAATGAAATAAAAAAAACGAAATGCAAGAAATAGAAAAATGATATAGAAGGCACCTCAGTTATTCATCAGTAAGGAAGACTTCCCTATGTAAATAAATTCGCACCAGTTAGTTTGTGTTGGTAAATTCGTTGTGGCATTCCACTTGTCATTTTATTATTATTTTTGTACATTGTGTCTAATTAATGTGTTTTTGTGCCCATATCCTGACTGAGGATTTGGTCTAACAAGGAAAACGGCTATGCTCAACGAAGCTATTTGAAATGTTATATTCATGTTCATATTTAAGCTATGTGAAAATAAAATAAAATTCTCATTGGACGTATTTCTTTTCTAATTCTTATGGTTACGTAGAAATTGTTCGTGTTCGTGGAGGCTGATCTCATAAATTTCAAACTGCACTAAACTGAACGAGGATAAGGTTTGTATGAAGTTTGTACGTGTTTCTCCTTGTTAACTTTGTCAGGAAAACCATACGCTCCACCTGTTATGCCCTCTTTGCAAACAGCAATATCAATTTAGATGTCCCGGAACATTATTGAGGAATTTACATGATTTCCATTGAAAGTATATAAATACGTGCGCAATGATTGCGCAATGAATACACCCATTTAATTAGCGTGGTTCAGAGATTTGTTCATTACTTTAAACACTAGTTTTCAGTTATTCTAGAATAGCTGCTACTTTCCAGGAAAACCACCTCGTCATATTTGTATTTATTCAGAACATGTTGTACATTAACTCAAACAAACCGTCAACCAGGCAAATGTGTTCGCTTTCTAAGATAGAAAGATAAAGTGACCAGAATGTCCTTACAAAGTGTAATGAAGGGGTCAGTGGTCTTTAATAGATGTCGAAGTGAAAGCTGGCCTGTCCGTACTGTGCATTCACCCAGAACCAGTCAAAAGCCTAGGATCTTGAGCCTCTTAGTGTTCCTTTCAGGTAAATGCGCTGAGGTAATCACGCAAGAACACACGAGGACACCACAGCAATGTTATGAATAAAATATTATTTGGATAGTATCTGCTCAAAGATCACGTCTCATGCTCACCTCACAGGAGGTGCTTGCATCTATATGTAAACCCACGCAAAATATACTAGAGACTTGTTTTGAAAATGACAGCGCTATTGTGATTCTTTAATTGTCGTATTTTGCAGTAGTCCTTTCTATTTTCGGTTAATTTAGAATGTTTATTATCCTATAACCAGTATTTGCGATTATTCAACTGCAGTTTTTCAGTTTAGTTGTAAGCATACATTTCAGACACAAAAGTGGATTGCATGTCATGATACAAATACATGAAATTGCTTGTGTTCTTGTGTCAACAAACCATATATCTGCTCTGGTCATATATCACAGCCTTACATACCTTATGGGCTACTCAGTCCATACATTTTAAAGTCAGATATTCTTCTTGGTTCGTATAAATTCTTCTAAAATGTTTCTCTCGTTTAATCAACAAACAAAAATGTGCAATCATCGAAGCACGCAGTCACGTAAAACTTGTATGTAACCGCATATCATGAATAATAAAATCGTGTGTCTGTGAGATTTACTACTATTATTATTATTTTATTTTTAATGTATAACAATAATAATAATAATAATAATAATAATAATAATAATGCCTAATAATAATACCTGTTGTTAAACAGGTAATCGGGGTAAACGTTTTCAAAGGGATAGAGAGGTTTTCCAGTTATAAAATGGATTTTGGCATTTTCAATACGATTTATTTAATAGCAATGCCCTATGTTTTTTTTTTTAACATTTTAATGTAAAAATAAATACATTTTCTGCATTGTCTCATGATTTCAACATGTGATAGGCAAGATGTGGGGCGGCAAATGGTTTTCATCACCGTACAGAGTACGGTGGGTTGAGAAACCTACAAATGGGTTGAGAAACCTAGAAAATGTCTTCCATGTGATATAAATTATTTCCCCAGTAGGTGACGCTGTCTGCTCACATGCGGCATATCCTTGCCATGGGAGGCACACGATGACTCGAGCCTAACGACTCCCCGTCTCGTCATCATTTGTAACCATAGAGCATGAATTACCTCTTGAAGTCATCAGTGAGAATTTACGACTGGTCAACAAAAGCACGTGATTCCCAAACGCACCCCCACCCCCATATTTGGCCGCATACATAGCAAAAACGAAGTACAGTGCATTGCTATAATTCATTAATACATCATAAATCGTGAAGCACAGCGTTATAACGACCGAGATCTACAAATCAAGCCCTCTAAAACAACCTAAATGAGCTCTTACTTTGTAAACTCGTTCTCAGGGCGCTACCCAAATGGCCCCGACTATCAGTTACTAAATTATGGAACTAGCAGCAGCGCTATGAACGCCTCGTACAGGGACTCCGGCACCATGCATTCAGGCTCTTACGGCTACAACTACAATGGGATGGACCTAAGCGTCAATCGTTCAACCAACACGGGCCATTTTGGGGCGGTTGGGGACAACTCCCGGGGCTTCCAGTCTCCAGCCCCGGAGACGCGATTCCGACAGCCGTCAAGCTGTTCACTCGCGTCCACTGAGCCACTGCCTTGCTCCAACAGCGAGAGCCTGGGACCCAAAGGCTCTTCGCCCCCTTCTGACCAAAGCGCCTCCACCGCTGGTAGTAACCTCACCAACAGTGCACATTTTACAGAAATCGACGAGGCCAGCGCTTCATCCGAGACCGAGGAAAGCTCACACAGAGCGAGCAATCCAGTTCCCCGGACACAGCAGAAGCAAGAGAGCACAGCAACCTCCACCACCTCGGCGACTACCGATGGCCAAGCGCCACAAATATTCCCCTGGATGCGGAAACTACATATTAGCCATGGTACTCCCACATTACGCTTTTTACCTCATTGCATAGCACGAAATAGCATTGTCTGATTGGAGTCTCGCGGCTAAACTGCGGTGCCAAATTTTTAGATTGTCAAATGTCATAAATCTTTTGAGTCTGGAACCTCGAAGGCTGTAGGACTGAAAGGGAGCGGGGTGGAAGAGAGCGCAGCAAGGCATGAGAGTTTAGAAGTTGTTTGTTTGAAAAGTTCTGTTTTACGGCTTGTGGGAATGTGATTTCTTTGTGGGGGGCAAGAAAACTAAGAAAGGCGAGAAGAAGAAAATGTGGGACAAGACAGGAAAATAAAACGCTTGGAAAAAGGGGTATTTTGTAAATTGAAAAATGTACTTCATGAAGCTTGGTGTGTTCAGTTGGTCGAAGTCTGAAAAACAGTAGGCAACAACAAGACTAATTAGGAGGCGTTTTTTGCACTGTACCATTTGGCGACTGCACTGTACACGTTCAGCCATAAATCGTGAGAAAGACATTGGTATTTGTGTGTTGTTTTCCAACCTGTAAAATTCTGTTGACAGTCTACTGTTTTAACGCTGTCTTGCGTCATTCTCGCTAACGTTTTATTCACTTTTGCATTTTATTCATGCCATTCAGATATGACTGGACCAGACGGCAAAAGGGCCCGAACTGCCTATACCCGCTATCAGACGCTAGAGCTGGAAAAAGAATTCCATTTCAATAGGTATCTCACCCGGAGGAGGAGGATAGAGATAGCCCACGCTCTATGCCTCTCAGAACGACAAATTAAGATCTGGTTTCAAAATCGGCGGATGAAATGGAAAAAGGACAATAAGTTGAAGAGCATGAGCCTGGCTACCGCAGGTAGCGCTTTCCAGCCATAGTGGTAACGCAGATCATACTCAACGTGTTGAGCAAATAAAATTAGGAGGGAAAACAGACAAAAATAGGTCTCAATACACTATACCGAGTACTGTAAGAGCGGCACCTTTCGGCATGTTGTTTGATGTTTTAGGCAACTTAAAATTATATTGTGGTACTGCTAAAATTAAAAACAGGTTAGTATACATAAGCTGTTCTTTTAATACTGTAATTATTATTTCGAGGGGGAAAATATAAAAAGAAAAAAGTACAAAATGCCGCCCGTTGTTCTTGTTCTGAATATTGTTTGTGTCAAGTGCTATGTTAATGCTTTCTTGAGAGTTAGCATGTGAGCTCTTAAATGTTATAACTTATTTACTACCTATAAACGTGTATACATTTGAGTTTACAGCTTAGAGAAGCCTCTGCCCAAATATGAAGTAAAGCTCTAGTTTAGTGGTGACTGCATTATGCTCAGCAGAAACCTTCATGTGTTCCATGGTCTTTTTATGTTTTTATCGTCATTGTCTAGATAACCTCATAGAACTTTTGTCATGTGTTAAAATTCTTCAATTATTTTGGAAAAAAAGGGAAATTGTAAATAGTCCCCATTAGATCCCTGTATCCCGTCATACGTGTGTATAGTTATATTCAAAATATGTAATTGTATATTACTGGATTATGTTTATGTTCCCAAAAAAGTTGTACATATTGAACATTTTTATTGTGACCAGTTGGCTATATGTAGTAGGCAGAGTGAATGGCAAACGTGTTTGGAAAGTGACAAAAGCTAATGTCATGTTAAACTGCCTGTAAGCATTTTGCCAATAAGCTTTTTGTATTTGTTTGTAGCTTAACTTGGAGTAAAAAAATTAAAAACAATAAAGTTACTCATATTCAGACTCAACCCTTTGAAAGCGATGTTACTCTCTGTACAGTAAACCCGCCTTTCTCTAAGTCTAGATATCTCTGTCCAGTACCAGTAACGCACAATTAGTTTGCTTCACCTGACAATAGTTTAGATTTTTCTATGTATCACCGGTAAACCATGATACATAGAACAATCTAACAATATAATTCTCAATTGAACCGAGAACTCGAGAGCCTTCCACAGGGTAAGATTAAGACTTACAATG
This sequence comes from Alestes dentex, assembly GCA_037576975.1. Lineage (NCBI taxonomy): Eukaryota > Metazoa > Chordata > Actinopteri > Characiformes > Alestidae > Alestes > Alestes dentex. Next base: position 9,246,215 of record JBBIGA010000027.1, on the reverse strand, counting down.
GCACGCAACTGTCTCCTAAACTTTGCATGGAAGGTCAACTAAATGAACTTTAAAGCATGTGTCTCCAAAAAATATTTCTGAAGTGTTCTGTAACCTTGCATGTTTCACGACAGAATTCGTTTTTTTATCAATGACATTTACAAAATTGTCCATTTGCAACACAATGCCCCTCACTATACAGTAGTATTCTCATTAAACAAACACTGAATTTTTTAACTTACCACGAGTGCCCAACACTTTTGCCACCTCTCAGGCGAATTTTGAGAGCCGATTGGAGGTCCTAAAATGAACCCGCTTCCCTCCACTGCCTTAACTTTTGCTTTTGACCAAAATATACCAAAACCAGCTATGACATTTACATGTCAAACGGATGAACGTTTTATCTTGAAGTTAGATCGTAAAAATCGCCCAGGCCACAGACAGATACCCCTTACTGGCTCTCAAAAGTCACGTGGGGTCCATAAAGTTAGTTTTATGGTTTTGGGGAGTTGACAATGTACTATATATTTCACATTCTAGAATGCAAGTGACGGTTTAACTGCTTCGAAGGGATTCTAAAGGGTCAGTAGTGAGGGGAAGAGCGCATTAGTAGGCCAGCACACTGTCCGTGTCTGATCCATACACTATCTCTCTGGTTCTACCCATTTGGAGGCGGAAATAAGGATAGTGGACCGTGCACACTTACAGTAAGTTCAGTTTAAGTGTACATTGCAAGATGATCGGAAGAGAGGTGGGAAGTAGAGGAGAGCCATCTGTAATGATTCTGTCAATCATTTCGTGTCTCTTACATTGAAATGTAGACTTTCTGTATTAAATTAACTTTTCTGAATTCTGTCCATGGGAAAGGTTGGCACATTACCAATGGCTGCCATATGTCTTTACTGCTGCTGTGAAATGTCGAGGCATGCTGAACTTAATACACACAAAAATACTATCATTTATTGTGGATCCACAATTTTAATTGTATTACTCCTGTCATTTATTTATATATAAACTTACGTATTTAAATCATACAATTCAGTACGGATGTTGATGTTTTGAATATATACTGGTGTACAAAATCAGTGGTAACATACACTGAATACTGTATAATAGTGGTCATGTAAGTATATCATATATTTTTTCTCTCGACATATTTATTAGTAGTTATTGAGAGATATGTGCAGATATCTGTGCGTGTGAGTTTCTTTAGGTTCTCTCTTACTCTCTTTCCTTCTCTCTTTCTTTGTCTTTCGCTCCCTCTCCCTCTCTCTCTCTCTCTCTCTCTCTCTCTCTCTCTCTTTCTCTCTCTCTCTCTCTCTCTCTCACACACACACACACACACACACACACACACACACACACACGACAATATACCTCCCCCAGTTTTACAAGCAAAGCTTTGTTCCTTCCCCGCCCATGTATTTTCCAAAAAGGAAACGTCTGAATAATACACACTGGAGGGGAACTTTCACAGAAAGACAAGTACAGCAAAATGTTGTTATAAACTTACGTACAGATGTAAATATGTTAAAGTTTTTTAACATTCGCCATAGGGGGGTGACACGAAAGAACGGCAGAAAATTGTTATCATCTCTGTATATATATGCGCCCTTAGTTCTTTTAAGTGTATCTCTGCCACCTCGGATCAACCCGAGTCAAACTCCAGTACACATTTCAAGCTGTGTATATCATTAAATTACACCTAATGCGATGCGAAGGGCTTCCTCTTTCAAAACTATTAGCTCAGTGGCAATGGAGAAACTAAGAGGATACTACTGTCATCAGTTGTCATTAGCTCTAAATGCCACCGAGATTTGGGGTAACTACAGCAAGAACGGAGCGATCTCACAAACATCTATTTCTAGAGGGAACGTTTTATTATTTAGAATTCCGGCAGTACTTCACGTAATAATTCCAAAATCATGGTAGCAAATGTTCGCTTTTTTTCATTTCCCTACCAAAAAATGCTGACAAACAGCAGAAATTTTGTTAACAGCCGGTAGGAAGCTTTTTAACGGCATCCCTGGTTGAACTGCGTGGCGTTTAAGCAGCTTGTACAACTAGAAAATAATTGACAACTGCTAATATATTTTTATATTATGATGGAGAACATTTGTCCATAGATGTGTCTTCATCTCTGAGACTATCGAACAATTTAGCACTTTATTCCCAGTAAATTAAATATGTTAAACATATGCAATATTTTGTCTTATATAAAAATTGATGGAATAAGGCTCACTATTGTGTGAATTTTCGGCTTACGCCCATTAACTCGACTCGGTTATGATCTCAAATTTTCATTTAAGTGTAATTTTCATTTTCATTTAAGTGTAACAAACACATTTATCGTTTGTTCGCGCAAACTGAATGTTTTTTCATTCATGTGTTTTACAACCTGACACTCGGTTTCCAGTTTGTGTTAGAGGTTTTATAGCTCTCCATTTGTCCTTTACTGCGTTTGTGTGTGTGTGTGTGTGTGTGTTTGAGTAAGGGTGACTGAGGAAGTCTGAGGCCGTAAACAGGAAGGCGAAATTTTGGTCGCATTTATTAGTCGAGGGTTTTCGTTTAATTTGAATTGACTTCCTAAATAATATGGGACTTAAGGCTTCACAGAAAATGTGATCATTACTCTCAAGTTAACCAAAACAAAATTGAAAGGCAATTAAACGTTCTTCATTCAAAGCTTTTAATTGACATTTTGCGTTGAGGGAGACTTTCGCATTGTAGAATGTGTTGTTTATATATGTTGGTGAGTAACTAGGCGACCATGCGTTAGTTCTGGGTGCATTTGTGCGTCAGAGAAATTAGGTGCGTGAGACACGTTTAGACACAAACTCAAAGGATCAAAAAGAACAGCGTAAGTTAGTGTGAATTATTTCAAACAAAAGGAAAACGAAAACAATGCTGCAATGAACTTTTCGTATTTATTATGGGTTTTACGCACCGCGTTTGGTTTGTATTGCGTCCATTGCGTCTGTTGATAAAGAAGTCTTTGGGACGTTTAAAGTAGAAAAAATACATATTCAAAGAGAAACCACATGAACTAATATTTTCTCACGCTTTTCTTAGTGTATCAGTCGCCAATATTATCAACCAACATTCATTCTTTTTTATTATAAAATATTTTATTGGGAATTGTCATTGGTGTTGTGTACAATTTGTCACCTGTTCACTAGAAAGTCACTGTCTGTGATTGTGTGTGCGTGTGTGTGGACACTTCGACTATATCGACACAGCGATTTTGAACGTTTAAACTGTCATTTTAACAGCCTAATGTGTTTTGCATATTGATAGTGGGCAATCTCCGAGCGTAGCTCATCCATAATGCATGAGGATGGGATCATCCAGAGGTCAGCAGACAAGCGCTACTCCGAGGGCGCAGGCGCGAAACAATACCGCTTCTCTATCATACACAATTACACCGTGTTTATCTTAGAAAAAGGAGGGGAGAGTTTGATGGAATGTTTTTATTTACCTATGTTTTCCTCCTCCTCCTTCACTGTATCCGTTTTGTGATGGGATAAAGGAGCCGGGAGGCCCAACGAAAACATCCCAAAATTAATTGTGACGTTTAGCAGCGCGTGGATTTATTTGTTGCTAGTTGTCTGTCACTGAGGCAAATGGCCACGATATAAGGTGACAGAGTACATTTTGCAATTAGTCACTAGATATTGATTTGCATAAATATTCGGCTAAATTGAATAATTAAGCATACTTTCTATCTACCCTCTCTGACTTTCCGCCTCTAATTCCTGGTACTGATTGTAATGTTTTCTATCTATCTGAGGGAAAAAACTGAAGCAGCAATATCTGAGGATTTTGTTAATTCTAATAGAAAACTCGGGTTCTTTAACTTCTTATAATTTCGCATAACGTGTCTCTTCTCAAAGACCGCATTACTATCGTGAAACAAACTTGAGACGTTCGTTAGTAAATTGAATCTGAGGAAAGCAATGACCACAAAAAGGAAAGGGTTAAAAGACAATAATTGTAAGAAAATTGAATAATAATAAACCTAAATATTTATTCTCTAAAATGAATAAATGCCAGGTGTTAATGCCGCATGTACAATATTTTTTCTCAGGTTTGCTGATTGACCTGCGTTAGAATCGATTCCCTCTGATGCAACTCCTATCTACGGCCAGCAGAGCCCGCTTTAGACCAACTTCACAACGGCTAGAGGCACTGTCTTCTGTTCTATCGACGAAGCAATTGGTTAATAATCATTTCAAAATAATATAACTGCATCAGAATTAGTAATCTCTCGACCTCGGTGTCTGGTAATGTGTCAAAAGAAGCCCTGTAAACAGAGTGTGTAAAATGGCGACCGGAATTTCGTACAGGCAATAACGTAAGTCCTCTTGGTTGGTTCATCCCTTTGTGGAAAATCAGGAAGCATGAAAACAGGATATATACGCAGCAATAGAACTTGGACCTACATAGTACTTCTCTTTAATTACCTGTCACGAGTGAAGGTGAATCTGTTGTGCTGTTTTTAGACAGAACCGAGAGGTACGTGGGGTCAAAAAGTTGAGGGGTCAAAAGTTTACTTGACTGTCGGCTGTCGACTGTCCACTAGACTACTTGCTGGATGTCAATGGCAAAGTGGGAGAGAGAGAGGGCGTAAAAGTAGGGAGGGAAACGGGGGGATGCCGGGGGGGGGGGGTTGTCTCATGCGCGAAGACAGGAGAAATGACATTAGGAGCTGGGACTATTCAGAGGCTGACCCTCGTTGTGTAACAAAGCAAACCCCCATGATTGAGTGAGAAAGGCCGAAAGAAAGAAAAATCGAAGCACAGGTTGAACGGACACGAGCAAAAATGTTTTGGGTTTTTTTTCTGAATGTTCGCTCATTCCCAATATACAGTCCCCTGTAAAAGTATTGGAACATCAAGGGCAACATTTTTTCTGTTCACTGGACTCATTTGTGTTTTAGAACAAAAGACGAATATAATAAGAGACCTCAGAGTTTTCACTTTTATTTCCTGGTATTTACGTTTAAACAGTATAGAACATAGCACTTTTTTAAAACCACCATGTTTTTCAAGTGAGCAGAGGTACTGGAACAGAACATTTTGCGTTTTATTATATAAGAGAAATACTTAACTATGCTTACAATCAAGCCTACAGACCATAGACTCAACCAGATTGTTGGTTATTTCATTGGTTAGGCCTTTACAGGCCTTTACCACAGCACCTTAATTGTCTGTTTTGCACAGTGTTTTATTTCAGTCTTCTCTTCAAGAGGTGAAATGTCAGTTCAATTTGCTTAAGAACTGGTGATTGACTTGGCCAGTATAAACCATCAATTTTTTCCTCCAGCGAAGTCCCTTTCTGAGGTGGCAGTGGGTTTTGGATCATTGTCTCGCTAAAAAAGACAATAACATATTTTTTCTGATTAGTTTGGATACAAACCATGACACAACCTCCACCATGCTTCACATGTGAGCTTGCATGTTTAGGATCATGAGCGGACCCCTTCTTTCTCCACATTTGGCCTTTCTATCACTTTGGTTGAGGTTAATCTTTGTCTGATCATTCCATAAAACTTTGTTCCAGAACGGTTGTGACCCATCTCTGTACTTTTTTGTAAATTGCTATCTAGTTTTCTGGATTTTACTGTTGATGAGTGGTTTGCAACTTGTGGTATGGATTCTACATTGTTGTTATGTAAGTCGTCTTTGAAAAGTGGAGAGTAATAATTCCATCCCTGCTCTTTGGAGGTTGTTTTGGGGTTTATCTTTACTGTCTGTCATCAGTTATTGTTGTTTTATTGGACAGCCAGTTCAGTAAACCAGTGTTTTCCTTTTTTTCAGGATATTCCAAATTGTGGTACTGCTTATGCACAATGTATCTGATGGATTTTTCCCCTTTTCATCTTCAAAATTGCATGCTTTTCTCCCATTTACAGCTCTCTGGTCTTTATGTTGGTCTACCATTCTCAACAACAAATGCAGTGTTCACAGGTGAAAGTCAAAGCGTAAACTGAGAGTAGATATTCAGATATTTAATGATTAAACAACCAATCTTATATGACACACCTGGATAAAATCTCAGCTTGTCCTGTTACAATATTTTTCTCATTAGAAAACCTGTGTAGTTTGATACAAAATGTATTATGTTCTACATCAGAAATGAAAGCTGAAACTCTGATCTCTCTTCTAATATTCATTTGATATCACACACAAATGTCTTCAGTTCACAGCAGAAACAAATGAATTGACAGTTGCTGTTCCAGTACTTTTGCAAGGGACTGTTAAATTTGCTACCGAAATAGAAAAAGTCATACCATTTTATAGTAGCTTGAAATTAAACACTTTCATGATAATCAAACTAGGTATTTATAATTCTACATGAGGCATCTTGGACATCTACATCAAATATTGTCATTATCTTTGTAATTTGGCAATACACAGTAAGACACTGTTGTAAGCTTGAGTGGTTGTGGAAATGTGGGTATAAGTCTGGTCGGTGCTTTTGTGTTTTGATGATATCAGCACATCAGCACACACACACACACACACACACACACACACACAAATGTATAAATCATTGTGTTGACAGGCTTAAATTTTGGAAGCCCTTGCCTCCACCTATCATATCACAAATAAAAACCAATACAGTAAAACATAAAAAATTAACTTGAAACTTGCTTGCATGTGTGAAGGTTTTCTCTGCCGTGCAATATGAGCGCGTACATCTCACGCCAGCGATGTGTAGAATGAAAGTGAATTAGGACATTCAATAATTCGATAAATAAATAATTGCATTACAGCAATAAATATTCGTCCAAATGGTGGAAGCTCGGGGTGGTAAGATTCTGACTGGATTGGTACTTTGAAAAACAGTGCATAATGGTTGATAATTTTATTAGAAAACAGGTCCCCGTTGGAGTTCACGCGGAGTTCATCGAATTAATTTCCATTCCATCCCAACATGTGCCGTTGCCTGGCAGGGATATGCCGTGCATTATATATTTTTTTTATAATGAGTTCACACATTGTTTAAAAGGCAGGGTGTCCATTGCGGAATGTTTTATTGTAAAGCTATATGAGTTTTGCAGTTTTACCTTTTAAGAGGCGCTGAGAAAAAATGTGCGATACTAAATACAGTTTTGTGCAAATCAGGAAGCCCTACTTCAAAAAAGCTTACTTCATTAAAGACAAACCAGAAAAAAACATTTTAGGCGGCACAGTATTATAAAACTATATTTATATGCAAAGAACAGTCCGCTGTGGTTTATTTGAGACACCCCTTTAGTTTTATGAAGCAACCACAAAATAAAAAATGCTCTGTGGTTAGACTGATTTGTGGGTTTCAAAGGGCTTTTAGAATGACCCCCCTCCCTAGCCCAGGCCATTTTTCTTCAAAGTAATGACCTGGGCACAATTCAATATGAGCGCGCAAACTGTGCATGCATTACTATAGAACTTGGGAGTGGGAGAGACACGCAGAAGAGGTGAACCGCAGGTCAGCGCGTCTAACAAATATTAAAATATACTGGGACTTGTGACACGCCTCACTGTTTAACAAAGACTGCCAAAGTGCGAGATTAATACGAAAACTTGAGAGTCCACAACAAAATGCCTGAAAGCGTCCAATAGTATTGTAGTGTTCCCAACGGCACAAGGCTAACGTGCATTTTATTTTTAGCTGTTTTAAGAGGCAGGCAGGCAGGCTGCGTTGAGCAGGGAAACCCCTGCTTATCACTGACTAGAGGGGTTAAAGAGACACTGGGGAACGGACTGAGTAAGCGTTTCAGCTTACGAAGTTTGCTAGCTCGATGTTTTATTTCATAATTCCTTTTGCTCGTGATACTTGAGGTCTTGTGCTGTTCGGGGAAGATCTTGGATCGCTTTCATGTCTGACTGGCCATTGTCGCCCAGGATTGCTGGGGAGAGGCGCGAGGGACCGCGGAAATGAGAGGGAGTTGCACGTACAAAGGTATCACGGCGAGGTCACGGGCTAAACCTGTGGCATTAGAGAAAGGAAGAAAGGGGGGTAGGCGGAGGGGCTCGCGGTGCTGTCGTAACAGAAAGAAAGGCTTCGGAGCGGCGACAGTGTCCGGTCCCGTTTGCGTCCAGAAAACGGCGAAAGGCGAGGGAGAGGACTTATGGGAGGAAAAGTCGCGGAAACGAAGTGCAACGTGCGAAGGCGCAAAGTAAGTAAAGAAATTTGCCGATCATTTACATATCGCAGTGCTCTCTCCTGCAGGTGCTTTGCCTGGGCGGACCACGTGCTTTTTGCGCACTGTGGTGAGTGTGAGTGCCCCCTCCTTTCATAACGGAGTTATGAGTTTGATTTCTAGTCCCATTGAGTCGCACTGTTGCGTGTGTGGTTTTTATGTGGTGAATATTTACCTTGGCTATAGTCACCCAGCCTGGGATTTGAGTGTCTGAGGTTGTACACATTAACCCTATCATCAGGCAGATGGCTCGAGGTCCCTATGCTTTTCAAGGGGAGGTGGTTCATGGGGGTGAAGGCGAGGTCGGCAACTTTAGGGGGTTAAAGGGTTAGAGTGGACAGCGAGGATGAACTTTCTCCTTTTCTGCTATAAAGACTTTTTAGTGTGGATCCCAGTCTACTGTAGACAGGAATTGCACTGTCCTGCTTCAGATCAAAAACATAATCAAGTTTACAAATTGGCCATGAGTGATAATCCAGTTAACTGGAGATTAACTTCGCAGAATGATAATCAGTGTGTATAAGGCAAGACTCGGAGAGAAGAAAAAGAGCTTAAAAAAAGAAAGAAAGACACCTCTTTAAAAAAGAAGGAAATGTGTGATTACCAAACGCTAGGGGTGCTGCAGATTTATGTGATTGGGCTACATTTGCTTTTACATTCATTTAAATTTGCTTAGTCACAGAACAATTCGATTTTGTATCATTTGCTTCATTTTAATACGTACCATTTGAATTTTTCCAAGTTTAGCCCTTTGTGTCTTTCTTTTCTGTTTATTTTTATTTTAATTGTCCTCTTGACCAAAACCTTTCACAAAGGAGACTCCAAAACTCAGAACAAAGCCTCACATGCGCAGTCTATTGTTACAACCAAGGTGTGATCACAAATATATTTTTTTTATGAAAATAAGTCTTACTAAGATCGAAAATACAGAAGTTTGAAACAATACACGATTTTATACAGAAAATAACCGCATTAGTTTTTTTTAAATTTACTACAACATATTGTGTCGCTTTTGTGTACAGTTTTTATTAATAACGCAAAATGTGAGAAACAAATATATCTATAAAAAAAGATGATTTTAAAATTCACTTATTACAACTTCTGAATACTGTAGTGTCAAGCAAGTTATCATAATTTTTGCAATGTTTTATTGTCTTAAAAGATTATGCCGTGTATTACGAGAGCTATCTCATTTGCACATTCGTTCATTTATAATTTCTCAATTTAGTTGGTTATTCAAATGTGACATATCGATTTTATAACTGAAATATGAAGCCTTTATAAGTACGAAAGCTCTGCTTAACCTTTCACAGCGAATTCCAGTTTACTGTAGAAAGCAATATCTGACCTTAGTTACAGGCTTTTTGTGACAATAGAAATAATCGTTTCTGTCATTGAAGATTAGTATTTCCCGTTTTAGGATTTAAACTATTTATTTAATGTGTATCGCAACTTAATCTACTCATTACTGCAAATCATAGTCTTAGAACGATCTTTCCTCGTTCATTTTAGTAGAGACTCAATTTTGCTTTGTCCTCTTGGAATAAGGAAACCCGCGCTGAACTGACAGTGCTTAATTACAAGGTGTTTTTAAACGAAACAAAATACCAAATACTTGCTGTGAGAGGAAAGTTGTCAACGAGGTCATAAAACGTTTGTTGGATGTTTGTCGGTTAATTTAAATATGAAATGAGCCAGTGGCGTTTCCCTCTATGCATATTTCATTTTTTATGCCCCTCATCTGCGGAGCTGCTGTTTGCAGTCTGTAAAAAGGACTGACCTGTCATCAAACCCACATATTTTGGTTTCAGTTCTGCTGTCTTTGACCTTTTCACAAATCTCACAAGGGCTCTTCACACTCGATGTCTTGCCCGCCCGTGCTTGGTGTGGTCGGATTTCACGTTTTAAAAAAATTAAAATTAAAATAAAATCGGTTTAAATAATAAGGCATGAGCACATGCAGTTTCGTCGCTTTTTTCTGGCAAAGCTTCATGTCTTTTGCTAATTTGTGCGCTCTAAAACGAGACTTTATTTTGAACTAAAAAGAACTCATTTAGAAAAAGATATTTTTGCACTTGTTTACTTTGGTGCATATTTTGTGAAATTTGGTTGCTCTGATGCTCTAGAGACTTTTGAACAGTTTCTGTCTTTGACTATATAATCCAGTGGAAAATACATTAGAGATAAGTTTTTCTTTGACACCATTAGCAACGTTTGAATGACGCCGCGATCCATTACGATCAGACAGATTGCTGATAAACTTGGAGGTAGGCTGCTCCAGGTGTTACACCTTGACATGGAGGAGGAGCTGTCAAGGTGAGCAACTCCATCGATAGCTGTCAAGAAGATACCTGTCATCTATATATACCCTGTAGATCCGGATTTGTGTGAACAAACTCACAGTCACAAATTCGTATCTAGGGGAGTATGTAGTTGATATATAGCCCACACTCCAGCATCAACGGAAGATGAAGATTTCATTTTATTATGTTTCACACAAACATCATGCTACAAACAAGTTTTTACATTTTTGTGGTCCAAGCTATTTACTTGCCGTAAACGTAACTTATTTTTAAACTGTAGAACAGCTTATACAGCACACATATTCAGACACCACTTTCACTGGAAGCACAAACGACTTTCTTGCTTTAATTCCAGTCTCCAGTTAAGTCAATATTTGCATAAGTTGAAGAAAAAGACAGTGTCCTGGCAATGTAAATGGCAATGTGCTTTGCAATTATTATGCGTGGCGTGTAAATGGGAGAGCAGGATAAACGCGCTGTTAGGAGGAGAGTGACTGCAGACTGTGCTTAAATGCAAAAGGTCTCGGTTTTGATTTAGGAGGCTTTGTAACCTGAATTAGTTGATGAATTTTCTATCGATCCTAAACAAGCCCAGATTCATCTCTGACACGCAGATCACGCCACCTCCGTTCTTTGGCCGTTATTAGCGAGTGCATAAGAGCTTGACCGGAGCTGGCCCCTTGCATCACTTTCCCCTGGTACAGCTTTTCATGAGGACTAGCCAAAAATAAGGAGTATTCACGTTCGAAACATTTCAAGTAAGCTTTAGAAGGGAGTGTGAATGTTCTGATTGCACGGAGGGGGTGAAGGGGACTGGGGAGGGGGCTGTCGCTTAGATCTGGAGGTCCTCGTGTTTACAAAAGTCCGGTGTGTTTTGCCGGCCGGACATCTTTTTATTTTATTAGTGCTGCTGCTCTCTCGCGAGGTTATTAAGAACACGCTAGGATATAAAATATGGAACATTTGGCTGCTTTGAACTGCGCGTTGATGCTGAGCACAGTCTAAACTGCCCATTCGCATTTCCTTATCCGGGAATCGCCAGGATGGACGCCATTGGCTGCTGCTGTCACATGGACTCTTAACTTTGTTCACTTGACAGAAAGTAGGAGGGTTTTACGAAACAGGAAAACGAGTAAAGGGATAGATATAAATTTTAGTATATTTTGTGTGCAATTCAAAGAAATTAATGGCCATGAGTTCCTATTTGATCAACTCCAACTATGTGGACCCCAAGTTTCCACCCTGCGAGGAATACTCCCAAAGCGACTACCTACCCAGTCACTCCCCGGACTACTATAGCGCCCAAAGGCAAGAGCCATCGTTCCAGCACGAGCCGATCTACCACCAGCGGCCGGGCTGCGCCGACCCACCCTACTCGTCCTGCCAGGGTCCAGGGCAGCCCGGTGTAGTGATGTCTCCTCGGGGTCACGTACTAAGCCCAGCTGCACTCTCGACACCTCTCCCTGAAACAAGCCATCATTGCGACTCGGTTACTCCGAGCCCTCCGCCTGCTTGCGGTCAGACTCCCATCAACCAAAGTACTCCTTCGGCCACTTCACGAAAGGACCCCGTGGTTTACCCCTGGATGAAAAAAGTCCACGTGAACATCGGTAAGTGCCGCTAAACTTCCATTACTTGTGCGTCGCTGTGCGCTACAGCTCAGAATGTCGGGTACTAAATCTATTGCTCCCCTCGTGAAGTAGCCCTTCGGGTGCTAAATCTATTGCTCCCTTCGTGAAGTAGCCCTTGGTCGAGATTTACGATCGGCTGTTTGCAGGGCAATATAATTACACCCTCCATAAATTTTTATTGCACTTCTTTTCCAAGCACCTTTGAAGTCTATGCGACCTCCTCGTTCTAATTTCTTCTCGGGAAGGTTTTATGAGTACTCCAGTAACCCATAAGTTACGTTTTATGTTTTGGTAATTTGGTTTTAAGTGGCTGGATGTATAAACATATACTTTCTTCTGTCACTACACTTCTGTTCGTGCGAAATTTTATGACAGATAAAATATTCACATTTATGGAGATATTAAAAATACTAATATCAAAGCAAACAGTAATCTGTTAAGAACCTATGATATTTTTGCAATAATTAGCAAGGTTTTTGTAGGGGCGTTGAAATCAGGGCAAAATAATCTTTGCAAAGTCACTGTTACACATTATCCTCTAATAGTTAACTGCCTTAGACTGTTGCCCACAGTAAATGCACGTAAAAAACACATTAGCGTCATGGACATATAAAATACCCAAATAAAGAAATGCAATGTTTTTGAAGGAGAGTGGCGGCAGTTTTTACTTTGAAAACGGCTTACAATTTCGAAGCGTCAGACATTGTAATAGCATTGCCAACACTTGGCTTGTTTGCTTGCTTGCTTATTTGTTTATTTATTGATTTAATATATCAAAGCTCCAGATATGTTCGCAGCCCACACTGTATAAATGTAATGCTGATATGTTCAGTTATGGAGGTGCTTGCCCATGCATATTTGTGTCTCGAGTTACTGTGTGACTTTTGATAACATGTCGCTCTGTTTCCCCACAGTGAGCCCAAACTATTCGGGGGGAGAGCCCAAGCGCTCACGCACAGCTTACACACGCCAGCAAGTTCTGGAGCTGGAGAAAGAGTTTCACTACAACCGCTATCTTACTCGCAGGCGCAGGGTAGAGATCGCCCACACCCTTTGCCTTTCAGAGCGACAGATAAAGATTTGGTTCCAGAACCGGCGTATGAAATGGAAGAAAGATCACAAGCTGCCCAACACGAAGATACGCTCCAGCCACTCAACCAGCTCGAGTTCTAGTGGCGGCCCGTTGGGCAGTCAAAACCGAGGAAGCGGGCCTCCCCCGAGCCTATAGCTCTCTCGAACTCCCCCAAAACATGCACATTAAAACATATAATAAAAAACCTCAGTTCAGGAGTACGGGGTGGGGACTTTAGCCACATTGTCTCATACTATCTCCCTCTCAACGCTCCTAAACAGCAGGGATATAACACCAGTTGACGGTGTTGTGGAAGTGAGAGCAAAGAAATTGTCTTTAAAACACAAATGGTGGTGAAGACTCGAACTCAAAACACTTCCACAGATGGGCTCACTCCCAGTCGAGTTCCCATTTTTATCCTGTGCCCCTCTGCTAATCCGGCTTCTTCGCCCCCTCCACAACAACAGAAGGCAGCGGATAGTTTTCAGATTTGGTGAAGATGGATCCGTGTTTCATCTTTAATCATGCCAAACTCAGTCCCATTTGTCATGTTTACTCTGTGGTACAAAGGATGAACCGTAGGCCTGCCCATTACCTCGACGTCTAGCGTTGTGCTTAATAAATGAGTTGCCTTGTTTTGTCAAGAGCCATTTTCTAATCTTCCTTTTCTTTAATGGCTTATAGCCTAGAAATCTAGCTGGACATTGTTCTCGTAATATGAAGTTTCTTTCCTACTCTAACGTTAATCTCACATTTAATGTTTTGATTTGCCAATGAGACTGATAACGATTGTGTGCAAAGTACAGTTGTGATTCACACATATGGAGAGTCGGCACGGCTTGATGTGTAATTGTTTAGCGCATTTCAGATTGAGAATAGGAAAATCAGATGTTCCATAGTAAAATGTCTGATTTAGGCGTTATTCAGATTCAATGGCAAGTAATAACAGTAGAGTGAATCTGAGCATATACGTAACCAAAACAGGTACAATGCAAAGCATTTTAAAGATAGCACTGCTAAAAAACATTTGAATTACCTCAGTTGCAATTTTGTTGGTGTTGGTTTTTGTTATCTAGTTTTATGAAGTGACTAGTTTTGAATTCATTTGATTGAAATGCAAATCTACAATAATATCTGCATTTGTTTCTAAGTCGAAATGTAATTTAAATCTATGTGTGGCCAGGGCTGTATAGAGAAAAGTGCGTATATTGCATGAGTGAATACGTTTTATTTGTTTATTTTTTCATGTTACTTCTTCTATATGTTTCTGTTTGTATTTCACGTTAAACATATGCAGACACCAGCTCTTCTTTCTTTCTTTCTTTCTTTCTTTCTTCCGTCACCGGTTCTACGTCTTATGTTTTTTAATCTTTTATAAATTTCAGTTTACATTCCAAAGATGAGTCCTCCCCTTGATAATGTATTTTCTCTTTTCCATATTTCTTTGTCGTCTCCTGCCTTTCATTGTCTACTTTTGTTATTTGTAAATAGGTATAGAAATTTAATAAATCAAAAAATCTGTCTTTATTCTTGTGTGCTGTCTTCTTGTAGAGTTTGAACTTCCTGGATGCGAATAGTAACTTAAAGTGATGAATGCTAAAACAAACATTGCTTTAATGAATTTGGGCCTGCTATAAGGGATTTTCCCTGCGCGTTTACTACTGGCCTGTCTTGAATATCACTGCATATCTACTGAGTGATTTATATATCCAGACTACGAATAGCCCTGGTACATTACGCTTTGCAATCTTCTTGTAAATCACAAACCCTTCTTTTAGTCTACTCTTTCCTAAATGTAACGTTGTACACGCCCGCTGCTTGTCGAAGATGAGAATTTCCCTCGAAATGCGCATCCCTTTCGAAAGAAAGACCAAAAAATTCTCGGCTCGAAGGTTTAAATGGTTTAATGAGTGTAATTTTTTGCACAACAGTTTCGAGTGTATTTGCCAGCGAGAGGTGTGTGTTTTTTATATTACAAAGGAGCGGGCTAGTGCCATAGCTCAAACGCTGACAACCAAATAGATAATCAAGAAGACAAATGACTTCTTTTGGATGGCGCAGCCCTTGTATTAATTTTCATTTTCTTTTCTTGGAGCAGGTATCGAAAATATAGAGCTGGAGAAAATACCATTCCGTTTGCCGGTGTTGAACTTTAAACAAAAATATGGCCTTAAATTGGTCTGCTAGCATTCCGTGGCACCTAGAAAATTTTCTATTACTTGCTCGTTTATATCAGCGGGTCTTTCCGCCGCATATCTCATTGGAGCCATTTGTCTGTTTCTCCCTTTTATTCACGAAATAGTCTTCTAAAATTCGAAACGTCGCATATTTCAAACAGCAAAATGTATGTTGTCAATAAAAGCCCAACACAGAAACATTTAATGAGCTCAGAACCTACAAGTTATTTATTCACGTAAAAAAAAACATTTATTTGGGAGCATGAATTGCTGCTCTTCTTCAAGGACTGGACCAAACCTTGAGCATAAAAATCTAAAATAAAATAAAATGCTTGGCAAAATGTATAATATATAGTTTAAGCCTCAGTGTGATGAGACCATTTAAATATATTAATTGACATTAGTAAAGCCTTCGTCAGAATATTTTCTGCGCCCCTTTATTTCCTTCAAGGTAAAGTCTGCTTTGAAATAAATGAATTCGCATGTGGCATCTGCTACAATGTGCACACTGGAATTCTATTCTTACCCGAATCCTTGCCATATTTTTAAAGGAAAAAAAGAAACTTCTGGCAGGGAGGTCTGAATTTAGATGAACAGATTTCTTCTAACGGTTTCAAAAGTTCATCGCTATTATTTGCAGAGAGAGGCCGCAAGAAAAATGTGAGAATTATACAGAAAAATCATTAATCACGGCTTCTTTTTAAACAAGTCTTCTCTCTATTGTCATTGAGCAGCACAACTGCACGGACCTTCTGCTAGGAGGGCAGTGGTGAAGTCTTGGAGGACACTTGAAGACACCCCCTCCCCTCTCTACCATCTTCTATTCACCAAGTCATGCCACAAGAAAACTTTTTGGGTGAAGCAGAATACTAGAGAAATGCTAACGCGAATGAAATTCTTCACAAGACAAGAGATGCCAGCAATGGAGGTAAAGAACTTTTTTCTTTTGAGTGTTTTATTGCTTTATGGCTTTGTCCTCACAGTCGGGTATCATAGGCACAAATGTCGTAGTGTGCTGTTTTCTGTTTTCTATTGGCTTTGATAGAAGTGATGACTTTTAGGAACCGTCTGTTTTCTGTTTGTGGTTAATTTTCAGAGTGAAGGCCAGACATTTTGCCTTGACACCTAGTACCATCTAAGGAGGCCAAGGCTATGGGTAGATAGATAGATAGATAGATAGATAGATAGATAGATAGATAGATAGATA
>JBBIGA010000027.1:9209897-9224505 GCA_037576975.1 Alestes dentex | reverse complement strand
TATATATATATATATATATATATTCTTATATATATATATTCTTATATATCTTTCTTTTGCTCACCGTCACCATAACCCATCCTTCTCTCTTCCTCTGCATGTCCACATCTCTCTCCCTGTCTTTCTCCCTCTTTTCAGCCAGCTACTTCGCTTGATTTATAGTGATATGTGTGTCAGCGGCAGCGGGGCTGCCATTGTGTATTTGTGAGGGAGTTGTGTTGTTTATGGCCGTCTTCGAGATAAATCATCCCTCTCGGAAAATGATAGGCGAGCGATGATAGGCGGGAATGAGAAAGAGGTTCCTGGATTCGCGTCTAGGTCGTCGGCTTTTTCGCGTTCAAGACGGCGCGGTGCAGCTCTAGCCTTCCCCCTTCTCCCCCTTTTTGCCCCAAAGTTGATTATCGAGAGCGATATATACGGCAATGGATCAGCGACTAATATGAGGGCTAAGTAGCTGCAGGTCTTGAATTACTGCATATGCGATTACCAATTAAGGGAAGATTTGTTTAAATTTGCCAAAACGGGAACGCCTCGTCGCTATGTAAATCTCATAAAAGCGCTCGCGCCCGCCTGCAAATTCGTAGCCAGGGGTCTTGCACTTGGGCTGCAGCCGTTTTTCGTCAGAGCGTTAAAAATCTTAATTGGAATACGAACTTAGTAGAGGTGGTCTGCTTGACTTGGGCGAAAACTAGCCACGTGGCGGTATTTAATAAGCCTCAAGCCACTCACGAACTAGCTTCAGAATCAAACAAAGAAGATTTTTTTTATATTCTGTCACTTTTTTCCCTGTTTGGACTGAACTACACAGAACACTGTCGATGCTTAATATGAACACATTCACAGAAACAGATGACTTTGGCACTCGATAGTATTTGTGGATTTTTCAACAGACATTTTCATTTACTTCACTGCTTTGGTTGGGCTGTGATGTGAGGGATACCTTCTCGACTGGACATCATACAATAAGAGGCAGAGGAGTTATTTAGTTTCTGCATAAAGGAGAGGTCAGCTCGCTCTTATTACAAACTTCGTTAATGACGTGTTCTTCACTGAGACTATAATCATTTTGCGGTATACTGAGGAAAATTACTGCAAACAATGGAGCCATATTTACCTTAATGTTCAGCTTTTATTAGTGAAAAACTAACACAGAAACATTTCACATAGAAATATGAGAATATATACTGGTGGATACAATCTAGCAACAGCAAAAAACAGCTTTATAACAAGAACAACAATAACAACAACAACAACAACATACTACTACTACTACTACTACTACTACTACTACTACTAATAATAATAATAATAATAATAATAATAATAATAATAATAATAATAATGCAGGATAAAATCAGAAAATAATAATTTTTACCCGTGTCCTTCTATCAGTCTTTCCTTTTCGTCTGGGTAATACAAATCTTTTTGTTGTTATATTAGAGCAACTCGACGGCTGCTATCAAATATTAATGGGCACAGCTGCATGAGGTGAACCCTTTCAAAAGGTATAATTCCAGTGGCGCTCCTTGTTGCTGGGCGCAGTGTCAAAAACAATTTCTCAACTCATTTTGGAAGATGCTTTAGGGCGAATAGATGGGCACTTTTTTATGCAGGGTCATACCTCATGTATGATTTGTGTTCCGTGACAGTCGAGTGGAGGTTGAGTAAAGGATTGAAAAGAGCATCCAGTTTGGGTCGACATTTAGAATCGCCACATGCAAAAAGCGCAGCAACTGAACAGTCTTCAGTATTATTGCACGTTTACACTGTTTACATCAAAATTAATATAACTGTAATTATATTAATTATCATTATGTAGCAATGATAAAATAGCTATATTACGTCTATGAATGGAATTTGATCACTGCTAAGACTGCTAATTGTTCTTCGTAATATAACATGCCTTAGATAAAACAACAGTTAGGTGATGAAACATACGGACATAGAAGCAAAACAAATACATTTCACACAAATACATTTGACTATTTATGAGGATATGTGTCAGACAGGTGTGTTCGACAACGTTTACTGAGAAACCTGTACAGTTATTTATATTTATCACACAACATTGCAATACTTATCAAGCAAGAAGCTCAACTCTTGAAACAATGAACCCATGTGTGGCGGCCATATTGTGCTCCGCATACTGACAAACCGAAAAAAACACGTTGAATTTGCTTTTATTTCATACATTTCCCCACTTTGAGTCTACCTATTTAAATAATAGACTGAGAATGCTGTTAAGGTTATGTAAGTTTATGTTTCTTTAACTGCAAAAGGAACACGAAACTGAAAGGTAAAATGATATAAGGCTACTGTTTTATAAAGCCTGTGCCATCTAGGTTACATGCCCAAAATGGAAGACAACAATATTTTATACAACCCACTAAACGAAAATAGGTGTCCAGTACACTGCGATAAGAGGTTTATTCGAACTCGAAAAATTCTTTACGGCTTTATTTATCTCTCTGTCTCGTCTTTATTTATGTATTATGACTAAATTTGATACAAAGACATTTTTGAAACAACGGCTAGCTTTGTTCTTTAATTCGAACTAGCACTGATTTTATTTCCGATTTTAGACATGTTTTAAGAATGCTGTCAGTAAATGCCAATTAGCATCCTTTTTTAACACTTACACTGAGCATTCTCATACTTACAGAAAGACTGTGTTACTGGGCGTAACAGGCTCGTGGAAAGAGTTTTCCGTACAGTCTTCTGCACATTATCTCATTTTAGCTTGGTCAGGTGTTTCCCCGGCCTCATAATGCTGGAATGATTACCCGTCTTGAAATAAATCAATATCAAACCTCACGCTAATTCGTACCGGTCTGTACAGAGCTGCGATTGAGAGCGCATGAAAAATGACTGCAGAAACGATATCCAGAGGCAATGCGAAGGGTTTTCAACCAGTTGAGGATCATGGGGGAATGCGATAAGAAAACGGAGCCGGAAATACTAGGAGGACGGCCAGCTTTTTATACTGTCTCTAAGAATGGCACGGATATTATCATCACGCTTTTAAATCGTTATAATTAAACTTCCTCTTGCTCAGTCTGCTCTGTGCATGTGTGCGCGCGTGTTTCTCTCTGTGTGTGTGGTGGGGGGGGCGTTCGTGTGGGCGTTTTTCTCCTATATGCGTGGGTAGAGTACAAACCAGCACACAAAAGCTTCGAAAGAACAAGGCCAAGTATATTTACTTAAAAACTGAAATATCTAAGAGGATTTAAACACAATCGAAATCAAATTACGCCTAAAACACATGAGGCAAGTGACCCCCCCCCGCCCCCAACCATCTGAACTTTTAATATTTCGGACAGTCTTTACATGCTTTTAGAAATCAGTTTTTCTTTGAAAGCCTAGCTAGTATCTAAAAAAACCTAACTACCAGAATGGGACTAGCCGTGTTCACGCTCGCGAAAGCCTCCAAGTTGCAATGACCATATGGCCCATGTGTTGCCCCCGGAGCCGTGCAGTTCCCTATTGGACAGAGGAACCCCGATGCCTTTTCCACCCTGTGTGTCCTGTCAGTCCACTGGTTCACTAGTTCACCATGTCAATCCACGCTGCTTCGTGCCCAGAGCGAGAAGCGGAAAGACAGCTAGAGAGTAGCGGTGGAATCTTTCGCCTGCTGGTGACTGCTGCGCCTGAGAAGTCACAAGCCGAGATTTAGAGTCCGGAATTCTGCAGAGAGAGAAAAAATATCTTCACTCGAGGGCGTTCATTTGAAGACGCGTGCGTATTAGCGGTCTCTTGGTCCAAATTTCTGTGTGATGTTTTACTATGTTAACATTCGAATTTGTTTTGCGCTAAATCATTTGTGTGATTTTTAGTACAACACGAAAGCTGAGCTGTCAGTCCGTGCCTTCTCAGACTCTCAAAAAGCCAAGACAAATTCCGTTCCATGGATTATCCCTCTGTTCCATGGGCGTCTTGAATAAATATTCCAAAACCCTGCTTCGTTGAAGAGACCGAAGGAATGCTGGAAGTCAGGTAAGGTTTACAAGCTTCAACTGACGCCGCATGCCTGGATTCTTCCTAGAGTCCTGAGCTCCTCTGCCGACAAGTCATTAATTATCCGTCGTGTGACCCAGGGTAGAGCCATCTCTGGGTGTGCCCAGGCTCGAAAACCTTTTGTTTTCAAACAGCTGAGGACAGACGCTTTCAAATAGGTAACTGAGTAGGGCTAAAGGTTGCCTCGTTCCGTTCTATATACATCTTTCTTTCCCCCTGCCTTATATCTAGCTCCCTTGGTAAAGTTTTCTGTCGCCACATGCATCACCTTATAAAAGTTTGCTCGTTACGAAGGTAGGTGGCTCATCAAAGCTTGAGTAAGTGTTTAGACTGACTGAGAGAGAGAGTCGAGAATGAATGTTGAAGGTTAGGTGTAAAAAGAAGAAGCATGTGTTGGTGATTTATGACCCGAAGAAAGGATTGCGTACTCAAGCAGCTCCCAGTTTAAACTCGTCTTTTTCTTCCCCATTTACGCCACAGGAATCCCAAAATACACACCTTATGATCACCAGGGGCTGTCTTTGTTATTACGTTTTTAGATGGCTAAATGTGAAACAACTGGCGTCCCCTAAAACTTGCAACAATAGCAAGAGCTGCCTGAGTGAGAGGAGTGGCGGCAAATAATTCAAATGTGGCCTCAAGGTGGATAGTTATATTGCAACTTAATGTCTCCTTGGTGTTTCTCGCTCCTTAGTTGTGTAAACACGGGCTCTTTAAAGAAATAAAACAATATGATTTTTGCGTCGCTGTTTAGGCTCTCACACATGTTCATTGCTAGAGTTTTTAAGGGTAGTCATAATGTCTTAGTGGCTCCATTATTTCTGAGAAGACCAAGAGCCATCAATCTCGCTTTTCCAGGAACGTGTCGTTTTGGCATATTTGAATGTAAGGAATTCGATAGAAGTTGCATTATCAGCGATTTGTATGATTTATTGAAACAAAATTTTAGAAGAATCTTTCACACTAAATAAATGGTATTCACAAGTTTTCACATTTGCTGTAAAAGTGTAAATATAAGCTTCTGTGATAAGACCATAACCATCGCAGCCTAGATAGCTGTAAAGCTTGAATAAACAAAGATATGTCTATTTTGGTAATATAACAAGGTATCTTCATGGAACGATTACGTGATACCAAAGTTTCTCACACTTTCAAGTCGTTTTAAATACGTGATGTTGAAAAACGTGTTACATTCAGCGCTGCCTTACCTGACACTCTGATCTTTATGCTGTTGGTGTGATTATGCCCTGCTAATAATAAATTCTAGATATATCTCAGATATTCATACTCTTTAAACTGCAATGCCCTTTTGTATTCTGCTCAAAGTAGTTGGCACACCAGAATAGGGATATTAAGACCCAGCGGTTTACGCTTTTTAAAGCCCGGGCCCAAAACCACAAAACAGTAAGTGACTGTGATTTAATTGACTTAATCATAAATCACTGACAGTTGTGAGAGCGTCAGAAGAAGAAAGAACGTTAGAGTAGCCTACAGCATATTTAATGTGGCATACATTGCATGTGTACAGCTCCATATTGCGTAATAGCCTTGAATATACATTCCCGAGTATTTATACCATAGTTTTGACCTTTCTTATTTTGTAATGACTTCAGTGTGTATGGAACAGCTGCCACTTACATTAATTTAGATATATGCATTTGAATTCGTAACTGGGTTTCTGTAGTGGTGACAAATGCAATTCCGTGATACACACCAGTACTTGCTATAATGTAAAGATGCAATGCAGAAACTCTAACCATCATTAAGCCAGCTAGCACGTTGGAGTTGCGATGCTCTCCAGAGACGTCTGTCATATTTGGTGAGGTTGGCACTTTTCAGACCCAGAGGGCATGGGGCTACGTTGACCCAGATCTCCCCCATTCGTTCTTAATGTGCGTCTGCATTCAGACCAAGTTAAACATTACATATTCTGGGTCTTACTGGTGTTTAAACATTAACTTTGACCATATACACGCTGGTGGCGTGAGTTTTAAGGTTGGTGTAAACTAAGGAAAGTGTCTTTAAGAAGAGCAGTCGGAATCATAATTCAATTTTTTTAACCAATTATCTGTATTTTTCTTAAAGAGGACTGAGACATAAATTACACAGGGAAACTATATGGAAACACCAAACATCAGAAATAAGTTCTAAATCCAGTCACATGAAAGAAAAAGGAAACCAGAATTTCCCTAAACTCTGCTCCAGAATTTCATGACAGACAGTTGGGGATCGATAAGAACATCTTGGGAATGTCAATGAGGCTCAAATGAGAGATAATTGAGATCCCGAAACGTTTGGCCCAGAAGCGTGGGTGTCTTAAACCAAGCCCACTGCTCTCCCTCTCTCCCAGTAAAGGCAGAGAGCCTCTTTAACTAACAAAAGACAGGACACTTACAGCTTTGCGGTGTTGAAATCCCAGTATATTTCGTCAGAATGCAAAAAAAGAGATGTATCGAACCCTATTCAGCTTTAAATGATATTGTCGCTTGCGATTCGAATCTAACGAATGGACCTAATGAAAGACACCAAAAAAAGCTTTCTTTTTTGAAGAAAACAGGACAAAAGTCTGGATTTCCGATCAGCTGTGGATATAACAGATTGAAAACCATACTAGTTTGCGGTTATATCGAAGTACTGCTGTGATTTAGTTTTGAGAGAGGGTGCGTTTGGCGCATGCGTGTCACTTGAACAGAAGAATCAGGAGATTATTTTGGAATTTTAGACAAGGCCTTCACAGTTGATTTTACTCGCTATCTCTGCTGTTCGCAACTACCTCAAAATCATACGGCAAATGTGATGAGGTCGGCGTTGATTTCCAGAAATTCGCCTCCTGATGTACACATAGCGGATTAATACATATCTAAGATATTACAAGAAGATTACACAGTACGCGATTGATCATTAATCTGGTGAGTTATCGCGCTTTCATTGAAAGGTCACGCCGGAAACGCAATGCTAGTCTATTGAAGACACAAAGTACGTAGTTTCGCTCATCTATTTTCAAGCTTAAGTGTTGCATGCAAGTCATGATAAGATGTTTTTTTCGTGATGAACTGTTTTAGGCATGGCATACCACCATGGAGCAAGAGAGTGATGCAATATCAAGCTCGCACAGAGAGGGGGGGGCGAGAAAGAGCTAGAGAGAGAGAACCAATAAAGTTGGACGTTTATGTGTTTACAATGTGAGTTGATCTCAGCGTGTGCAGCATGTACTATGGGATTTGAGCATTGTTTTGTATAGAAAATCTATCCGGCAAACACACAGCCCCCCAATGCCTGTACATCCACTTAATATGCATTTTAATAAATTATGCAGGAGCCCTTTGTTGCAAAGCCTGCAGAAATTAACTCTGGCAAATCCCGATGTTCCTTCGATACTCTGTGCAATAACTGAGCCCTTTTGGAGGCTTTGTTCTGTAGTGTAGGGTCCGGTTCTGGTTCGACTATAATTTCATTGCTCCCTGGTTTCTTTCTTTCCCATTTCCCCCACTAAAAATTGGCTCATCAGCTCTTCTGGCTTGAAGCTGCCTCCTCCCTTTGTTCTGAGCGCAGCAGCGTTCCTGCTAGCGGGGGCAAGAGGACCCTTCACTTTGTAGGTAACTTTAGGGTAGTCCAGAAAGAGTGTGGGTCGCTGGCGTGTTAGCGGGACGAAAAAACAACTAAAAAACTGTCTGTTTAAAGCTTGAAAGTGGCCCGGGCGCTGGGGATGGACGCGAGCCAACGCCGTGCGTGAGTGCGAGGATGCAATAAATAACTTTATAGCGCTATAGGCCGCAGAGTCGGGGAGGTCGGGGAATCCTCGTTTTGATTTATGTGTTTGGGGTAGCTGTCAGGAGCCGGCGAACGGGAGCGTCCAACGTTTTTATTCCACTTTTAATAAGCGCTACTATGCAGACCAGCGAGGCCATTTCATTCCATTTCTACTCAGGCCCTCGCTTACTGTATATATCCATTTTCGCTTCTCCAAGGCTTCCGTCTGGATTAAGAGCTGTGTTTACCAAGTTTATGGGCGGATTTTTGACCAGAATGGTGGGGCTTGTGTTTTATGATTTTCTTTGTGGTCGCCGCACCTCGCTTAATATTTTCGTTTCATTTTGTATTGATTTCGTTAAACTGTATTTTAGCATTGCTTTTTGAATTCATGCGATTGTTATTATCATTATTATTATTATTATTATTATTATTATTATTATTAGTAGTAGTAGTAGTAGTAGTAGTAGTAGTAGCAGTAGTAGTAGCAGTAGTAGTATTATTAGTATTATTATTGCTGTTGCTGGTTCTTTTAATGGTCTAATTACTTTTTTGTTAGAATATATGTAGTGAATATAGATCCTTTCATCAAAACAAAAGTATTTGTTTATTTGATGCAGCTACAAAGCGTTAGCAATGTTTACCTTTTACTAGTAACCATAATGCTTAATTTGCCTGGTGCGTTTAAATATGTGTATTTTGTTTTATTTAATCCTAATTTAAAACAAGTATAAAACGCGCAAGAAGAAAATGAACGCCATTCAACGAAAAGCTATTTGGAGAAAAAACATTTCCTCCTATCTCAGTAGAATAGTGTGGGAGGCTAGATTTTGAAACGAAATGATATATTATATTGCACATAATTAAATGAATGCATATAGCAATAATCAATAGAAATAGGTGTCTTAGTGATGCACTCTGTATGTTTTTCAAGACTTTCGAAATTTATCTGACAATTATAAACGTAATTCAAGGTGACGATATCCGTCATCAGTAGCTAACAGTTACATTGCTTCCGAGGTCGGTTTGTGTACAGGAGGTCGTATGCTCAGTATTGGATTTTGGCGACCCTCTTTTGATCACATCTTTTATGTGTGTGTGTATGTGTGTGTGTGTGTGTGTGTGTGTGTGTGTTTGTGTGTGTGTGTGTGTGCGTGTGTGTGCATGTGTGTGTGTGTTTCTGCTTTTAGTTTCTTCAGGTTATCGGGAAGCTGTATGCTTGCATAAAATCTAGAAGGAAAAGACGTTATCTCGGTAAGTGATTCAATCTTTCTTTAAACTGTTATGTTTTCTCATATTTCATTTCTTCAGTCTAGTGTTTGGGCAGGAGGAGACATTGGTCATTTTGCCTGCGCCTTTGCATTGGCAGTCTATTATTTGAATTATTGATTTGTGTTCATAACCAATATGAAATCATGCTGGTCCATGAAGTAAAGAAGCAAAACATAACGATTTATTGGCGAAGAAAAAGCATTTTGATATTAGACATTAGAAGTAATTTTAATGGCACAGTTGAAACAGAAACAAATATGTATTTGGTTGCACTAGGAATGACTGGTCATGTCAAATGTATGAAATTGACACTTTATTTATGTTTGTTTGTTTTTTTATTTCTTTATTTGATAAATATCACTGTGAAGTTATTAGCAAGTCCCTTTGTTGTGTATGGAACAATTCATCAATTTCAATCTTTTGTGTGCATGTCACTGCTGTTGCTGCAATAGCCATATGTCCAAAGACATTTACTTTTGTAATGTATCATATCTTTCTGAATTTCAAAGATAGATATGATGCAGATTGAGGAAAAAAAGATTTGAAAGTTCACAGCGTGAGTGTCCTACATTTGTTTTGAAATATTTACCATGCATTGTATTCCACTTTCATCCTGTGAATTCATGGAATCAGGTGACAAATAATGCCACAGTAAACGGTTACAGACTTTGCTACAGACACACACGCTGTAATAACATTCCCAAACTGTCTTTTATGTGTAGGTAAACAACGCGAATAACAAGAACAACAATAACAATAACAGCTCTAATTGCCACTGGGGTTCTGGGGGTCATTGCAATGTTACAGTGACACTGAAGATGACAAAACCAGTTAAACGGGGTTATTATTTCGCCTCAAGGCGAACGCTATCATCACGATATAGTATTATACCAATTACAAAAAGCTGCGCACAAAATGTAACATCATTAACCACGCGCGTATGAAGTCTTTTTTAAAGTTCCAAGTCGCGTTGTTTTTTACTTAAAATTGTCAGGAAAACGAAAGAAGGAAAGAAAGAAAAAAATATGGAATATGGAAATGTTCGTCACAATCAGGAAAGGATGATTAGTTCAGACGACTAATACACGGTTTTAGAGCTCATTTTAGGTCTTTATCCATATGAATAATGCAGTGGTGCTCCGTTTTATCGTATTCCAGCGTTTGACTAGTAGGCATCCGTCGTCACATAAATAGAATTCCTTGCACAGTTCTTCCAGTAAAAAATAATAAAAAAAAAGGTCCATCTTTGTAAATAAATAAATAAATAAATGGAAAAACATGATATAATCCAAAGTGCCCAATGGTAATCCACTTAGGAATGCTTGTTGTATAGGGAATCAGTCTGACAGGAAAAGTTGAAAAAGTTTTCTTCAACCCACATGTTAGTTAATTAGTAATCGTACCCTCATTCACCTTTTTAGCAATCGTTGCAAAACCAGAAACAATGCGGTTTACGAATAAAGTTGCAGACACCTACATTTTTGCCTCCTGCCTTCCTCCCACACCGCTGGATACGTTTTCTAGTCAGGCATCTAGCCGAAAAGCATCTTTTATAAGTTGCTTATTTACGGCTGGCCGTGTGTGGAAAAGTCATAAATCTTGCATAGCCTTAAACAATGAGGGTGGTGTCCTGAATAATAAAAATATGCAGAGAGTGAGTGAGACGGCGTGAGAGAAAGGGAAAGGGAAAGAAAGAGACAGAGAGAGGTGACACGAGCCAGTAAAGAAATAAATACTTCTTAAAAACGTTTTCGTTTCCGTGCTCTGGCGTTGCTTTTCTTCTGCGTTTCCTTTCCTCCATCCTTTTCTCCCTTGTATTTTTGTTTGAAAAATACGCCTTGAGTCAAAGTCCCACTTAGTATAAAGGGGAAAAGTATAAGAAACCCCTGGTGTGTATTTTCAGCTGCTCACCAGCCAAGTCAGTGCGGTTAAATATCAAAATTATCTTAGCTTTTTTTCTTTTTGGTGATTTGTTTTCACACTCCTCCCTCGCTTTCAAGTCCGCCTGTTGTCTGGTCTGTTGCTCTGTCGCCCCCTCCCTACCTGTGTTCATGTTTTGCGCATAAGTTATAGTAGTTGGGTGTGTTGTAACAGATATGATGTAACATTAACAATACAGGCTGAACGCTGATGCTGCCTGGAGGAAACAGAAACCCAGCAGCGACAATAAGCACACATCCGTGCAATAAGCTAGAGTAAACGTATCTAAATGAACTGCGTTAGCATAGCCTGACGCGTAAACAAGTGGAGAACTGGTGTTGTAAAATAAGCTGCGAGGTTGTCCGCTTGTAGGCCCTTAGCCTGTCTTGTGTGCCTGCAATTAGCATAATTTTTCACTGGTGACGCTGTTTGATGGGTATTAACGCGGGTGCCTGGCACATCCACAGCCAGCTCCGTTATTTCCAAATAGCTAGGAAGGCCTGTGTTTACAATACAATACGCCGCCAAAAGAGGAGCAAAGGGGCGAAAATACGGCTGGGGCCCGACATGCAACGTGGAAATGTGACGACGGCGAGCCAGCTGCGCTGTTCGGATTATGATGTACAGGTTTTCACCGTGAGCGATAGAAGAGGGGAGAAAGGAGGCGAAATCTGAGGCCATTGTTATCAGCGAGCAGGGCGTACCAGTCGACAGGGCGGCCAGGAGCAGCGCTGCCTGTCCATTTGCAGTCCCTCTCGCATACCTCAGATCTTTCATGCTAGACCGTCTCCCCCCCTTTCGCGAGCCGAGAGGATCCGTACAGGAGCGCCCGCACTCTGGCGCGGGGCAGCCGTGCTGGAGATACCCGGCGTGTGACGCTCGCTGCCTGGCTCAAATATCGCAAAGGGGATGAGCTCTGGGCTTCTTTATTGATTGCACGGTGGCCGAATGTGGAAAAAAAATATGATGCCTGCTTGGACGTCGCTCGTCAGAGGCTAAGGTAAGCTGCTTTGAAACAGGCTATCAGTTTGTGAATGGCGGTATGTGTGTCCTAGTGATTTATGACCGTAGGACTCCAAACGCGGTTCAAGAAGAGTTCACAGGGCTTTAAGCTTCCTTCCACGAAGCACCCTTTATTCTTCCTCTCGGATTGTTTTATAACCTAACGAATTTCTTTTCGCCAGCAGCCTATTTTTCTTCACTATCTGAAAGAATCATTTTGTGTGGGGGTGTATTGTCTTATTGCCTGAGATGTTTTTTCTGCGTATTGCATGAGAATGTTTTTTTTCCCCTGCGTATTAGGGAAGAGGACATTTTATGTGCAATCCAATGCTGTAGCGACCCTCTAAAATAGTTGCATGTTTCTGAGATTCCCATAAACGTTCTCCGCTGACACCGTGGTGCTGGTCTATATGACACAGAAATCGCCTGTCCTGGGCCTCATTTGTGCCCGTTGCAAGGACTGAATCAACTAAAATGAAGGTGATCCAGTGTGCTCATATAGGCATAATAAACGTTTCATACTGATCATTATTTACATTATTTTGCTAACTGTGTTCTGAAATTAGCCTTTTACTGTGTCCCCGTGTTCGATAGCTAAGGGGCGCCCAAGCAATGTTCACCCCCTTGTTGTTTTGTTGACGTTTCACGGGTTGGTCCTTTTCCCCCAACCACGTCCGCTCTCGACTCCCTAATTGTGTTAAGGCTGAATTTACAGAAATGTTGGTTATAATGTTACCATAACAAGGAGGCCAGGACATTACGTGTTCTATTTAATGGAACTGCGATATGATTTGATATCTATAATGCTTCTTGTTTTACCCTCCCTCACTGGGCCCCCTCTCTTTCTCGCCCGAACAATTCCTTGGAGTAAATGATTAGGATTCCGTCCGTCCTCTTCGAAGATAAATGAGCTACATTTGTGACGTGTTGAGAGCTGATGCCCAAAAGCTGTAGCTCAGGTTCTCAGTTTTATAAACAGACACATAAAAACTTCGACTGGTTTAATGCGAAATGTTTCATGCTATTTAGTTCTTCTTTAGATTTTCGCTAATTTCGTTGTGATTAGGAAGAGGAACAAAACTGTCTTTTAGAGTTTCGTTGAATGACTGTCTTTTTAGCTTTTATCATGGTTTATTTGACCTATAGCACTAGACTCATCGCTAAGACAGTTAATGGATGTTAACACTGACAACTGATAAATAACTGTCTTTGTGTCTTGAAGCCAATGCAGTGGCATATAAACTTATATATCTGGTAATCGTTCTGATTTAATTAAATTAATTAAATTAGCCAGATTCCTGTAAGATTTGACTGCGCATATTAAAGTATTTATTTATTTTGCTTGTTGTTTTAAATGAATATAGATATCTCGTGCATTACATCAAGCTAGAATTGGGAATCGTGGTGATTGTATTTGTTCTACGTAAACACAGTCTCTAGTTTTGGCAATTACAAAAGCTTTGGTAGTGGTAACCTTAACAAATGTGTCAGTACACCATTACTTACAATCAAATTAAACGGACAAAATTACAAAAAGGCTTTGTCTACTGGTGCTAAATTCAGCTTGATGCTGTTTTATCTGCACCAAAATAGAAAACCTTTGGGAATTCTTAGAAAAGGCCACTCAGTTCGTTTTTTCAGATTTTTACGATACTCTATTGACTAGTGAGCGTAAATGAATGCCAGGTGCCCGTAAGTGTTTGAGTGATTGCCTTCACCCTGTCCTTTCAACCACCCCAACACCAGGGGAAGAGGTCTCAGGCTCTTTCCGGGATTAGATTTGTCTACTTCGGTTCAGTGACCATCATGAATCATATCTTGCGAAGGCTTCCGGAGACCTTTTTCCATGTCACAGTCATGAGGTGCACTACTAAAATCACTACATTGGTCTTGGAAAACAATGCCACTTTCCAGGTTTTAAAGGTTGACCAAATACATTTGTGTGTAACTGGAGAAAGACCTTTGGAGATGGCCTCTGTTCATAAGACATATTCATTGATTTGTCTGAGATGAAACCTATTTTGTACAGCTGAGCTGTAACCTATTTCGCGGAGCTCATGGTCATTTATTGGACCATAATGCTTCTTTTGAATTGAGCAAACGACACAGAATTAGTTAGCATTTTCATTTTTTCTAAAACAATTATTGTTTACATTTTTTCAACATGGTTGGTGGTAAATGAACAACCCTATACACAAAAAGTTAACTGCTGCTAAGGGCTACTGTGTATCATGTAAACTCAGCCTTTTCCGTTTAGCTCAGATTAACATGTACTTTCATATTTTCAAAGACATTACACATTAACAATAATTCATATGTTTATAAATAACACACAAACCGCATATAGATCAAAACAATAGAACAACAAAAAGATTCTTTTTTATTCACAGTACAATTATAGATGCTGGAGAATATATTGTATCATTGCTGATACAAAAAAAATCAAATCGCATATTTGGAACATAACAGTAGACAAAGGCTTAAAACCTGAGCTATTTGGGGAGAGAGAGACGGCGGAGTGAGAGTGAGAGAGAGAGAGAGAAAGAGAGAGATGATACATGATACACACACACACAGAGAGAGAGAGAGAGAGAGAGAGAGAAAGAGAGAGAGAGAGAGAGAGAGAGAGAGAGAGAGAGAGAGAGAGAGA
>JBBIGA010000027.1:9185770-9209694 GCA_037576975.1 Alestes dentex | reverse complement strand
AGAGGGAGAGAGAGAGAGAAAGAGAGAGAGAGAGAGAGAGAGAGAGAGAGAGAGAGAGAGAGAGAGAGAGAGAGAAATCGCAGTTCAGTGTTGCCTGACATAGCATCTGCAAGTCGCGTTGTGGGAACGCGCTATTCATGTCATGGCGCCTTTCAGCGCTGTAAGATGGATATACCTCGCGCCCCTCTTATTATGTGCCTCTTATAACCTTTCAGGTCAGCTTCCAAGAGGCCGTTGGAAAAAGACTGTCACGTGACATCTGGTGCCAATGTTCTTCCAGAAGGTCGTCAGGACCCTGGTAGCCGGTAACGCGACTTTTGGAAATGCAGAAAACGACCTACTACGACAACTCAACACTTTTCGGAGCTTACTCGTACCAGGGGGCCAATGGGTTCGGCTATGAAGCCCAGCCAGCCGCTTTCCAAAGCTCGGCACACCTCGAGGGTGATTACCAGAGGTCTGCCTGTTCCCTACAGTCCATCGGCACCAGCGCGCCCACACAGCCACAACATGCCAAGACGAAAGAGCTCAACGGCAGCTGTATGCGACCTAGTCTGCCATCTGAGCACCACCCACCTCCCCAGGTTTCCCCTCCTCAAAACACAGTAAACCCAACTTCTAGCGCCACCCAGCAACCGGGTGGCAGCGGCAGTGGTGGGGCTGGCAGCGGAGGTACGACTAAATCTTCAAAGTCTTCCACGCTTGCCTCAAACCCGACCATCACCAAGCAGATCTTCCCTTGGATGAAAGAATCACGACAGAACACCAAGCAAAAAAACAGTTCACCCAGCGCAAGTTCAGCTAACGGTGTGTGTGCCTACCCATTCTTTCAATGATCACCCGCCCCTTTCTCAACCCATATCCCACCTGCTCCTGATTGCTCAGGACAGATGTTGGCCCTTATGTAGGCCTTCCTTAAGGTGGGATCAAAACAGAAACAGCTTTAGCCGATTGATAATTAAACGTATTGCTAATAGTGTTAAAGCAGCGGCCTTTATTGAACTTTTCAGTTTTGTTCCTGTTGGCGTATGTGTTAAAACATGAAATGTGTGCAATTAGATTCTTTTAAGCAAGACATTTTACAAATTACAGTTACACAGTGCCCAGAATAGGGAAGGACAAATGGACTACTCATTTCTAAACATATGTGTCGGTTCAAAAGGCAAACGAGCCATTCAAATAAAATGTGTGGAGAACAGTCATTGACTAGCGTGCTGCACAATGCGATTTTGGCCGTGGGCATCGGTCCTAACACAATTTACATACCCGGTCAGTTCTAGGGTGCACATCTCTTAATAAATGGCAGTTATGAAGTGTTGACAACCAATATTAGATGGCTAACACTTTTATGTGACCGGTTTTATTATGGGGGACGATGCATTCAATTGCTGCATGTAGTAATTATGTTTTATTTCATTCCCACCCCAGCGGAGAGCAGTGGCGGCGAGAAAAGCCCTCCGGGTTCTGCGGCTTCCAAGAGAGCGCGTACAGCATACACGAGCGCTCAGCTCGTGGAGCTTGAGAAGGAGTTCCATTTCAATCGGTACCTGTGCAGACCTCGGCGCGTAGAAATGGCCAATCTTCTTAATCTTAGCGAAAGGCAGATCAAGATCTGGTTCCAGAACCGACGCATGAAGTACAAGAAGGATCAAAAATCTAAAGGAATGGGTTCCTCGTCAGGGGGACCATCTCCCACCGGAAGCCCGCCCCTCTCAATGCAGTCCTCTGCCGGTTTTATGAACTCCATGCACTCTATGGGGAGCTATGACGCGCCGTCGCCGCCATCTTTCAATAAGCCTCATCAAAACGCTTATGCCATGTCAACAGCCTATCAGAATCCAATGAAAGGTTGCCCGTCGCAACAAAAGTATGGTAATACGGCACCGGAATATGATCCACACGGGCTACAGGGTAACAGTGGCAGTTACGGGACGCCTAACATGCAGGGTAGTCCCGTGTATGTTGGAGGCAACTACGTGGATGCCATGCCCGCAACTGGGCCATCTATGTATGGCCTCAATCACCTACCACACCACCAGTCTGCCAGCATGGACTACAATGGTGCCACGCAGATGTCGGCCAACCAACACCACGGACCGTGCGATACACACCCGACATACACGGATCTGTCGGCGCACCATCCTTCTCAGGGTAGAATTCAAGAAGCACCCAAGTTGACTCATCTGTAGCAGGTTTGGACATAAGAGAAAGGAACAAATGAACAAACACAAACCCATGGGATGATGCAATGGGGTTGAAAAAGATGATCCAGTGGTTTCTTGCTGTGTCTAGAACCGCAGTTGGTGTTGATGTTGTCCTTCCATTCACCTGTGAGCACATTCGTTTGTTTAAAAGACATTTCAGATTAGTCCATTAACCACAGCCCCAAAATATCCATTTAAAGACCACGTTCATGCATACTGGGTAACTGTGGCTGAAGTACGCCAAGGAATAGGTGATTTTTCTGTCTGACTCCGTGTGACCGCCGTTTACGTCATCGTTAGCGTTCGTATTGCCTTCGTAAGTTCTTCACATGTAGAACTGCTCGAGAACGAAGTGGTAATGTACTCTTCAAATTGGCGATAGGAAACCACTGGATTGTTTTTCGTTCACTTCCCTTCTTTCATATACCTCTTTTTGAACGACTTTTTTTTTTTTTAACTTTTTATTTTGTCCGCCCAAACAACCATCGACGCAACAAAACAATGCGCGCAATGTGTATGGCAAGACAAGGTAGCAGTCTACACTCTCTTCTCGCTTTGATAAGTTGAGGTCTATTTTTTAACTATACCTAGGGGCTTCTCATATGAACAGATTAGAAATAGATTATTGCTTTGACGTTGGTACAGGGTAAATAATGAATATGTAAAATTTTCGTTAAAAGGCCTATATGGTCACCCCCTACCTTTCTGAACTGCTAGTGCCCCTCCTTCGTCCTCCCACCTCCCACTATCCCTCCACCCCACCCCCCATACCCAACAAACCAACACACTCTGGGTTTGCTTACATTAGCCCACACTAATGCGAAAGGGCCATACTTTCTCATGTCTTGACTTAACGTGGAAACAGGGTATATTTGAACAAAATGAATGTCCGGAAAACCAAGCAGTGGTGTAGACGTTTCTGTTCACACCTAGTGCTTTGTCGTCTGGGCATCATTGTTGCACTTAGAGTTTACATTTTAATGGGTAAAGAAAAAAGGAAATCTTATTTTGAAGCGAAAGACCTTCAATCAGCGTCTTTTGGTATGTGTGTTCAAATGAACATTCATAAATATATATTTATTTGTTATAGCCAGTTTAAATACTTTCTTTTTGTATTATTTATCCCCCATGTATTTATATCGAGAAAGTGTACTTTTTTAGTATTTACCTGTTATAAAAAGAAGACATTGTGTTCTTGTCATTGTAACTAATTTTAGTTCTTGTATTTTAGAGAAACGTAGGTTTATGTTACCCTTGTACATAAACAATGATTTGAATTGTACAGGGGACGTGAGAGCGGTAACGAGCCGTTCCTGCATATTCGGAAACTAGACAGTATAGCGAAACTTTTTTTGAAACTTCATTTCTTATTTGTAGCTACTTTGATTTCCTTGTTAAGAGTTGGCTGTTGAAAATTCTTTAATAAAATGTTATGTTATTCATTTCCATTTTTGTCATATGTCTATAACTTTTCACTCCACATACACACACGGTATATCTCTCATCATGACTACAGAAAGAGCCCTGCAAGGCCGGGCCTGCAAAGCAGTGGTCACGTGAGGCGAGGTCAACCCAGGCCTTACTATCAGTTTACTCTCTAGGTTTAAAAGGAATACTTCCTTGCATAAACCATGAAGTGCTTTAAAAGGTTCTAAAAACAGAACCTTAAAATAATATTCAAGACTTGTTAATTTGGTAGGATTTTTCTTGACATTGAATTAGAGAGGTTGACATTTTTGAGGCGAAACATAATCGCATGATTCCATGAAAAAATGAAAACACTGTTATGCCTAAAAGATAAATCTCAAAATTTAAACCTGAACCACAAGCTCACTCTCAGCATAGATATGAAAGCTTAAACTGCATAGATTTCCTTTTCAAAGTAAAAGCAGTTTGCCCTCGGGTTAAAACCTTCCATGGTTCACGATAACTTCATTCAAATTTCAAACATAAAAAAAGACATAAACCAAGGATACATTGCAGACATATTTATAATGAACACAGACAAAAACACCTACAAATATTATCACGTTGTTTACGAATCAAACAAAACATAAGTGTATTATTGAACGTAAGATTATTTACCATCGACATAAAGTAGACAGATGGACAGATAGATAGATAGATAGATAGATAGATAGATAGATAGATAGATAGATAGATAGATAGATAGATAGATAGATTTGAGAAACCAAGATAAAATAATAACCTTTTTATAAAATTATTGTCCGTGGATGACAGGAATATCCTTTTGTGGGTAAAAGCGAAAAATCTAAGAAATATTTTTCCCCTGAATCAGCGATTAAAAAATAAAAGTAGAAAGAGAGATCGATGTGTCCCAGTAACCCGCAGTAGCTCCATTCTGAAAGTGGGCCTCTTGAATTGACCTCCTCTTGTTCGACTGTCCACTTCCCCCAGCTAGCTTTCTATACCCTTTTAATACCCAAACACCCACACACCCACATACTTGATCTTTTCCTGTGTTTCTCCCAATGAAGAAAATATCGCAATAGCGTGCTAGTGCAAGAGATTCCAGACATGAACAGCCATGTGAGCCATCCTGGCTTTAATTCTTCGGTGATTCTATGCGGCATGTTTGGTGGGACGCAAAACCCTCTTTGCGTGGGAAAAAATGAGAAAAAACTTAAGTTTTATAAAAAATGCCTAAGACTACGAGGGAAGAAAGGGTGCTTTCTTTTTGTGATACTGGAGAGTAGAAGCGAATTCTTGAGGGTGGTTCCTGTCAGGCATTTTGCCGGAGAAAAGATTGATCACCGCTGCTACTTCACTGCTCAGTTTCTAAAAATATCTACCCCATATCACATTTTCTTTCAATTTTCTTAAAAACATCGTTATTCTCTGTTTCATCAACTAGTGTGTTGCTTTATTATCCAAACCTATTCAATATGTATTTTAATTGTTTAGCAAACGTTAAACACAAGTCAGGATTTACATTTTAAAGGCGACCTCTGAGTAAATGCCCGCAGTCAACGCTACAAACTGTTTAATTTTTACATGATAAATCTCAACATTTAATTTTAGATGGACTTCACGTCCATTACGGAATAACAGCTGGTATAACCAACACATTTCTGCATGCGATATTAATTGAAATTATTCTAGCCAAAATTTAGCTACAACTTACGCGAACATAGGTTTTCCAAAGAAGTCCAATGAAGGTTGCAAAGGCTTAAATGAATAGTTAGCCTTTTTCACGATATAATATACTTCTGTCCATGTGAAAAGAAGAATCTCCCGTTTGACAGAATCTTCAAACATCTCCGAAACACCTCTATTTATTTAGACAACACTGGGGGAAATTTTATATATACGCTATATACAGCTTCCCTTCTTGTCTGTTACTCTTGTCAGTTTTTAAAGATTAATGACCCTGGCCGAAATACAAAGTTAGCCATATTGTGTATGTGCTTTTAACAGTCAGTTAAGGCCTGAGGATTACATCACCACCAAATGTGTATTCACATGGCCATTGTCTCAGAGCCTTACTTCACCACCCACACCAAATAGCACGGGTGAAACACATGGTAACCTTGCACTTTTTTATTTATAAGCCCCTGTCTACATCAGAATTCCATAATCTTCTTGAATATTTGATCACTTCTCGGAAATATAATGCTTTCTTTTTGCCACAAGGCCCCACATTTTGATTGGCTAAGAGCAGTCATGTGATCAGGAATTGGCTGCAATTTCGCCCGTAGTCCTCAGTTTAGTAGACCCTGGTCCCCATACGCTAGTAATATCACCAATATACACAATTATTAAAGCCCTCAAATGCAGCCGTAGCGGAAGAGCAAAATAAAACGGCATCTTTTGGATGTGATTTTTTTGCGCGTTTTGGTGTCGCTGGTCGCCATTCTTGACTAGGCGAAGCGATGAATTTTGAATTTGAGAGGGAGATTGGGTTCATCAACAGCCAGCCTTCCCTTGCTGAGTGCCTGACGTCTTTCCCCGCTGTCCTGGAGTCATTTCAAACTTCATCAATCAAGGACTCGACAGTAATTCCACCTCCTTTCGAGAACACCATCCCCAGCCTGAGTCCTTGCACAGGCAACCAGGCGCGACCGAGGAGCCAAAAGCGAACCGCCTCCAATGGCCTCCAGCTCCGGACGCAGGCAGCACCGCCAACGCAGCAGCAGCACCAGGGCCCGGTTCCACTCTCGGGCGGTGCCCCCCTAGCCCACGAGTTTCCATGGATGAAAGAGAAGAAATCGTCAAAGAAGTTCCCCAAGCCTGGAGCCGCTACAGCAGCAGCAACAGCCACTGCTGCTGCTTCACCCTCTCCAGCATCCTCCGGCTATGCCACAGCAGGACTCGAGTCCCCAACTGGTAAGTATATCAAGGCGTAGCCACATTTCTCAGCATTAAAAAAGATATACTTTCTGTTCGAGCTCAGTACTGTGTGATTTTATATTTGCTCCAGCTACATACATTACATTATGTTGATCCATTCTCACCAATGCAGGACATTGATGGAATGCTATATCTTAACCATACTAATCAAACGGTGCATTACTAAAAACGTTTAATGTGAAATTGCCTATTTATACGGCACATTTTGTCAAGCTTCTCAGTGCTACCAATATACCATCCAGTGAGATCAATAACTTCTACATACACGATTATGGTCGTTTCCATCTGGTAACAAAAGATTACAGTGTCCTCGTAAGATAACTCTTACCCACCCCTCCCCCATTTCGTGGCGTAATATGCCAAATGCATGTGCATTCTACCTGATAAAGTTGTTGTTCCTTTAATGCAGAAACTAAATCTGGCAATGGAATAATCATTTAATTGCGGTTGATGTCAGCGCCGGCTTAATGATATATATTCATAACCATGTCTAATGGCTAGGGTAGCCATTTTGGTTGTCAGAATGCGGTGTGAAGGTAGCTGAGCAAAACAAAATATGAAGCTTACTCGGTTAATCTGCAAACTAGCCATGGAGGGAATTCTGCAATTACTACTGCAGGCTACAAACAAGAAGTGAACCGACAGACTACAGGCTGGAGATTTCTAGCACAGTCTATCCTATTAATCTATTTCTTGATTTTGCAGAGGTGCAAGGCGCATTAGACAATGGCAGCGGTTCACGTCGACTGAGGACTGCCTACACCAACACACAGCTGCTCGAGCTGGAGAAGGAGTTTCACTTCAACAAATACCTCTGCCGACCCAGGAGGGTAGAAATCGCTGCACTTTTGGATCTAACTGAACGCCAGGTCAAAGTGTGGTTTCAGAACCGACGCATGAAGCACAAACGTCAAACGACGCACCACCGAGACGGCCCAGACGGCGAGACTAGCGGCTTTGAGCCGCTGGAAGATGCAGACGCCGCCTCACCTTACTCGAACCATCGAACTGAATCGTCCGGTCCAGGTTCCAGCTCAGGTTCGGCGGCAGCGTCAGAAAGCGAGTCGTGCCCCCCGGCCGGTTGCTATACGAACAATGCTGACAAGGGGCAGCCCACGCGCGAGGAAGGTCAGGCGATGCAGCCGAAATCCGCTTGTGTTCCTGACACAGCGGTGCACTCCCCCCCGTACCCAACGCCTACTACAGAGAGCTCCGCCACAATGGGCAGCAACGACCGAGAACATAGCGCTTTCCCAGAGCCGCATGACGCCAACTCATTGACCGATTTGAATTTCTTTTCCACAGACACCTGCCTGCAGATTTCGGACGCTTTATCGCCGAGTCTGCAGAGCTCACTGGACAGCCCCGTAGACTTCTCGGAAGAGGATTTTGATCTATTTACAAGCACTCTTTGTACCATAGATTTACAACATTTACAGTTTTAAATCACTGTACAATTAGGGAAAAGTCCATTCAAATGCACCCCGTTGCATTATTTATAATTATTTTCGACTACAATATTCCTGAAAGGAGAGAGAGACAGACAGAGAGAGAGAGCGAGAGAGAGAATCCATTCTGGTCTACATTCAGTCACAGCCGTGTCTGAAGACGAAGCCGTAGCGGAAAGAAATAATTCATGCTTTTGACAGTATTACGATGCTCTGTTCTAGTGAATTCACACCGGGATTGTCCCTGTCCAGTTTCAGGTATTTTATTACCTTTTGTTTATCTGGCATTTAGCTTGTGCTGATAAATGTACGAGGACTCTTTTCAGTAAAGCTCAATCATTGAATTCTCAGGAAATGTCAGAAATAAGGTTAGCTGATTTTAGGAAATTCTCCCGAGACGGGCATTGCCCTTGATGATGAATTTTAGAATTAGTTTATTTATTGAGATTCTTTAATAGAAAAAATAAAATTATTTATTGTACATTATTTTCATAGATGAAAATAAAACATTTATAAGCCGAAACAAGTGTGAATGATTTGCAAGCATTTCTTTAGCAGAATATTATCATTGCTGTAATTACAATTATAATGAAAGAAGATTTCATGAGTAATCTTTGAGAAAATTGCAATGATTTATGATTTAGCCTATTAAATAAGAAATGTACATCCATTATCCATCTGCTATACGACAACAACAACAAAAACAACAACAACAACAACAGTAATAATAATAATAGTATTGTAGTAGCAGCAGCAGTAGCAGTAATGGTGCAACTTGTTTGTATTTGGTCACACGCCAGGATACATAATTCAAACACAAATACCAATTGTGCCTACAGTTATTGTACCAGTACAAATAGGCAACATGTTCCTCATATCATACGTAATTATCATTATTATGATTATGATTATTATTATTATTATTATTATTATTATTATTATTATTATTATTATTGTTGTTGTTGTTGTTATTGTTATTGTTATTGTTGTTGTTATTGTTATTATTATTATTATTATTATTAATGGGGACAATTACTGGAATGTGTGTTCTAAGATGCCAGTTAATTTACACGGGCTCTAGCTTTGTTGATCTTGGTGCTTATGGGTGCATTGGTGGGGACGTAGCCCCAAAATGGCGCTGGGAACACAATGAAAGATATGAACAATAACGCAGCGGCCATTATCGAACGTCTTGGTTGTGGCTGAGAGCAAGAGACGCTGAACTGACCGGTCCTTGAATGTATGTATTAGTTTTAAATGAAGATTTTAACACAAACGAAGACCTCGTGAAATCATGATTATTTTTGACATAATAATCAATAATAGGCACAGTATGTAATAGTTGGATCTGTCTCAGTGCATCATATTTTGACCCGACAAGAAGACCATGTGGACAAGAGCACAGGTACAAGAATGTGAACAACACAACAACATAACAATATACATTTTCTCTTTTTGTATAAGCAGCATGTTACACAGAATCTTTGTTCTTACTAGCAGTCATTGACATACTTGAAAATCACTGAGTGGAATACAACTTACAAGTACAAAAGCAATACTCAACCCTTTTATGCATTAATTATTCATTTTAATTGTTGAGAATGATATAATGTACTACATCTCACCATTTCATCTTCACCTTTTCTAAATAGTGCTTATAGATTATTTAATCTAAGTCCTAAGATTTGTCAATGAGTCTACATCTTTATTATTACTTTGAAAGCACTAGGTAATGTAAAAGTTAGGTTAATGGCTTAATTAGGTTATATTTACCTGTACAGGAGTAAATATGTACATATGCATGTAAGTGTGTGTGTCAGTGAGCTGGAGTGGGACTGGGCTGAGGATCCATGTATAGCTGTATGTTCACTCCACAGTCAGCTTTTTGCTATCACATCACTGCTCAGCTGTGCCTGCATATTTAATTCATCTGTTTGTCCAGATAAATCAAAACAATTGCAGGAATAAGTTGCTGACAGATACAAATCATTGTGAGAATAAGGAAAGTAAATGAACTTTGATCTGTGGTGGCTCAAATGAAATAGTTCTGTCAAAGTGTGGTAAGGAGGACAAGACTGACAGACACATTTACATGTGAACACCTGAAAAGACAAACAGACAGATACATGGATACAGGCAGCAGACAAACAAATAGACAGACAGGTAGACAAAGAGATACACAGACAGGCATATACACTAAAAATAAGGTGCTTTGAATCTACATGTTTCAATTGTGTTGACCAATTGCACATGAGTACATTGTTACATCGACACAATTATTGGCAAAGTTATAAACTGAAAGATGGCAGTTGGTAATGCACGTTGTGTTCATGTGTAACTGACATTTGAATTATGTCACTCAGAAAGATAGATAGATAGACAGACCTGGCTGATAGGAAGGGTTGGGGTGGTGTAGGTGCGCGCGTGCAAAGTCTCGGCCTTTGTGCGCACATCTTGGTTTTTCTCCGGGAGACAAAAAGTGTGTGTGTGTGTGTGTGTGTGGGGGGTGGTGGATCTGGGGTCCCCCATGCTATAATTTTTCCAGCGCCCATGGTCAGATTGGTAAGGCAGAGATTAAACGTATTGCGTTCTCAAAACAAGCTAAACAATGTCCTACTTACTATGAGGCCATTCATATCTAGTTAATATTTTGATGTCTACAGGGTACATTTTTCCACTAACATGATAATTTGAGGTGTGGTGCCATTTTATATCTCTCTCTTAGTGTTGCTTGGTAGACAGCCAACTCTCACAAGTCTATCAGGTGTTCTCAGTCTCACTTCGCCATTAATTAAGGATTTTTTTTGTTTATTTTCTAGTGCACGAGTTCTGGCACCATTTCCTTTTCTGAAAATAAGGTGCAGCTTATAATAAGCAAATGTGTAGTGATATGGCAATTTCCTAACAAAAGACAAATAACATTTTCTGAAGTGGATCATGAGAAATAGCAATGCATAACTGCCATAAGGTACTATGAGAAAATTCCAGAAGAGGAGGTTTAAAGCATTTTAAAAATGCAAAATAAAAGAAAATGCATAGCACAGAAGACATGTGCTCCATTTTAAGTGAAACAAAAACATAAGGAACGTCTGCAGACAGTGACAGTGCTTGAGCTATAGCTTTCATTTGGCAACATCTGTTTTTCTATACATACTTTTTATTGATCTCCAAGCAGAATGAAAATTACTTTTAACCACAGCCATTTGGACTCTTATCAGTTACCATAGATGGCACAGTTCTCCCACATGACAGAGTGGTTGGCATGCTATCTAGGCCAAATGGCTGCCAAGAAAATATGCTGCACACTCAGACACAAAATGCATTCTGTATATCAGCTGTTAATATGAAGGTAGTTTGTAATAAAAGTTAAAGCATTAGAGCCAACTAAAAACAGTTCTTTAAAATCATTTTCAAACAAAGGCTTCCATTAGAAGAGTCAGAGTAACAATTCTAAGATACATTCTTAATATACAAACATCATATTGATAAAAAAAAAATTAACTTGCAAAACTTTAAAAACTTCCAAATTGTCCAAAGGTCCAAATTGTGATGGCTCAGTTTTGTGTGTGTTGAACAAACACAAGTCTGTCTGATCTAGTCCAACAGAAGAGCTACTCTTGCACAAACTGCTAATGAAGTTAAAGCTGAAGGGTGCTAGACATGTTAGAGTGCCATGCTGACCACTGTCCACTGCTGAAAGCTCCCACAATATGCACGTGAGCTTCAGAAGTCCACCATGGACTAATAGAAAAAGGTTGCCTGATCTGATGAATCACATGTTTCTATGTGTGTGTGTTGCCTGGGGAGGAGATGCACTAGGATGCACCATAAGAAGAAAGCAAGCTTGTAAATGCAGTGTGATGTTCTGTGTAATGTTCAGCTGGGTAACCTTGGGTCTTGGCATTCATGTGGATGTTACTTGCTCATGTGCATGTTACTTGTTGCAGACCAAGTATACCCCTCCATGACAATTGTATTTTCTAATGACTAACATTTTTCAGAAGGATAATGTGCCCTGCAACACTGCAATACCTGTTCAGGACAAAGAGATCAAGGTCTGGCCTCTAAAATCCCCAGATCTCAATTCAAGCAAGCATCTGTGGGATGTGCTGGACAAACTAGTCTGATCCATGATGGCCCCACCTTACAACTTATGGGACTTTGATTTGCTGCTAACGTCTTAGTGCCAAATACCACAGCACACTTTCAGAGGTTTTGTGGTGTCCATGCCTTGCTGGGGTGGAGCTGTTTTGACAACATGAGGCAGGTGGTTTTACAGAGTGGCTGATAGGCGTATTTGCCTAGTGTAGCTCAATGTATAATGTAAGCAATTAAAATAATCACTTTAATTTACTTTTATTAATTAAATGTGATTGGTTAATCTCACATATTAATTACAAACTCCTTTCCCAAATCTTTTCTAAATCCTAGAAATGTCACATCTTCCAGGGTACATGGCAGACCAGTGGAAAAAAAACGGTACTCTAACATATATAAAAATAATAAAAAATAAAATGTATCATTTTACACTGACAACACAGTAACACAGACAGAAAACTCATGTCTGACTTCAAAACATCTACAATACCTGAATTCAACATCTTGGAGCCATTTTGAAGTTGCATAATATCCAACGGTAGTAAATCCTGAATGAGTAAGAGATTCATTTTCAGGTAAGCACTTACAGCAATTCTTATTACAATTTAGTGAATACCCACATTCACTAAATTGTAATAAGAATTGTTGTAACCCACCTAAATCTAGCAAAGAAAACCTAGTTTAGTTTTGTTGGTTTTAATTAGACGACAAAACAATCACTTGGTAGGCCAAGGCATATATA
The DNA here is from genome assembly GCA_037576975.1 of Alestes dentex. Classification (NCBI taxonomy): domain Eukaryota; kingdom Metazoa; phylum Chordata; class Actinopteri; order Characiformes; family Alestidae; genus Alestes; species Alestes dentex. Next base: position 9,196,831 of record JBBIGA010000027.1, on the reverse strand, counting down.
CAATTTACTTTAGAATTATCTGGAGCCTTGATAAACATTTATGATCTTACACTGACAGTGTGATCATGGTCTAACCTGTCAGTGAGGAGAAAATATTCAAATAAATACATATAATACAATTGATGTTCATGTGAATTCTCTATAAAACCGGTATAAATGGCATGCAGACCAAACAACCTTAGTCCTCCAATACTGAAGATCAGAGACTGCATATTTGGATACATGGCTTCATAAATCAGGCAGTAAGTAGACTCTTACGAATAGGGTACAAGAAAGGAGGAATGCCATCATAGAAAACCTTTTGGCTGTCTGAAGCCAAAAGGTTGCCTTTCAGTGGATGGTTCTTTTAAAGTCATCTGAATAAGACATCAGAACATTTCACTTACTTAACGTGATGCAGCGGACACCTGAAGGGAACGAAGCTCAGCTGCTCAGCGCTGCCCCCAAACACAAACAAGCAACACGAGGACGAGGGGGCGTGGCGCACGAGGCCCGGAGTTCACATTCAGCTGAACTCCGAGGCGGGAGGTTTGAAAGTAGCCAATCCGAGAACGTTATTTATTTCTCCTTGCTGCTGATTGGCTGCTGCCCTGTGACGCTGCAGTCCAGAATTTCCCCCGTGGAGCATCTCGAGTGTTTTCGTGTTTTTCATTTTGTTCTTAAAGCCCTGTATTTTTTATTACGGTAAATTAAATTCATTTATTACTGTATTTGCCTGCTCATACCAAATAAAACAACAGCGCATTAATAACAGTGCAGTCTATACAGGGGTAACATCGGTGTTTACATTCTAGCACTGCGGGAGTTCAGTGTAAACGGTACACTACGATTACGATCTTACCTTTACATTTTCTTTAAGGCTAATGCCTTTAAAATTAAATTAAATTGTTTTGGGAACATATCTTAGGGCATATTTAGGGTTTACACCATAAAAATGGGCATTTTTAACCACATCACAACAACATGGTTTTTCACTATAAGCGGGTGCTCTTGGAACTTAAGCCCCGCGAAAAGCGGGGGATTACTGTATATTCATGTGAAGCAGTGAGTGAAGTCAGACCCAAACAGGCCCAAAATAATTCTTAAAAGCTTTTAACTTTAACTTGTTGAAGATGTAGGCGAGGTGAATGATAGGGTTGCATGCATTCTTACACTGACAGTGTGATCATGGTCTAACCTGTCAGTGAGGAGAAAATATTCAAATAAATACATATAATACAATTGATGTTCATGTGAATTCTCTATAAAACCGGTATAAATGGCATGCAGACCAAACAACCTTAGTCCTCCAATACTGAAGATCAGAGACTGCATATTTGGATACATGGCTTCATAAATCAGGCAGTAAGTAGACTCTTACGAATAGGGTACAAGAACATGGTTTTTCACTATAAGCGGGTGCTCTTGGAACTTAAGCCCCGCGAAAAGCGGGGGATTACTGTATATTCATGTGAAGCAGTGAGTGAAGTCAGACCCAAACAGGCCCAAAATAATTCTTAAAAGCTTTTAACTTTAACTTGTTGAAGATGTAGGCGAGGTGAATGATAGGGTTGCATGCATTCATGTATTAATCGCTTCACTTACACTCTCACTGCAGAAGAAAAACACGGTCAAGTGGAACTAAAGATATGTGCATGCACATCTCCCTTCATCAGCTGTGTGGGGATGGTACCTTGCTCAGGGTACCTCAGAGGTGCCTAGCAGTCTTGGAAATCGAACCCACAACTTCCTGGGCTACCATCTGCCCGCAGATGCACAATGGCAGCATAATACTGCCAACACTTGAAGAACCTCACTTGTGTAGACATGAGCAATGAATTAACAGCTGCCAGCGTTAACAAACTGAAATAACCAATATGTAATTACATCTCCAAAAAACAAAAGAAAACAAAAGAATAAATCCAGCGAGGAGAGTTACAGAGAAGTGGAAACATAAGTGCAGCAGGCTAACCAGCTAGTGTAAGTGAAACGTCTACACGCAGATCTGAATACAGGTGAAAAGGAAGGGAGAGGAGGACAACAAACATGCAATTAAATTATTGGTTAATATAATTTTATTTAGCTACTTTTACAAGATGGCAGAGTCAAATGTCAGAAGGTTCCAATGTAACAAAAATGTTGTCTTTTGAACAATATTACATAATGGACTGTGCTTAAGTTTGACATGGATTAATAAGGCAAATACAGGTCTACTTTGATCTCAGGTTGACATTAAAGATCTATTTTTGTAAATGAAAAGCATGAAAACACATTTGAAGTTCAAAGTGCCTTCACATAATACAAAGGTAAATGTTTTTCATAGAACCATATGTCCAGGCTAAGAAGTGCTTAGGAATCTTTGTCCATGTGTGTATGAAAACAAAAGTAGTTTCACACCTAAAATATCCATTATCCATTTTTCTTGCATTCCATTAAGATGTTTCAAACAACTGGAGCACTGGTGGACCTGGAACCCTGGAAGAAAATGCAAGTGCATTATGCGCCTACATACATTTCCAAGGTTTATAGTTGTCTACTGCTGGTAGTGAATATATATTGGGCTCTTAAAGTCTCCAAAACTACAATTAGATGCAACCCTTCATGCCTACAAACTATGTGGAAGGCTTCTCAGCTGTTATGTGTTCTCCCACTTTCTCCAGCATATACAGTAAGAGTGTTGTCTTGGCAAAGGGAAAGTGCATAAAGGGGCAGTAACTCTGATTCTGAGTGTGATTTGAAAATAATATTTTTCTCTTGGATTTTCAGTGTGAGATCAAGGTAATAATGAACAAAGATACTTTCCTATGGCCTCATGTTAATAGCTACCAACAGTTATGGAGGGTGCTATCATCTGATCCAATCTAGTTTTAATAAAATGTTTAGAATGTGAATTTTGGGTTTTTCATAGTAAGTAAACATGTATGATCTATGCAAACATGTTTGGACTAATTTGAAAACTACTCATTCTTATTACCATGTTAAATAACTGCAGATGCCTTGTTTGCATCTTGATAATTTGTTCGCCCATTATTTATGAAATTTGATATTTGGAGAAAGAAACAATTTGCAAACTCTGGCCTCTGGCTTGCTGTTTATGCTAAACTATACCCACACAAAGGCATAATATAAGCAACTACAAGCAGAAACAAAATGATAGAAAATGGTTAGTAACCCTTCTTTATGCATATGGAATTTATTCCCCAGTGATGACTGTTAAATGGCTATATACATTACAAATCTAACGCTATTACATCACATTCTATTCTAAAATTATACGATAAAACCTACAAATCAGTCAATCAGTCAAGCTATTTATCTATCTATCTATCTATCTATCTATCTATCTATCTATCTATCTATCTATCTATCTATCTATCTATCTATCCATCCATCTATCCATCTATCTATCCATCTATCTATCCACCTATCTGTCCATCTATCCATCTGTCTGTCTATCAAAATGGAAGACATTTTTACCAATAGTACTAATAGAATTGTCTACCCACTTAAAAGGAAAACAGAGGACCATCTACTAAGAGAAGGCCTATCACATTCCACTTTCCTGTAAGCCAGCCCCTGTGTACGGTAAAGTGGTAATTAATGCCATACAGTATATCAGGTAACCTGCTGAAAGCTTGGAGCAGGGTTAATCATAAGGCTAAATACAAGGATAAGTACAGCCTGCAGTGAATTGGCATTTTGAAATTGTACATATAAAGAAAACACATATAACAATTCTCTAGATTCAGTACAAAGTTGCAGTATCAATATATCTTTTGTGTGCATACAAATCAAGATCCTCTAACTGACTTAATTTCAATCTCAAATAATATTCCATGATACAAAGTCTTGTGTTAGGACTATAAAGAGCTGACTAGAAAGTAATGTATTGATACTCTCACTGTTAATAAAGAGAGAACAAAAGAATTTAAGACAATAACATGTTAAGTCATACTGGCCACCTAACATCTTTTACACAACCCACAAAGCTTTGTAATGCAGTTAAAACTTAAGCAAATTAGATGTACAATGCAAAACTCAAAACCATGTGTCAATGAGGGCTGTGCAAAGATGACTATTGCCCAGTGAAAACATAACCCAGCTTTATCAAACAAAGTATTTACCTTTGGTTACAGCAATCTACCCAACCACAATAACAACAATGTGAAATTGCAAAAGGTCAACAAAAACAAAAACGTTTGTTATAGTGGGAGGTCTCCTGTGCCACAGATTTTGCAAGCTCATCCTTTAGTGAAAAACATCAAGCCAACTCAGTGCAAGTCTGAGCAAAAGTATGGAAAAGAGAATCTCTCTATGCAGATGTTTCCATCTGACAGCCATATGCCTTTGTTGAGAATGTTGGCACATAGAAATGATAACAGAAAAAAGAATCAGGATCAAATCTGACAAAGGAATTTTACCAAATATGAAAAGCAAATACAGGAAATGTTCTGGCTCCATGAGTGTTTCTGGCTTACTAGTAAAACTTTGTTTGTATGGAAATGTTTGTGCCCATATGTGGCTAAAGCACTCCAGAGTCAGTAACGCATGTCCCACCACCACTTCAGTGTTCACCCACCTGAAACGACAACATCTCTGTGCAGTGTTTGCATCTCATTTGTATATAGGTGACTGGGGAACAGCAATTTGTACAGGTGAATAGGTGAAATGAGGGCAAGACTGTTCAGTTTGCACACAGACGCAATTTACATTTGGATGTGAACATATCACCTATTTTTGTCCTCGCCATTTTTTAGATCATAGAGGATATTTTGACTGTTAGTGTAAACTGAAGAGAGTATTTTGTCTAATGGATTGCAACAGATTACTCTGCACACACTTACTGAAAAATCACAAAGACAGAGAATTGTATGAGAAATTAAAATATTGACCGTATCAGTATCACAGAAAACAATGGTGGCTATGACATTATAAGAAGAGCACATGTCAACAAAGAATTGCAACCCTTTCTTTTAACATGTAAATACAAACACCACTTACTTTTAGCAAGTATAGTGAAAGTAGCATTTGGAAAATGTACATATTTACAATATGTTAAAGTGAAGTGTTGTTCGTAGAATTGCAGAGGCATTTGACAGGATCTGGTGTTAATGGCAGGCCTTTACTGACAGAGCTGCTGAAAGGGAAGCAGTGATTTTCCTATGAACTGTCAGCACACAAGGCACATTGATAGGATGGTTATTGAAATTGGCATGTAAAAGAATAATGTGGGTGAAAACATCAGATTAATGTCTATTGGCTACAACATTATCTGTTGGTAAATAGAGAAGATCCCAGGAAGACTAATATAATTTACGGCACTGACACTAACCTAAAATTAACTGGACACTTATTCAAGAATGAATTAGTCTCTTACTTTCTTGTTCTTTGTCAACAAATATTTTCAAAGTGTTATTAAAAAAATGTTGGTCTAACCAAACACAAAATACAATTTTCATAATTCATATTTTTCAGTATACTTTAATCAATGTAATGTAACTCCTAGGTAAGTGAAATCAGAGTATGCAGTTACCAGTCTCTATAATGATGTTTACAGGACAATGAATATATAAACATTTCAAACTGGAGCATAAGTAGTTTGGATGAAGTCTTAACTGATCAATTTAGTCCTTAAGCTACATTTACATGATTGCATAAATGCAATTAAAGGGTAATCAAGCTGATGAGATGTAAACAGAGTCTTGAGGTTTGATGTGAACTGTTCCATTCTGAAGTAACTGAGTCAGAAATGTTCATATTAATGGTGGTATGAACTACATGTCCACACTGAATAACGCCCCTCAAAGTTACCTCTGAGTCAGTCATAGCATAAAATTGGCAAGAACACATTTGCTGATGACTGAGACATAGTTTTACAAAAGCACATGGTTATATAACAGATATGTTTACAATATCTCAAACTTTTTGAGATAAGCTTCTAATCACACCACAGTGGCGCAGTGGGTAGCACTGTTGCCTCACACCATTGAGGTTGGTGGTCTGAATCTGGGTCCTGGGTTTGTGTGTGTGTGGAGTTTGCATATTCTCTTAGTGGTGGCAGGGGTTCCTCCGGGGTCTCCGGTTTCTCCCATAATCCAAAGACATGCCCATCAGGTGAAACTATGATATAGGAAAAATATTAGATACCAGTCTCACTAACTAACAGTCGAATTACTTAGCACAAGTTTTAAATTGCACAAAGGCAGACACAAATTGTGTAAAAGGGCACAACAAAAAGATTGCACTGATTAAATGCACTGGGTGATTATGCAGGATCCAACCCTTACTTGAGGCCGAAGCTGTTTAATAAACATTCTAACAAAGTGTTAATGTGTTCAGTTAATAACATCTGCCTGTTTATCCAGCCTACTAAATACCTATTAAAATTTAACATGTCTAAACAATTTAGGACTGGGCGACAGACAGGACTAACAGAATTAAATTTGTTCTGGAATTTCAAGATGATATTTGTTCTATTTTGTGTGCACTTTTAGCTGAATTTTATTTGTTCCTCATATGCTCTGTGAGTCTGACTGAGTACAATGGCTTAACATACAATCTTATGTTAGTGTTACAGTCTCAGGTTTAAGCAAGGCCATGGGACCGGAACAGTGTGCAAAAAGAGGAGAATGCACGTGTAAAGCGTCTGCTTCTCTTGTACCTCTAAATTTGCTCCACTAGGCGGACAAATACGTGTAGCCGAGCTGTAGTAAACCAACAAACTGAAGCCTAGCCATCGCTGATAGAATTACCAATTTTGTTAAATTAATTAAATTATTCTAATAAACAGGTCAGCTTAAAAAAATCATACCCACAATTATTGATTTAAGGGCTTTTATTCGATCAGTGAAATAAAGGCTATATATACACGCTTGTCACACAAAATTACACATTACTGGAAGAAAGTACAATGGTTAATCGGAAACACACAGAAATGCGTATGCATGAGATGATTGTACAACTAATTATCAGATCTGCAATTTTTACATAAACCGTAAGGTAAATTTGAATACTTTGGAAAGACCTCAGCACATTACGCTATGAAAGCGATCAGTATCGTGCTTATGAATACAAGCGCCACCGCAAGCGAAGAATAAAAAACTTTCTTTGGCCCCGACAAATGTAATCTTTTTAGTGGTCTGTTTATCTGTGTGTAAAATGTATCAATGTAACGAGATGCTATATGACAGTTCTTTATCTAAACATCCATAGAGAAACCCGAACTGTTTTTATATATAAATCGGCTCGGATCTCAACCATGACTTTTTAAGCTATAATCTGAATAATGTAGTTCCAAACGTTTCTGTATTTTGTTACTTAAAAATACAATAAAAAAGAAAATCAGTCATTCATCCATGCACAAACGGGCTACGATACCGTGGCGTATTTAGCCGATGGGCACATTTGCAAATATGAGGTGACATGACAAAACTTTCAGATTTGCAAGAGAAGATGGCTCCAACACGCTTGCTAACAAGCTCTAAACTTTTTCCTGCGTGACCATCAGTTCACCAGACACAAGACGCAGCAGTAAACATCCTGACAAGTAACAAATTGCTGTGGGCGTCATATTGTTAGTTGTTCTTGTCTTTCCATGTACCAGTGAGTAATTATTTTCGAGATCCCTCTGCCCCCTCCTTTTAGCGTGGGCATATTTATGAAGAGGGAGATTTGCTAGACTATTGTCGTCTCCATTAATAATTAGCTGTGGTCCTTTCGCACTTTCCGTGTCCTCCGCCAACGCCTGTCTGGTCATTTGAAGTGTGGACACTATGACTGACTGAGAGATACCTGGGCTTGATGTTTTGGGTAAAAACGCGCAACAGGCCTATATCACTCAGTGGTGTAAGTTTTAACTAAAATAAAACTATTGCAATCAGATCATCAGACGTTATTCACTATGTAGAAAAAAATGTTGCATAGTTATCCACATACTACGCGGGAGAAACTCCTTTTTACGTTCTTTTCCTGCTGGTCCGGACTCAGCAGAAGGCTTGCTGTCGGTCTAACCTCGTTTTGGTAACAGATCAGTCCACTGATTCAATTAAATGGGCACAAACCCTACCAGGGACCGAACTGGAAACGATGGCGTCATTTCCAATTCGAGTGTTAAATGGATTTTAGGCCTGAATGCAGATGTTTAACTCTGAATAAACCTTCTATGTTTAATATGGCATGTTAAAAGTAAGAAAGAAATGGAACTGCGTAAGTCACTGCACTTTAGCTTTGTACAGTAAGAAAAGAGAAAAAGTATGCAAAACTAACACCACCAGTAATGTAATCAGAGTTAGATAAATGCATCTGCACTCTGGTAAGGGACCTAAAAAAAGAAGCGTTAAAATCTCAAAAGGACATTTGAAACCTTTCTTCGTTATTCTTTCTCTCTTTCGGCCGAGGCTTTCACGGGGGCTTTGACATATTCTTGCTGTTATCAGATTGATGGGCCAGTTTGATTGAAGTGGCTTTGTCATGCAAATGTCAAGCGCGTGATGGATGGTCGCCGTGCGCTGACAAACTTCTGTAGGTCCCTCTACCATTGGCGCCGTGACGGCTCACGTGACCAGCAGCTGAGGTAAAGATGTGTTATAGGGAAGCACGGGCAAATACTCTGGAAGTAAGCATTCCCCTTTTTCCTCATGACATACTGCTGCGAGGTTGCACGACAGGCAATTCCCAATTCACGGGTTCCCCCATCACTCTCAGCTGCGCATGGACAATTCCAGCATGAACTCTTTTTTGGAGTACACAATTTGTAACCGGGGGACTAATAGCTACTCTTCCAAGTCTGGATATCATCACTTGGATCAGGCTTTCTCGGGCCCCTACCAGTCCTCTCAAGCAAGTGACAGCTATAACGCTGATGGACGACTTTACGTAGGGGGAAGTACGTCGCCAGCCATGGCACAACATCAGCACCATGGCGGAGGCTATGCACATCATCAGCACCAAACGCCACACAGCGGCATGGGCCTGTCTTACGGTGGCACCGGGACCACGGGCTACGGTGCGCAGGCCTCTGCCAACCAGGAGTATGGTCATCACCAATATTTCATGAATCATGACCAGGATGGAATGTATTACCAGTCTTCTGGCTTTGTTGCTCCAAACGTTGGGCCTAATTATGGGTCTCTGGCCGGTGCGTACTGCGGGACGCAGGGTGCAGTTCCGGCGGCACCATATCAACATCATGGCCTCGAGGGCCAAGACCACCAGCGACTCTACAACCAGGGCACATACGCCGATCTATCATCTTGCCAGGAAAAGGAGAGGGACTCGGATCAAATACCAGGGAAGACCTTCGACTGGATGAAAGTCAAAAGAAACCCCCCAAAAACGGGTGGGTTGGTTTTAGCTTGTTGATAGTCATCGTTAGACGTTAATCACTTTGAGCTATTCGTTGTGTAAAGACTATCTTACAAGCATACTATCCTGCATTTATTGAATTCGCGCCAACTCAAGTAAAGGCCTCAAATGAAAGGAATAGGAAATTAAGGGAGACCTTTTTGCATCGTTGGTCCATCGTTGAACAAAAAGCTTGTGCAAAAGTCTCTTTTTCTGCCTGTCCCCTTCGTGTTAATGCTTCGAACAGACATGTTTTCTTACGCCCTAGGAAATGTCCCAACTTTGTTATCTTTAGTTTGTCCCTGGTTCTCGCTGTGATCCTTTCGTTTTTGTTGGCCTCCATAGTGTTCCAAAGCTTTCCTTCGCAACCATATTCAAGATTGTCTGACAACGATTTAAAACACCAACCTTACGCACGGAGACCACTATTTTGACATACTGCACACATATAATACTCATAAAAGTATCTTTAGGGGATACTGGACTACATATATCATGCAAATGGATGTGTCCTGCTGTGTATTCACTCCAAATTGATAATAAGTTAAGACAGAGGTTATCAAGATTTTGTCACCAAGAGACATCTTGTGCATCTTGTGTGTGTGTTAGACCATAACATATTGCTTGGAAAATCTACTGACCTTTCTTGAGCTAAAATGGTACTATGGTTTACTGTTTAAAACGTTTTCTCTGTATTTTTTACAGCAAAGGTGAGCGACTTCGGACTGGGTCCTCAAAACACAATCCGTACGAACTTCACCACGAAGCAGCTCACGGAACTCGAGAAGGAGTTTCACTTCAGTAAATATCTCACGCGGGCGCGGCGGGTTGAAATTGCAGCCACGCTCGAGTTAAATGAGACCCAAGTGAAGATCTGGTTCCAGAACCGACGAATGAAGCAGAAAAAGCGCGAAAAGGAGGGAATCGCTCCAGCCTCTTCCACAGCGTCTAAAGACTTAGAGGACAACTCGGACCACTCCACATCCACATCCCCAGGCGCTTCCCCAAACCCTGAAATTTAATGAGTGAAACAGGCAGTACTTAGTGCACTAAATCAACCAACCAGCTATACATGAAAATCGCGTGTCCTTTCCATTCCAACATTCCAAGTTCCCAATAGCCAAGCGTCCCCGTATACCGGTGTGTAATAGGCGTTGAGCTGTTGGAAAATGAAATATCAATTATTTACAACCGAAACTGAAGCATTTTGATCATTAGTTTGATGCGACCTCTCCACTTCTAAGGAGAAAGAAGAAATTCAGGAGTTCGTTTCCTCCTAGGCAATGCACTTCCAGCAAGTTTCTCTAAATGGACCATGGGAGTCTATGAGGGCAAAAATAATGGTGACGTTTGTTGTGCTGTTGCTGTGCTGTTTTTAATTTGTTATAATTTAGATGTAAGTTTGAGAACGGATTGTGAATAGTAGGCCCAGCTGTGACATAAAAGGATAATCTGACCGTTGGCACTATAGGCGGTTACAGGGTAGGCCTCCAGTCCAGTGATGCAGCTCAGATTGTGAATCTAAATATCCAAGAAAATAAATGTGATTCCTTTGTTCAGTGTTAAATTCGAAATTGCAACTAGATTCAAGGTGTAATGTACGAAGTTCGTAAATTTGGGGACTGTATTCAGTAGGCCTATTACGATACATCGTGAATAAATTTATTGTCAGAATCGCAACATTCATTTGTTTCCGAAAATACAGGGTTGTAATGTACTTTTCGTTATCAAAACCGTTTA
>JBBIGA010000027.1:9151986-9185333 GCA_037576975.1 Alestes dentex | reverse complement strand
TATAATTTTATCCCGTAAACACAGACTGGCTGAGTTGTATTAGTTGTATGTCTGTATCCCACGAAAGTCGTATTTCAACTATGTATCTACCTCATATAATAATAATAAAAATATTTTTGATTGATTGAGCAAATCGTTTTCTTATTATGCGTGTTGTCATTTATTTATTTATTTGGCTTTAATCGAAGGTGAAAATAGATGTACACCAATCTATTGTAATCTTTCACTTTAGAAGGAAGCAACATACCTTAAAACTCGTATTAGACTTGATACGTTAAAAGTTAAAAGTAAATGAAAAAGAGAACTAAAAATGAAAAGTGAGGTAAGGCCAACCACCTTAATAAATTTTAAGGTAAAACAATAAGATTTTTTCATTTCTTTCTCTAATTTTTACAGTTTGTTTTCACCGTCCTTAAACCAGTCTTGTTTTACGACACTTGACAAGTGGAAATGTGTTCACTTGTGTCTGAGCATCAATCTGCCTTCTTGTCGTGAAAAGGCAAACGGGGGTATATAGGTCTGACTCTGCTGCGATGTAGGGAGAAAGAGACCACCAGTCAGCAGTGCTGTTCTCAGTGAGGAATGTTGCTATACATTCCGGGTGGCTCATGGTGACCTTTTTACCTCTGCGATCTCTAAACATGTCAGGAAACTTTCTCACACTAGTTTCTGTGGCTGTTTTCTAAGGCTGTAACCTCAGCAATCCCGCACTAAATTGAAGCCAAAATGTAAGTGCCCAGTGCTAATCTGAGGTAGTAGTTAAAACGCCACTTTATTTCTAGCCACTAGCCCTGAATAAACTAATGCTCGCATGAGCTGCCCATAACCTACATTTAAGCCTCAAATTCTCAGCCACGAATAGCACCCTGGACCTTATAATACCGAATTCCTTGCCACTTTAGACACAAAATTATGTCACAACGGTCTTATATTTACTAATGGTTCGTTGCTGAATAATAAAAACCGCTTGTAAAAGGACCTTGAGGTTAATTATAAGCATTTATACACAGCACAATCAAAACAGGAAAGAACAAGACTGACCAGCATAAACAGCTGTACAGACCGATTTACCCAGACGCAGATTCACATGAACAAACCATTTACTATTACCTTTACATTTACGGTCGTCAGGGTGAAAGAACTGAAAGAGCTCATTAGAACGATTCCATTAAACAACGTTTTGTTTCTACATACGGAACCTTTAAATTGCTGTTTTTTTTTAAAGAAATAGTTTTGTAAATTAAATGTGTGAAATTGAAGAATATTTTTAAAAGTTTAAAAATAATCAAATTACTTGTTGACAATGTCTGTTTGTTTGTTGACAATGTCTGTTTGTTTGTGTTCTTTTCTCTGTTATAACCCTTTTGAAATCCATAAATTAAAAAGGCAGATACGGTAAATCGCTTTCATATCTCTGTTATAGTAATGGAAGCATAATGGCTTTTTTGCTTCTATCCACTCCCTGGGTGGCCTGCACGCTAAATGCTACAAGCCAGACATCATGTATTACAATGGGTTTTAAAGACAGGTTTTTGCGGATCATAAGAATAGCTCATAATTCAGGCTACCAATTAGCTGTATTACGTATAACATGCACTTCATCAAATATTGAACACTAGTATGAGAGCTCATATGGGTGTCCAATAACACAACTTCATAGGACAACGTGTCTAAACTATAGGCCTTCTCCAAGAAAGTCTTTCCGGACCATCTGCTGGGTCAGTTGGTGTGGATTTCAGTCACGCTGTTTAAAGCGTTTGTCCAGTACCCCCAAAACGGCCTTTGATCAAATCGCTGTTCCCCGCGGTCACCATCGCGAGTTTGCATTGAAACGCAAAGCAGCCTCACGCACACAGTGGCGAGTTTAACCAGAGGTCACCTTTAACTTCAGGTGAACTCTCACACATGAAGACGTTTTCACACTGACCCAAACATTAGCGTTTTTTCCAAAGACATGGCACCAACACATGAGATATGCACTGTGGCAAATGTCCCGCCTATGTTTATCTCACACTTCTTTTATTAAAAAGCTTTGAAGCTCTTTGCTGTATGCACACCACAAGATGCTTCTTACAATAGTCCAAACCTGGAAGAACAAGACTTTCGAGCATTAATTGTTGTAAAGACTAGTATAATGCATTCAGGTGCAGTTTTATGGATCGTAAAAAAGAAATATCTAAAACCAGCATTAAATTTAATTAACATATAGCGAATTATGTCAATATAAGTCTATAATTTTGTTATATTACAGCTTGACTTTACTATTTGCTCATTTTAGGAATTAATGTGGTCAAAGTAAAAGTACCTTTCTAAAAACAGCTGGAAAAGTAGCAGGCCAAAGCACTACTGAACGATCTGCACAATTGCAATTAAACTTCTTAGGACATCCAACATCTATTAGCATAGGAGGTGACGCGCTTTTTTATGCGCTTCTGTTCTAAAGTAAAAGTATAAACCAAAAAACATCAGAGATGTGACAGAGTGCAAGGCAGATGCGCCCACCAACCTAACAAAAGAGATAAAACAGGAAAATAGGTGATAAAATATTAAAGGCTTAAATGTATTTTATCACATATACATTTAAAGTTTAAATTGTTATGGCATAATAATGCTCTAGAAAAAAATAACGAAAGTAATTCACTTTTATACTTTTACACTTTTATACGTTTCTAGATTTCAGTCCATTTAAGAAGGTGCTTGTATTGACTGAAATGCTAAAACTACAGAACAATAACTGCTGCTAAAAGTAATACAATGTGCAGAAATAACTTGTTCCATACACTTTCTTTCTGTAGAGTCAGGTAAATCACCGTGGATTCCCTTATTAATGAACTGCAATTGCATGTCAGCGATAATTTAATTCGAAGCCCAGTCAAAATCATCTAACACACACCGTACAGTCCAAATAGTTAACAACTGTCTTGAATCAAACAAAGGTAATCACACTACGCTTGTTTTAAGAGGAGTGATTTAAGCTAATTTTATTGACTTTACTTGATTCACGGCAATGATTTTGTATGCTTTTTTAAGATTAATTTTGAAACGTACAGTGCAGAAAAGGTCAGAGGACCATCGGCCTCTTGAGGGACTAAGATTGTGAGGAAAAACAGAAGTGTGGGTGTTACCCGATGAGTAAAGTAAAATAATACTATCCAATGAGTACACGCGCGCACACGAAATGGTATTTACGTATTTTTATTTAAACAAGACATGACATGAAAGCCGTATGAGTTTCTAGATCGTCTCTGAGCCCCGGGAGGCATGATCCCTGGTGAAAGGCTCGGGGGAACACCTCGGAGGATGCTGACAAGTGGGTGCAGGGGAGGAAGGGGAGTGTGAGTAGATCGCGACGGTCTTTTTTTACCAACATTTGAGGAAACGACATTGCCAGAGTTTTTTTTTCCTTTTTTCCTCTCTCTCTCTCGTGGCCTCACCCCTTTCCAAAGTTTACGCGGACTTGACAGGTCCATTTCATCCCCGACCTTCTGACGGACTGCCTCAATATTTGCACAGGCGGATGGCTTTGCCCCGGGCCCCGGCCTCAAACAGCTCCGTTCTGCCAGCCCCGCTATCCGCGGCCTCGGTTCACCGAGAGTTCAGGCCCAAATTAATTCTAGAGAGGCCTTGCGGGTCAGCTTGAGAGAAGCTGCCACTAGCTCCCATCTCAGAGGGGTCAAACGCAGGTCTCTTCCCTCATCGCCACTCCGGGCCTTCACCTCGTTCTGCTCACACTTCTTATCTTTTTTCTCTGTTACTCCCGCTCTGTTCATTACATCCCCTCTGCTGATTAAAATGAGACATATTAGCCTACATGGCTGAATACAAGCATTTCTTTTCTGTAGTAAAACCAAATATGGCTATTATGCCTTTTGTAGACGTTAATATACCGTCAAATGTTTCTGCAAATATTCCTCTTGCAGATATTCCCTACACTTTTCATATTAGATATTTTCTAGAATTATTTGACCTGAAAGTACCAAATGGGAAATTTGTTTCTGGATGCCTTAGTCTTTATTACAAAATTACATTATTCCAAAAAAACCCTAATAAACTAGAAATGAATACACGATTGAAATTAAACACAAGTAAAAATTATAAAAAAAAAATATACACACACAAGAAAATGTTACAATGTTAATACATGACAATATTATCGAGATACATACCAACAACAACAGTAACAACAAAAATAATAATAGTAATAGTAATAACTATAATAACAGTAATAACAACACCAGTAACAATAACAACAACAAAACAACAACAACAATAATAATAACAATAACAGTAATAATAATAATAATAATAATAATAATAATAAGCACACTTCCTCTAGCTGAATGTGATAAAATGGCAAAAATGGCAGATGACCTCAGTATGACCCCGTGCTGTCCAGCCACACGGACAACATCTCTGAATACAGCTCGACACAAACTGGACATGAATGTTCTGCCACCGCAAATTCGAATAAACAAATACAAGACAATATCTGCAAGATACCCTATCTGGCAATGATCAACAGATTTACCGTCCACCGATATTCAAGAATCAAGTATGAGCCGGTGCTTCGATTGCCTGTAACATGTATTTTGCAAAACTATGAATTTCACTGTTAAAGATTTATGATTTCCTTGAAAAAATAAATCTGAAAAAGTCTTTTGCCTATAAAGATGAAAATGATGGGGAACGAAGGGCAAAACAGAGCAACTTCTGCATCTTCTCACATTCTTGGGTAAATTCAGAGCAAGAGGTTATCTGACAAAAATTCCTCAACAGGAGGAGAAGACAACAAGGTGAATGGCACAGATGGTTTGTTTTTAAACAAACTTATTTTATTAAAAACATCATTTAAAAAAAACAATTGGAATACTTTACCTGAATTTCTTTATTTAAAAAGTGAGGCAGTCAATCTTTCACATTTTTAGAGTAAACTCAGCTTACGGCTGACAGTGTATTTCAACACCTAGTTAAGAACATCACAATCAAGAAAGAACAGAACTGCTCCATGAACTGCGCTGGCTCTGAAACCCCATGACCCAGGTCACCAACACTGTGTCAGCACACTGAAAAATAAGATGTAAACTAACTTAGCTGTAATGTCACCAGGAATCAGTACCTGAATTTTAGCCATCAGCTAATTTAAACTGATTTATTATTTTCCATTGCCATTTTCAAACAACTGAACTGAACTCTTTTGTCAGTAAATCTTGCTGACAAAAGAATGGTTTGTGTCAAAAGAGGTAAAAGTCTTGGAGACCTACCTTAACATCAACTATGTTACATTTGTGAAAGCTTGAATCTATTCACTGAAACCTAAAACTAATTGTGACAATATGTGAATATGAAAAAAGGAACCTTTACTGTTTCTGAGCATCAATAGAATTTACATAATAAATACTCTTAAATAAAGTGACGATTAGAATTTGCAAAGTATAGCACTGCTGAATGGCTGAATGGATGGGATGGCATGTTCACTGACCCCTTGCCTTGGACTTAAAGAGGAGGAGTCCCACTCTGTACACACAAACAAACAACAGCATTGAGTAAAGACTGCACAATGGCCTTATTTACCTCAAGCTAACACAGCCTGTTGACATGTGCTCTTTATATTTCTCAAGATTAGGAAGATTAGGAAATAAAAAACATCTTTTTAACGAGCAATTATTAGAATTCTTCCTTCTAGGTTTGATACAAACTCAGACCTTCCAATGCTGACAAATTTAATACACACATCTGTGTGTGTGTGTGTGTGTATATATATATATATATAAATGTAAATGCATTTATGTTTAAGAATGAAAGAGATCAAAATGGTTAACTCGAGTATGTGTTTTTCCATTAATTTGATGTTGGAAGTTCAAGGCAGCAGGATACTACTTATCTTTAAGGTTAAAAAGAAATAATTTTTTTAGTGTATAGAAATATAGTTAAATGCAAGGAAAGGTCTATAAAATGATAAACATGGACAATAAGTACAGCATACAAGCTGTAAATGTTTTTTTTTTTAATAATTTTTGTTTATTGTATAAAATATTGCATTAACATTTATTAACCATGGCTAAACATTACATGTTAAAAACTTGAATATGGCTCGAAAACAAACTTAATGGATGGACGTGAAGCGAGTCCATCACTACATATGTGTGCCCTGTGGGTGTTTATACATTAAGAGACACCAGTTTGACATGCATGAGGGGTCAGGTTGAGTGAACTGCATTAAAAGGTTTTTAACTCACTCAGAAGGAGAAAAAGTTGGGCCCTGGCCCAGACTGTCTACAAAAAATATCCTGACCACAGAAGGGTGTTTTTGCCCTTCATTGTAAAAAAAGATCTATTGTTTTAATGTTAATGATAAGTTACCTGGCTGCTTTTGATTTCTTAAAAGCAGACTAGTAATAGTAAGTCAACAGCTCAATACGCTGAAATCTTATTTGAAACAATAAAAGGTTAACTTTGTTCTAAGTCACTAGCTTAAATATATATTCTTTTCATTTGAATAAATACTGTGTTAAATTCACAAGGAGAACTTGATCCTTTTCCATTAATCTTACGGTCTCATTAAAAGTGAGCCTGTATAAAAATGACAAAGAAATTTCCATAATGCATAATGAAATGTGGGATATGTAGAGAGAGCGCTCAGAGAAATGTGAAAAAGAAAGGGGGAGAGAGAGGGAGAGAGGGGGAGAGAGAGAGAGAGAGAGAGAGAGAGAGAGAGAGAGAGACCCAGTAGTTAAAGGGAGAAGTGTGATGCCGCAGGCAGGCGATTGACTGACTGCCATGTTTTCCCTCTGCAGTGTGTTTGGTTGGTATCCGTGACGACCCTTCCTCCCTCTCCACTTCCGCTCTTAGCTCTTGTCCTCTGCTATTTGCCAAGAAAAACATGCAAACTCTTCTGCTGCTGCTCTCTACATCTATGCTTCTTGTCCTACTGCCTCCACTGCTAACTCATCTTAATGGTCAGGGTAGGCTGAGAGGCTTTGCCTTGTGTGTGTAACCATATGTATAAAGGATCCACCAGTGGGCCAAATCAGTAACATCAACTGGCCCAATTTGTAGAGCATTTGGGCAAAATTAGACTCCAACCTTTATTGGCACCTTTATTTTTGAGAATGCAGGGTATTAACATTCCAGTGTATTTGCATAATGGAAGACAACTAAATGCCATCTTTAGTTACTGCCATTTCCTCTTGGAGGGGATGCCTTTCAAAATGCCCGACCACATGTTCATTGCAGTCATTGTTTCAGTGCTTATATAATTTCAAACGTACATTACTTCTCTCGATAGAAGAAACTGAGTGTGTGTGTATGAGTGTGTGTGCGTGCGCAGTGAGATTTAAGAATTGAGAAGACTTTTCAGCAAGACCCTCTCCCAAGATTTTGGTATGTGCGAACGTTCAGGAACCCCATCAGCAGGTTCAAGAGATGGGTGTGTGTACATATGGGTGTAATATTTAGAGATCCCTAAGAGAAGCTGAGGACAGACTAGACAGGAGGGAAATTTCAGCTCATCTCAAAAGAGATGATGAAGTGTGTGTGTGTGTGTTTGTGTCTGTGTGTGTGTACGTGAAGCATAATGGAAATAAAAACTCATGACCGTATGTGTCCATGAATGTCGATTCTTCTACCTTCCCATACAAACAGAAACAACTAAGATTATACAGTGACAACTATACTTAAATTACCAATATTCTACAAGTGTTTTAATGTAGTCATAAATATTTTACCTAACCATTTGCAAGGCTTTCCAGGATATTTTGTTCTGTTCTAATTAGCTGCTTTTTACTGTACCTCATGCAAAAAGCAATAGAGGTTGCAACATTCCTTCCATATGAATCAGCAAGACTAAACTGAAATAGGATGAACAGGTGGACATATGCCTTGGTTTGCATTGAGATCCCAAAAATAATTATTTCAAAAAAGGGTTTTTGCAACTTAGTTTCCGTATATTGACTGCATAGGGAATGAATGGTGCCATTTGAAAATGTAACAACTTCAAACTATGTGAAAAAGGAACATTTTAATTGTACATTCCAGTATTTCATATTTATCTTCAGGTCTTTTTTCCAAAACAGTCCTAGGAGTTTATATTTCCACTAAGAAACTGAGCACACTTCATCGCATGTTTGTCAACATAGTTCATAGCTGGGCCATGCTCACACATGCACACCAGGGTGCACACATTATATATTTGTCTTTCATTCCTCTGTATTATGACCTTTGATTGAACTACCACTGAGCTCACATGCGAGAGCTGGATCAGTGCTTCCTGAATACACTCTAGACTCACTCTGGGGGTCTGAGTTTTAGAATTTAAGCAGCAGGACTGCTGGAGCTGACCTGAAGCCAGCTTGCTGTTAAAGTGTAATTAGAAACACAACGTTACATCGACACCTCCCTGACAGCTTAAAACGAGGTTCCATATGACAGCAAAGGTCACCCCCCACCCAAAAAAACACTCCTCCTGCCTTTGACACCTCCATATTGAGGCAAGGCATGATAGCAAGCAGAGGAGTTTCTCTGTGTGTGGAAGGACAGAAACACAAGGTGGGCTGAAGACTCTGGAGGTGTGAAGGGCCTGATTTAGAGGGCAGCTGTTGCTTTTCTTGTCTGATCTCATTCCTTGCCTGTTACATGTATTTATGTCTCAATGGCTCAGGTTCCACCTGTTCCCTAGATGACTACTATAACCTCTTACTGTTCCTCTTTAAGTGGTGTTCAGCTAAAAAAATTCAAGTAAGGCATTTCTGAAGTTTGCTTCTTTAGTAGTGGAATAGAGCTGCAAGACGAGTGCAGCTAAACAATAGCACACTTGTCTAAAACCTTAACCACATACTTGCTCATGGGGTTTCTAACCCAGTGTGTAATATTGTTATCTGTAACTACTGTTTTTATTTGTCGATTACTGTTTTCAACCAAATGCTTTTTGATTTCAGTTTATCACACAGTTTCACAGACAATATAAGTAAGTCTATTTGAAGTATGTGACAGAGTCATGAAACAGTAATGACTGCACAGACAGAGAATGGAAAAAAAGAATCTGATGACTGTAATGGACGACCATCACCAGAAACAGGTGCGTAAAAACAGACATATATTAAGACAATAGCAGAAATTCTAAACATGATCGGTACAGAAAAAAATAGCTCAGCAGGTCCCAGGGAGTCTGCCAATATCTATAAAGGGATATTTTTCCAAGAATTGTTAAACATGTAGGCAACCATGACCCTGTGGTTAAAAGGAGATTGGAACAACAAGCCAAAAATGCTTTCTGCACTAGTAAAACAATCCAAAATGAAAGTTTGTCATGTCTGGCTGAAATGGTTGCTGAAGAGATCACGCAACAGGATATAGAGTGTGCGTAGTTTTCAGTCATAAAAGACAGTAGCCAAGTATGCTTTCTATGTTCACTCTAATGCCCATTGCTTAAACCTTGTCATAGTAGATGCAGTCTAAAGTGTACCTGATGCTGAAATTTTCTTTTCTTTACTAAAACAATTATGCACATTCATATCTGGATCTTGTGCCTATTAGAAATGGCTGACAGTACAGCAGGAAATGTTTGATGTGGCACCAAGAGGACTGTAGTGCCTCAGCGATACACTTTGGTCTTCTAGACATTTATGTTAAAGGCACTTAGCAGACGCTCTTATCCAGAGCGACGTACATCAGTGCTTAAGTAGTCCACATCTGATCTTCATAGCTGTAACGAACCCTGTCAAATAGAGAAAAAAAATCAGAGGTTAATATATAAGTTAGGAAAAACAGTTAAGAGGGGAAGTGCTCAAGGTTTTGTTTTTTTTTCAAATATATAGGAAAAGATGTATAAGAGATAAGCAAGAGGACTGGTTAGTCACCAAGGTGCTCCTGAAGAGGTGGGTCTTCAGACCACGCTTGAAGATAGCAAGGGACTCAAGATGAGCGATGCTTGAAGCTCTGAAAGGCCACAAAGTGACACACTGCTTGATCAGTGATGATAGGTATAGAGGTGCAAGTCCATTCTTGGCCTTGAAGACAAGTGTTAAGGTTTTGAACTTAATGCAAGCGGCCACAGGGGGCTAGTGAAGGTTACGTAGTAGAGGCGTGGTGTGCAAGAGTTTTGGAACATTGAAGACTAACCTCGCAGCTGCATTCTGAATCAACTGAAGTGGTCTCGTTACCTTCAGTCCATCCAGTAGAGAGTTGCAGTAGTCCAGGTTAGAAATGACCAGTAGTGAGAAAGGGTCGGATTCTTCTGATGTTGTAAAGAAGGTATCTGCATGTCCTGAAGAGTTGATCAACATGAATGACAGTTCTTCATCTAGCATGACACCAAGATGTCTTACCGTCTTTGAGGGAACAATTATCGAGTTCTCAAAAGAACCGGTGAGGTCGTGGCTTGGTGATGGCCTCCCTTTGATGAAAAGAAGCTCTGTCTTGCTGGGATTCAGCTTGAAGTAGTAGGCCGCCATCCAAGAGGAGATGTCATCCAGGCAGTCTGAGATGCGGGTCGAGACCTGATCATCACTGGAGGGGAAAGAGACTATAAGTTGAGCGTCGTCTGAGTAAATGTGGTAGGAAAATCCATGTGAGGCTATTAAATCCCCAGGAGAACCGGTATATAGAAAAAAGAGGAGCAGTCCAAGGACCAAGCCCTGTGGAACACCAGTGGACAATCTTCACAGGGCAGACTAGAAGCCATGCTATGGTCCCAGTCTATTTCCGGTCATCAATGTAGGATGTAAACCATTGCCAGGTTGTGCCCGAAATTCCAAGGCTGGAGAGAGTGGCTATGTAACATATAGTACACACATAACATGTAGCATGTCATGAATAGTTGCCTGTTATTGTGTGTGTGCTGGAAGAGATCTCATCAGAGAGATGATGTTGCACCCCATCTAATCTGCATGTCTTTCTAAATACACCCTAAGTAAATTTAGGCATGCAATTTGCCCAATGCAAATATTGTCCATTAGCATATTTTACACATTAGCTATGTAGCTCCAGTGCAAAAACAAAGAAGAACATTTCAGACACCAAACATCAGTTACAATGGCAAACTTTACATACTTTTTAGTAGTGTGCCAAATTTGAAGTTTAGAATGGGCATTGTTTATTTTCTCTGATGACGTCTCAGTACACAGCATACAACTTCTAATACAATCACAGACTCATTTGAGAATGCACTCCATTTTCAAAATACTGTCCATCATAAATTCATTGTCTCTCCTTGTTTCCTTACCTTTTCCTATCAACTCTCCATTGCATCCAACTCTCACTTCTTTTACAACATTCTGCAGCAGGCAGCTTTTCTGTTTTGGCTGTTGCTGGAGCCCTGCTGGTGAGTCAAAGAAAGTTCAGCTTTGCAGACCTAAGCAGAGAAACACGGAGTATGGTGGGTTAATGGTGGGAGATCCATAGCCCTACAGGTAGCTTCATATGAATCAAATCTATAATGAGGTCTCAGGTCTGAACTCTATCTGAGCATGTGTGTGCCCTAATACACCACCCTATCTCCTCTTTCCCTCCTCTTCATCTGTCACAGTCACCAATGGGTTGCAGAGCATAACTGCTAATCAAAAATCTAATTCAGAGTTTCTAAATCGAGACATTAAAAATTTACACAGGAAAAAAAAAGAAAAAAAGAAACGGAGGAGGCTGAACAAGGAAAATAAAGGATAGAAGGGGAAGAAGTAATAGAATGAAACAAAATCAGTCAATCAGACAAAAGGATTTTCGTTTTGGTGCACCACTAACAGAAAATACAGTAATACTAAATTGTAAATTAATGTAAACGAAACCTAATTAAAATTGTTATTAGTCAAGTACCACACATACAAAGAATTTAAGTCCTTTAGTCTGCTCAGATTTGCTTCCTGAAAAGCTAAATATCAGGGTAAATACTGCATATCATGAGAATGTCCTTATGTACTATGATCATGGCCGTCGGAACCATTATAGCATTCGTTTCCTCCCCTCCACTTTCCCCACCAAGACTGTGATGCTAAATTATTGCTATTTTTGCATCCACAGTTTTGCTGACAACACTGTGTCTAAGGTATACTCTGCTGGGATGAGATTAAATTTATAGCACTCTGCTATTGACTCATGGGGTCTGAGAGGTTCCAGTAGGGAGAATTTGGTTTATATTACTCTTCAGCTACACTTAGTCTAGCTCTGTATGACAGCTAACCTGCTGCTGAACCCTGCAAGTTTCACATACATATACATAGCACCCATTCTCTCTCTCTCTCTCACACACACACACACACATACACACACACACAACCTCCAACACACACACATGTACACTTCTCAGGAGAAAGGTGCATCCCCAGGTCCTTTCACTGTCTCTAATGTCTCCTGGCATTTCTCTGTTTCTGGTCTTTGACAGTTTCCTGCAATAACATGGAATTACGGCTTAATTCGGGGAAATGTATTGAATATTACCATCTGTCTCAGTCTGACATATATAGCCTGGGATATCGCAGACTGGGTTGGACTGATCATCTGGCGTATTGGGCATTTTCCCATTAGGCCGACGTGCTATTTGTGCCGACCGCTTATTTGTTTATTTATTTATTGGTCTGACTGGCCCATAAGACTGACGGCAGCCCAATTGACACTGTGCTGGCTCAATCAACTCTTTAAACATCACCACCCCTTTCGCTTTGTTCCCTGTGCCTGTGTAATTCATTCACCAAAAATAGTTAGCACGGGAGTTTATTTCCTGACCACCAGCCCATGAAACACTCCTCTGCGGCTCATTGGTCCTTTTCTTTAATAGCACGGGACTAGCCCAATCATATCTTTAAACACCTCCCCCTTTTGGCTCTGTGACAGTGTGCCGTTGTAAGTGAATGAGATGGAGAAAAAACGTAAAGGGGCGCCAAAAAATTGGCACTTCAGGCAGACACTGCCAAATGTGCCAAAGTTCCTTGGACAATTAACTCCTTAATTTCGACGAATTAATCACAGAAAAAATTAGGCTGATAAATCGCACCACGTGACTTTAACTCGGTCCGGTGTTCTGTCCATAAATGCTCTCCATCGAGATGTGCTACGGTGCCCTTCTGCGCATGTGCAGTTCCACAGTCTTGGTATTCGGTCCACGTCCATGAATCTGTGCTATCTTGGGACACTGGCAGCTGTAGAAGCTTCAAGGGAGCATTTTTCCACAGGGCAGCATGAATCGACAGAACACCCTGCCTCATGGTAGATGATTGTATAAGCTGGCTTTATGCACCTCTAAAGATCTATCTATCTAGGCTCTACTCATTTAAATAAAATGTATTTTTCTTTATGCATATTATTTGCCTATTTGTCATCATTATCAGTCCTAAACTGACTGTATAAACTGTATAAGCTTCATGTGTACATTGTCTTAAACTGCACCTTCTAGATGGATTTAGTTCCATCATTGTTCTTGCTGAAGAATTTTTCCCTAAGTATATTAGGTCATATTTTTGATTGCTGTGACCATTACTGCACATGAACAGTGCAAAAACAGTTATTAAATAGAAGAGATGTTGAAAGTCTGCAATGTTGATTATACATTCACTCACTCAAAATTCATTTACTTTTTAAAAGACTTTTACAGCAAAAACGTTAATTTAGATTAATTAATCAGAGAGCTTGCAATTAATTAGTTTTTTTTTTTTTTTTATCGCGTGACACCCCTAAAAGTTAGACATTTTTGCTCCGGGGCCATCATCAGCTGGTGATGGTGACGGCAGTGAACCTGCTGTAAGGTGAACTGCTTTCAGAACACTTAGGCTAAGCTATGAGTACAGGAACCCATTAACCACCCTTGGTAAATCTGTGCCATACTAGACAGACAGTGGTGGTATTTAAACTAGCTGTTTGCAAAGTAATGGTCATAACACACCAATAAAACAATTGTTTTACGGCTGCGCTAGTTTGTCTTGTTACATTTATGAACTCCGGTGAAATAAGCTAATAATATCATCAGTGTTACCGCTAGGAGAATGGCTATTTATAACACATTGTGTACACTGGCTAAAACAAAAGACCTTTAAGTTAATTCTTTTATGTCTTCCATGCTGAACTAAATTGTCTTATTAAAAGTTATCAACCACAATTCATCAACCTTAACAGTAAGACAGCAGTTAAGAAGGCAACTGTTGGGGCATGGTGTTAGAGGCAGCTTTTCTGTAGGTATTTGTGAACAATATACAGACATGAAAGACATCCACACTCTCTCTCTCTGTCACACATGCACACACACAGAAAACCCTCTCTTTTTTCCCCAATTATTCAATGAAAGACTCAGCTGTATCATTTCTGACTTGGTAAGTTCACAATTTATTGAATTCTACTTTGTTGAATACTACTTTTATTGAATACTACTTTGTTGGTATACACATTCATGGGAGCTCAAAGATGGGTGTATATGTGTTGGGCTGTTCTACCCCAAAATGTCAGGGCCATTTTTTGTTCCAGTCTGCCCCTGATCGCAGATAGCCACAACATGTGACAGTGTGACTAAACAAGTGGAAACATGAAAGTCATTTTATTTCAGTAAGTACTGTAATTCTGTTTAGCAAAACCCTACTGACTGGTCCAGTTCCAGCTCCCTCATTGAGCCCTGACACAAAGCTGTGTCCTGAGGCCCTAACCAGCTTCTGGCTCAGTAGTGGTCAACCCACACAGCTGACCAAGGTGAGCCCCACTGTGCGCCTCTGCCCTGGGGACACTCATCACCATTAATCAACCAAAGGGACATATTATAGCCGCTGGCCTGATGAAAGTACTGCCTACAGAAGAATGACGGATAGTGGTATGTACTACAAATTTAAGTTGCCAAAAAG
This sequence comes from Alestes dentex, assembly GCA_037576975.1. Classification (NCBI taxonomy): domain Eukaryota; kingdom Metazoa; phylum Chordata; class Actinopteri; order Characiformes; family Alestidae; genus Alestes; species Alestes dentex. The sequence continues at coordinate 9,170,526 of JBBIGA010000027.1, read as the reverse complement.
AGTTCTTTGGTGTGACACTACAGAAAAACCACGTTGGTTCCCTAAAGAATCTTTCAATAAATGGGTTGTTAAAAACTCAGTCAAAACGTGTTTATGGAACCAGAAGGGGCTCTTCTATGGCAACACTCCAAAAAGTTTAAGAATGCAGATGAATGGCACCATAATACTCTCTTAAGTCCTATCATCCTAACAAATAATGTAGTGCAGTAGTGCTGATTTTAATCCCCATCACAACGCCTGTCATAAGTTTTGAAAAAGTATTAATACATGATACATTTAAAAAATATCGTTTTTTCTTTGTTGGTTTGGAATAAGTTATCATCTTTATATAAAAGTACCTTGGTTCTTAATATTTTTCTGTGAGAAAACGATCAGCACTCATCAGCATATAGGTTCTTCATTTATGTAAATTATCTTTGGGGCAAAATATGGTCACTGTGCTTTTAGCCATAGTTTGGAAAATACTAATCTGATCTATAAAAAAGCCCAGAATAATTGTCCAAATGTATAATCAAAATTTCTGTTAGGTTAACAAAACATTTTCAGGTGTTATTTTCTTTCCAAAATAACAATAAACTATGAAAATTAATACCAAGAAGTTTTGAAGGTAAAATACTTAATTTATGTGTTTCAAATGTGTATATCAGTTTCACATCACTAAAATACTTGTCTTTTAGTTTACTTCTGGCATATGAAGAAAACAACATGAATAAATAAATGGATGGATAGATAGATATTTTATAAAATGGATGCATAAATAGATATTTTATAAAATAGATATTTTATAAAATGTTTTTGTCTATGTGTGAAAAGCAAGGTGCCGATGGCCATATAGATGCACAGTGCATTCTGCTGCATATTAACTGTTTCTTTTGGGCAGGAGAATATAAAGTTGTGATGTAGAATTGGCATGCGATGTTAAGGGATTGGTTCTGCATTCCGTAGAAGTCCCCCTGTGCATTTTTGTCACATAATAGAGTGGTATTCAAGGTAGTCCTCCATTTACAGAATGGTAATGACTGCTGTGCTACAGATCAAACTGAAACGTTTTGATGCTGCAGCAATGCAGATCCCTCTTTGCCAACTGTAATCAGCAACAGCTTGAAGAGCAGGACGCAGATGGCTTTTGCATTTTGCATTATCTCTTGGCTTCAGTGCATGTAAGAGTTTGTATGATTGAATGAAGAAGGATGACACTTTTAACTGAAACATGTTAGTGTTAGTTTCTCAGTGTAAAGGATATTACCAAGGCCTGGGCACTTGTTGTTGTAATCAGAACAATGCCTAATTCTAGTCAGCTCTACCACTTGCCAAATAAAAGCATGCACATACACATGCACATAAGTGACTCCATCAAACACTGGTAATCATAAAAGAAATGCAGCCACACTCTAAATATGCACAGAAAGGGAGAAAAAAAGACACTCCTAGGAAGCTGTTTTGATGTGTTATTTTGTTTATAGCACTTCTCTCACCGATTTATAGGATTTCTCTCACCAGTGAAGACTGACAGACAAGTCATGATCTGTTACAATGCTGACTCCACACAGTCAAGGAGGACATTGATCAAACGATTGTGACTAATAAACTTAAGGGCTATTTTGCTTCTAAGCTACATGTTTGCTTATGAATTTTTGAATTTATTCAGCTTTCCATGCAATCATGTGTGTTTTAGTGAGTGAGTGTTTGTGTGTGTGTGTAGGCTGGTTTCCAGATGTTATGTGGTGAGTGAGAAAGTTAGGCTTGCTTACAGGAGATGAACCAGAGCTGCCATTCAACTTCAATTGGAAAGAGGGATCAAGGACTGGAATGGGAATGAGAGTTATGTAAGCTGTGTTCTCCAGAATTATGATAAAAGGAAAATACATTATTTGTTGTTTTCGTCATTGCTAGGTTTTCAATTGCATTTAGAAGATGGGGAGAGGATTGCCAGGGTGAAAACTTGATTTTGTGTTCATTTAATCCTTATTGAGTGGATTTTGATTTTGATTTGTACTTTCGATTATTGTCCTGCTGGAAGATGCAATTAAGTTTTAGCTTCTTCACAGAAGCATCCAGATTTTGATTTAAAATTACCTGGTACTCCCTGGATGCCACATACCAGGTATGCGAACAACACTATCAGGGCCCACAGCTTCACAGATCATTAACACTTGGTATTATTTTCTTTGTAGCCACTTTTATTTCTATGCCAAACCCACCTTGAGTGTCTAGAGTCAAAGAGCTTGATTTTATGTTTAGTCTGACCAAAGTACCCTGTCACGTTTAAAGGGCCAGTGGCATCTGGCAAGTTAGGATTGAAGACATGGCGACCAGATGCTGCAAATATGAAACTGTGGTCTTCGGACATTTTTCTTTTAATTCTCTGACCATCCACTGCAATGTGGCTGCTGGCCAGGTAGAGGATTGTTTTAATTTCTCAAACTTTTAATGATTGCCCCAACTGGTGATATTAGCATTTATTGTCAATCAGAAATTTTCCTAGAATAAAAAATATTAAAAAAACTCATTAGGTTAACTTCAAATTAATTAAATGTTTGTGGGATCATTTACATTTCCTTGATTCAAAGTTCCTGTTGTGCCAATATTTGTGATGTGTGATTATTTTAAAAACAGATTTTTCATTGGATGCTTTATTCTCAGAATAAACTTACCCCAAATAAAGGTATTGTTTCTCTACATTCAGTATAATCTTAAGACATAACTGCTAAAATGATTTTTAAAAGCCTTTATAATCATCTTTACCAGAGGTGCTAATAATTATGGAGGGCACTGTATATGCACTAATCAGCCACACACCTGCCTAGTAGTGTGCAGGCCCCCTCATTCTGCCAAAACACGTTGTACTCTTTGTCATGTTCCTAACACCTACAATGTTTGCAGTGTGTCAGGGCAAACTGAAGGAGGCCACTGCCATTAGGAAATATGGTTGTCATTAAGGGGTGTACTTGGTCTGCAACAATGTTTAGGTAAGTGGTACACATCAAAGTAATATTCACATGAGTACTACGACCCAAGGTATACTTACAAAATGGCCAGAGCATCACACTGCTTCCGCTGTCTTGCTTTCTTCCCATGGTGCATCTCTTGTCCAGGTAACACACGAGCACTCCACCATCCAAGTGATATAAAATAAGATACTTCAGACCAGGCTGCTTCTTCTATGGTTGGCTACTATACACACCACACACAGAGCAAGCTGCAATGCACGGTGTGTTCTGATACTTTTCTTTTAAAGCCAGCATTAACTTTTTCAGCAGTTTGTGCTACAGTAGCTCGTCTGTAGAAGCAGACTAGATGGGCTAACGTTCACTACCAATGTGCATCATGACCCTTTTGGTAGGTACTAACCACTGCATACAGCCCATAAGGTTTAGGAGATGTTCTGACCCAGTTATCTAGCCAGCACAATTGGGCCCTTGTCAGAGTCATTCACTGTATGTCTTGGCCTAGTCTTAGGTTAGAAATGGTTCTAGAAAAAATAGTAGTCAGCTGAAATGACCATTAAGTATAACGACAAGAAAAAAGAAAAAAAATATAGTTGAAAGTTTGTATACTGTATACTGCCCCCACACACAGAGAGGAGGACGTTATGACAGGCAATGAGAAACCCAAAATTAACACTTTAGTTAAATCTTGATGTTCTCAGATTTTAAAATCCACACAGGAAGTCTTTCCTCACAGCACCAAAAGCACTTCATGAGTAAAAAAGAACCTATGTCTAATACCACACCTTAAAATGCACTACAGGTGCAATTATACTATTAAACACCTTTGTAGACCCACCTCTTCAAGGAGCACCTTGGTGACTAACCAGCCCTCTCATTTATCTCATATATTTCTATATTTAATATATCTATATATTTAAGAAAAACTTTGGGCACTCTCTTAACTGTTTTTCCTTATTTGTGTAGTAACCTCTGACTTTTTTTTCTTTTGACAGGGTTTGTTAAGGTGTTTAACTTAGCTGGCAGTAACTTGGTTAAAAGCCGGTGTTGATCTTAGTGTAGCTTTACAGGTATAAAGAACAGACGTAGACTACTTAAGCACTGATGTACGTCGCTCTGGATAAGAGTGTCTGCTAAATGCCGTAAACATTTCAGAGCTAAAATTCACACTAAGGCAGCACAATAAATAGTTTATACTTGTTATCACAGTACTAGGCTGTGCAGTACTGTTATACAATATGAATGATCCCTTTTAACCAATCACAATTCTGTGTCACATGAGCATCTTGAGAAATCACAATTTTAAGTAAGTGTTACATTAACGCTTTGATGAATCAATTAATGCAATTCAACAAAATTAAATAATTTTGGTTAAAACTGTCAGATTTTTTCCGTGTTATAATTGTGCTTCGCTGATGTGTTTTTAATATAAAAGTGCTGTGATCACATTATTCACCAATATAAATACTAGTATTATTATGTTTTTATTGGGCAGCCCTACTAAGAATTTGCTGATCGAGTCTTACAGGCATTGTAGTAATTAGCCCCGATGCTGCCTTTGTTGTATAGCATATAGCATCCCCATCCTCACTCTGATCAGATGTCCTGCTTGCCAGATTGCAACCCCCCTCTCAACAAAACTGCGGTTTTGTGCAAAGTGATTGAGTGAAGGAGTGAATGAGAAAGGTCTGTCTTTGGGTGGGGGTTCTAGGTTTTAGGTACTGCTGTTGAGGTCAGGTTGAGCAGGCTTGGGGTTTTCTGTGACCAAACACAGTGAACAGCACTGGTGTGTGTCCTCAGTGCACAAGCCTCAGGCCAGAGGAGCTGTCACACCTCATGCCCCCTCCCAGACCACTTGTCAATGTGATGTTATTGATGGGACAGGCAGGCAATGGATGCCCCCTCCCTTTCTGAACCAATGAATACGACACTTCTGGAGGAGCTGTCCAGTGTCGGGATTTGTGTGGCAAATTGTATATATGTAAGGGTGTATGGTGTGTGCATCATCGTGAGTGCACAATATGCAAAACTGTGTGAACGTATGTTATCATCTGTGATGAGTATGTGAGGTGTGATTGGTTGTGGTTGGTTGCTTTGTTTGAGATGGTCTGAACACAAGTATTCCAAAGCCACTTCACATTCATGACATTCATGACACCATTGTCCAAAGATGGGAGCAAATAATGAAAAACTAAAATGATAATACAGGTTAGATAACAAGACAGACAGCATAACTGTGCAACTGTGGTGTAGTATTATTATCCTTTGAAACTGTGGTTGCAACATCATTATCAGAACTGGTTGATTTTTATTTGAAATGACAAATTCAGCAGTCTTAGAATTGGCCAGTTTCAAATACCATTTGCATGATATAAAATTCCTTTTATTACAAAAGAATAGCAACAATTGCTTGCCTGTATATTTGTTTTTCTTCAACAACAGAAGAAACAATGTACTGTTTTAAATAAATATTAATCCCATGGGATCATCTGAAATATCAAACTTCATCGGATGAGAATAGATAGGGCAGAGGTGGGCTATACAACATTTTTCAGTTACCATAAATTATTGTATATATTTTATTACTCATACACAGTATACTTTTCTGAGAATATTGAAATCATTGACTACAAATCATAAATTACTTAATATAACAATGACAAATTCTTAAATCTGTCAATACTGGCACAAAACATTGTGATGGAAATTGTGTATTGTGAATATGCCTTTCAGTGTTATTTATTTTTCTCCAGATTGCCCACCCCTAATGCAGAATATGAAAAGCAACCAGCGAGCAGTGTAAATTGCAACAATCAATGGCATTATGTGCTTTTATCATGTCATCTCCACAAATATTGATGGTATTAAGCCAAAGAAAAAGATGACGTTCTTTGCTCTGTGCTACTGTGTCCCAGTTAAAGATAAAAAACAAAAAATCTATGGTATACCCCTAAATAAAGTCTGTAGGCCCTGGAGAGCAGACTAAACAGTTGTACAAGGAAGTGCTTGGCTATGGAGGACAACTGGAAAAACTGCCACAACATGCGCAACTCCAAAAATATGGGCAGACTTCACTGAAAAAGATCTCATTAGAAGGTCTCAATTTTAGTTCAAAAGTAAAACTGTTTAAATAAAACTATTTAAAGGGATTGCTCTCTTTAAGTCAGTTAAGGTATAATTACTTTGCAGGTTTGACACCACTTCTTGGGGCAGCTGTTGGCCTGGTAGTCATGGAGTTGCGCCTGTGATTGGAAGGTTGTGCATTTAAACCTCAGGACTACCAGTGGCACTACTTAGGTACTCTTGAGAAAGGTACTGTCCCCATACACTGCTCCCTGGGCCCTGCATCGTCAGTTGCCCACTGTTTCACTTAGATGAATAAATTAAATGCAAAGAGAAATTAAGTTCACACTGTGTGCTGTGCTGTGTTCATGCATGACCAAAATGGCCATTTTACATTTTATGCTGCATGGAGGATTCTCTCAGGAAAAGTATATTTTGTTTTCAGAAAGAAGGATATGTAGTTGGGTTGTTAATTCGGATTAGTCTAACATCTTAGCCTTAGAACTTTTTCTACATACAACCACCTGAGATAGGATGCAGGATGTAACTTGAAAGAAAGCAAAATAAATAAAATCCACAGACATTGTGATACTAAGGAAATATCTCATTCAGTTAGGGTAAAGTAACTAAACTTCTAAAGGTATTTTTAAATATCACCCCTTTCTCCTTTCCTTGGAACAATAAATCTTGAAAAGATCTCATATTTAGTTCTGGTAACTGTGTCACTGTGCTTATATATTGTTTGACCCAAATAGGTATTGAGACACAACAACAGCCTATGCAACAGGGGATAACTTCAGCCATTTCAGCAGTGCTGCACAAGCAGTAGATCGATAAATTCTTATTTTGTAGCTGGATCCCCCATACTTTCCTTCTGTAGCTTCCTTCCTTGCTGTCTTCAGGGCCAACAGGCCTCAGATTGGAACTTCCCGGCTTGCTGGCTGCAGGGGGCCTGATGTGATCTGACAGGACTGTCACAAGCCAGGTGGCGTTCCCACCCTCCTCTCCCCCTCTAAATTCATAGATGGTAGTAGACAGACAATGTCTAGCTCGCTGTCGATGTTGTTTTTTTCCTCCTCTCTTGTTCTTCCTTTCCTGCAAGGGAGCATCATGGAGTGTCTTAATTTCCCGGTACGCTTTTGCTCGTTGTTCACGGCATGACAGTGAAAAATGGTTCGTCAGCTCAGATCTCTTTGCTGGGCGATGCAAGGCCAAACGACACAACATCTGGCAGCGGAGTGCTGTCTCCGGGGTTTCTTGGCACGTGCTCCTGGCTGCCGTTTCTGCTCTGCCTCACGTTTTATCTCCACCCTTCCCCCACCTGCTTCTTCTGCTTCCTTTCCTCTCTCGCTACTCTCGTCCCCCCCAGAGGTTCTGGGAAGCAACAGCAGGCCCAAGTAGCTCTTCTTGGTCATGCGAGTCACTGTTAAAGTTGCCTTGGCAACCTAAATAGAATATCACAGGGCTAAAGTGTTACCAATACTGCTCAGTGGACAAATTACATCCATGCCTTTCTGTTAAACACCCAGTGAATATGCAATCAGACATGTACAAGCACTCTCACAATTTAACAGAGATGCAAATCTCACAGGCCAGCATGGAACATCAGGGCTTGGCTAGCCTTTGAAAAATGGGAAAGTGCCCGCATCCCCATTTAAGAGCCCACACATCCTGTGGTTTCACAGAGCACTTTCCATAATTCATTAAGCACTACCTAATTGCTGCGTGTTTCACTGGTGCTGAACGGTGGACCTGCTTTACACTTGCCTGCGGTGAGTTTTGGCTCCATGCCTTGCTTTGTCGCAGTGGGTTCATAAACTATTCATCAGAATATGTGTCCATTTTAAAACACACACTTTTACTCCAAATCACCCTTTCAGGATCCATGAAGGCTTCTGGTTCAGTAGCAATTTAAGCTGGTGTTGTTGCACCCCATTCACTTTTTTGTAGGTGATACACACTTACATATTGGCTTTAAACCAGGTCTAGTAAAAGTTAGTGTGAATGTGAAAGTAATCAAACTATTGTTCTTCATAGGTTTTGTCATTATTATTGTTCTTTTTATTATTTTTATAACTGGAATTTGGCACCTCTTCTGCTTCTACAGTCTTTAAAATGGTTCCAATGTCATAACGACTGTTAATATCTGGTGAAGTGCATGTATATTTCAACTTTTGATCTGTTGATCATTCAAAAATTTTATTTTGTTGTCTGTAATGTATTGGGAGAGAGGGGAGATGGCTGAGTTGCCTTAAAAAAGTGTGTCGGAGAGAGAGTCTGTGACATCACAGCTATGGCAGCCGATAAGTAAAGCAGCCCCTTATAGTTGGGCATGAACACGCCACAGCACACAGTATGAACAATGTGAAATTGTTTTCTCTGCATTTAACTCACTCACCAGGTGAAGCGGTAGCGCACGCGGGGAGCAGTGTGTGGGGATGGCACCCTGCGCAAAGGTACCACAGTGATGACATTAGCAGTTGGGATTCGAACCCACAGCCCTAACCACTCGGCCACATAGCTTCCCCTGGGTCAGCAGTTCTTTCTTGTGGAGCTAAAGACACCACAGACACATGAACAGACTTCAAGACACTAAAGCTTAGGTCATTTATAAAAAAAGACGTGTCACTATTTGTTGTGGTTCAATTAAAAATAATCAGCCCATGAACACAGCTATGGGTGTTTTCTCATCTGTTTTTGTGAGAGAGTGGTTCGCTCCACCTGTTTTCAGCCATCCTTAGCCATAAATGGCTTGGTAGAAACATCGTGTTAATGCCCTCTTTGCGGTTTAGCAGTAAAGCTCCGGGAACTGAATGAAGAGAATTAGAAGAGGCACCAGTTTGAATCCATGCTAAGTTGATTTTTTTTAACAAACTTTTTTTGGACATAAAACGTCTCCATGTTTTTATAGCAACCACATTTGGCCTCTCTTCTCCTCCAACATTTTGTAAAATATTGGCAAGGTTCCCATGTCAAAATGAGCGTTAATATCAAGTGGAGTGTGTGCGCATTCAGATTTTTTTGATCAGTTGATCAGGAGTCGAGCATTGATCATTTAAAAAATCAATTTTTGTGGCCTCAGTAATGTAGGGGGAAAGAGAGCTGATGGTTGAGTCACCTTAAAAATGTGATAAAACTGTCCATAAAACCAATGTTTGCAACCACAGAATCACACTTCACATTTTCTCATGGAAATGCAATCTAGTTGATATTGAGCGTTGCTGCAAGTTAAGGTCAGTAAATAACATATTACATAATTCACAGACCCTCAAAATTTTTTGTAGGTCTTTTGGATTTGGTGAAAAACCTCTTCAAGTCAGCTGATTAACCAGACAGATGGCAACCTAGCCTTAGAGGACAGGCTGTCACTGATTCTTCCTCAGACTTTGATTACAAATGTGCAAACTGCAGCCCATGAGCCATGTTCTAGTGTCCTAAACGACCAATGTACTTGGTCAAATGTTTCTCTTTTCCCTTTCAGAGTAAGCTTTATCCAAGATTAGGGTGATCCAGATCTTGAATAAAACTCGCAAACACTCTGCTGTAACCTGCTTGAAAAGTGTTAGATGATTTAGAGAGTGAGATAGCAAGAGGCAGGGACAAGCTTTGGCTTGTTCAGCAAGTGAATAAGTGAGAGGGACAGGTCATAACAGTTCAGGATTTATGATTTGAGGTTAAGGGGTTGTACTAAAAAGCCCTGAGGGAGTCAAAGTGGCAGCATAAAAAACAGATTTTGATATTTACTCTGAATGTTTCTTCCATCTTTGTGGTCCATTTTAGGATCTTCATTAATCTATTCATCAATCTCTCATCAGTCTCTCCATCTTACTACACTTTTTATCTTCCTTATAGGTCTCCCCCAAGCTCTTTCCCTCCCATGCACTTGCTTGTTCTCTCAATATTGGGGAATGTCATTTGGCTGTGGGAAATGTTCAGAATTTACAGTCCCCACATGGACAATCAATTCATTCAGAATGCTACTGTGTGTGAAAGAGAGACAATCGCTATGTTTTAGTCATGGAGCAGAAGCCAGATGAGGCATTGAGATTAAATGCAGCCATGATTTCAGATCCCGCTCACAAATTCTGTTTTACGAGGCATCTCCCACTGCACGGAGGGACTTTGGGGCTACGGGGTGCTTCTGCATATTATATTTATTCCAGTGCTTTTTGTGCATGCTCTTGTTGTGGAAAGGAGACAGAGAGCAAAGGGATATAAATTACATTTGTGGTCTCTTTTCAGTACACTGCTCTTATAACTCGAGGGATGACGGCTTTATAAGGGACTTGGCCCGTGTGGGATAGGGTTTTGCTTGGCCCGTGAATGCTCAGCGTTTTACGAGGCTGCGCTGTAAGGATGTGATTGTTCCTGTGAGACCCAGACGTTCAAAGAGTGCTAGCACGGCTGCAAAGTTGATTCTTCCCAGGGGAAGAAAGCAATGCAGTGCAATACACATACAGACACGCACCACACACAATATGCCGCAGACATGTTTTACTCATGCTTAGAAATATGCATACACGCAGACAATGGCACATATGCAAGCATGCCTAAAAAGAGTGCGATGTAGGAACTAAACTGAGATCAGACAAAAACCCTTTACACACACACAACCTCTTGTACACACACACACACACACACACACACACACACACACACACACACTTTAATGTTATCCCATCCTTTGTACAGTAGCAAGGAGCAGCTGAGATAGCACAAAGAGTAGAGGGGGAAAAAGAGAGAGGACGTTTGAAACACAATAGACTCCATGCTGTGTGCAGTTGTCACAAAGCTCTTTATCAAACATACTCTTTGGCTTCACTTCCTGGGCCTTGTGCCGGAGCCACTGATGTCTCTCTGTAGGGACACTTCTTCAAAAGAGACCACAGAAACTCTGGCTAAGCACTGATAGGTGAGATGAAATTCTCAGCAAAACAATCACAGTGAAGCAGGTCAGGGTTGTTCCCACTAATGAAATATATTACTAAAATGAAACAAGTACTCAGTTACCCAAAAGTACACAAAGTCTCTTAAAGACTGCTTCTCTCCTGGTAGCTCCTCTCAAACTAAAAGATTAAACTTCACACCAACTAATTAGTGTCTTTCCTTTTTTAATTCCAATGTCTAACAAAAAACCTTTTTTAAAATGAAGAATTCATTTTCTCAACAAATAATGGCCATTCTCCTCCTCTCCTTTTTGCAGGCATTATATCAGCAAGGACAATGTCGGCTGATGGGGGCCCTCACTTTAACAGAAAATTTTCAAACGAGTCTACATATCTGCTTCAGTGAGAATTCCCTGGTATTCCTTGGTAAAATTCAAAATAAATGAACAAAAGAGACTGATGTAAGTGTGCTTAAGGTGAAAACTGCCTCACAGGATTATGTTCAGTTAGCTGTCTGCGACTGGTTTCCCTTGACTTATGTATGCTAATCTTAGTCATGAAAGCAAAACAGCAGCCTACACCCTATTCAAGAAATTAATTCTCCACATGGAAAGAGACAGCTTTACTGCTAACAAACAAACTTACATAGAATGTATGGCACACTGATAATTTTGAGCATTGCAAACATGAAAATGAAAGTGCTAAGTAACCATTTTCCATTGGCAATACTGTAAATTGGGGTTAAACATTACGATTAAAATTGCATGCCCTCCTTGTAATGCAGAATCACAGTAGAAATTATGATGAAAGGTCACAGATAAAATGGTACTGGAAGGAACATAACATGGCCAAGCTATTACAGAAGGGCTACATTTCAGTGGTGTGTAAAAGATGATGAACCCCCCTGCAGAAATTGCCTCATGTTAAACGTAAATGCTATAAAGATATATAGCATGCCTCTAAAAGCAATGTTACTAGCATGTTAACGTTCCACATCCCACAGTGATAAATCACAGTTAGTGTGTGGAAGCTACAACTAACTGGCTAAAGATGTAGCACATTATGCTAACCTCTTTATTACTAAAGACACTAACACTGTGATACAAACACAAACATGCACACAGACTATTAGACCTGTATACAGGACAAGAAAATGATTACTATTATTTATAAGTAATACCTAAATAAATTTAGAATTAAATCTACACAAAGAATTGTTACTACAAAATAGACCTTGGCAATGTTGATATTTCAGAAGACTGCCATAAGTCAATAAACACTGTAACAAATCACTGTTTCTGATGCCTCAGATGCTCCAGATGACTTTCTGTACATTTGTAGAAAGGGATTCATATATTCCAAAACTGAAAGTCATTTTGGTCAAAAACAAGGCATGCCAATTTTTAAGCATGCCAAGCCAAACACTGACTAATATGTTTTAATAAACTGCAAGTTATCACTTAATTCGAGTATGTGGCAAAATAGTCACAATATTGAATGTTGCCCATATCTTGCAGCTCTAGAGCATTGATATAACCTGCAGTCTTAAAGGCCAAGCATATATTTATTTTCATCTATATGTGGTTGTGTGTTTATGTGTGTATGTGGAATAGTAATGCTATCTTGATTTCTGTAGCAATTTTAGTGTTATTGTGGGATGTTTTAAGAAATCTGTTCTAGCATCAACAGGCCAACAGACACAAACACATTCGGTTTATTACATGTATATACGGTACATGAGCACCCCCTGCAAAAAACAATCCTCCCTCTTTTTAGCTCTAAATTGATGCACTGGCTATGAGGCTGGTAGGAGAATTCATGGTGTGTCTGTGTGTGTGTGTATCTGCGTGTGTGCATGTGTTTGGAAAAACGAGACAGCGGAACTCAATCAGGGCTGGGTCACACGGGTTCAGGGAAGCAATACAGCAGCAATGCAGTGCTGAAAAATCTGAGGTGACAGTTCATTTTCACTGCTGACAGTATTTGTCGCTCTCACTAGCCTGCTCCCCTGCTGGTCGCCCTGCCAACAGTAACTGCACGGACAACGGCAACCGTTACCCTGACAGCAGAGTGGAGGCGGGACCTTATCTCATGACAGGGCTCTTCAGGGACCAATTGGCTGAGCCATACTGGCCTGTGTGGGATGGAGTGTGGGCTTGAGAATGACACTGAAAATGTTTAAATGTTTGTAACAGGTGAGGCTGAGAAGGCCTACCTCTCTACTAAGGGCAATATTCTGCAGTATGTTTTTTTTTGTCATGCTACGCAGTTTCTTCTCTGTAATAATTTAAGCAGTTTTGGATCACTGTGACATCATCAGAGCCAAAGGTTTTGCTTACAGTAAAATATTTGATATTGTTATTAATCTGCAAACATATCATTAGCTTTACTAAAGCTTCCCTTGCGATACCAGTATCACAGAAGGCTGCAATATGCAAATAACCCTTGAACACACAATATTGAACTATTTTTATAGTTCTGATGAATCAAGGTTTTCATACAGAAACAGTCCAGTGAATGAGCTCAGATAGTCACAGAAGATTTTACTATGAAAATGTGACCAGTGCATACTAGGTCTGTTAAATCACTGATGGCATGAAGCGTGGGAGACAAACGCAAAAATGCACAGAATGGATGGCTGCACTTCTCTCTCTTTCTTTCTCACTTGCTCTGGCAGAGTGACAGCTCTGTAAATAAGAGCTGACTGGTGTTGGCGTGGCAACGAATGGCCTATAATTTGCATGCTAATTGTGCGATGGCTGTTGGATGATTGTTTTGGGCTGGATCAATACAGAGAAGAACCTCAGGATTGTACCCAATTACACCAAACACAGTCCTGAGAAATATGCCTGCCAAGAGGTTTACTTATTTGAGCATGTTTAGCAGAAACATGGACATGCATACAGGACTTGCCAGCAAAAAATGAGCACACACTCACAGGGAGCACAATATGAACAGTTTAGGAATTCCATCTGTATTAGGAGCCATTTGTCCTCTACCAAATTCATGCAAACCTGAAATTGCTTGAACGGTTTCTTCAATAGCAAGCCATTTTCAGTTTCCCCTTCCATAAATATTTCTTTTCATTGCATGAAAGAGAGTGAGTGTAATCTTAAATTGATCTGCCTTTGTCTTTAAGCTTTATGTCCGATTCACAGCTCTCCTCCCCCTTGCCTAGGCATTGTATTCAAGAATATGTTTTGCTTCAAGCAGTGGTTCACGTATTGGAGACACATGGTCAAGTTTGAAGATCATTGAGCTGTGCCTGTCTGCTAAGATATTCTGTTCGTTTCTTATGGGACTCAATAGCTGGATCATCCATCCATAGTGGTTAAGACGTCATTAGCTGTGTACTCCACAGCACCAGTCCGATACAGTGAGAGAGCTCTACAGAAAAAAAATCCGCTGTGATCATGCTGCTAAAAGTGCAGATCTCCTATTCCTCCAGTCCCTACTTCCAAGAAACCATGCTCGAATCATATACAGTAAATCCCCGAAATTCACTGGGTCTATGTTCCAAGAGCACCCGCAAATTGTGAAAAAACACAAAAGTGTGATGTGGTAAAAAAGGCTTAAAAATGCCTATTTTTATAATGTACACCCTAAATATGTCCCCAAATATGCTCAGAAACACTTTAATTTCATTTTAAACTCAGCTTAATACATTACCCTTAAAAAAAGGTAACAGTAAACCTGTATACATACAGCAGTGCTAGAATGTAAAATACCAATGTTACCCATACATATATATTATACTATAATTCATGTAATTCATTTCTTTGGTATGCCCTGTCATTTTCTTTGGTATAAGCAGGTTAAATATGTAATAATTTAATTTTATTTAAAGTAATAAAAATATATGGCTTTAAGAAGAACAAAATGAAAAACACTCGGGGAAACACTCAAGATACCTCCAGAGGGAAACTGTTATGACTGCATCTGCCAGAGATATGTCAGAGGGCAGCAACCAATCAGCAGCAAGGATAAATGAATGAAGCTCTCGGAGTGGCTACTTTCAAACCTGCTTCTGTGTACAGGGGTATTTCACCATCCCAAGATATTTTCTTTGTGTTATCTTGACAGTACAAAAAATGTATACAGTTATATTTTATATGGAAATGTAGCTGAATTTAAGTTAATATTTACAAAATTAGAAAATTATATTTTTCTCAACAATTTAGCACTAAAATGCATGAAAAATTATATAATGCCATGAACAAAAGCAAAAAAAAAAAGGGGGATAACTGCGGTTTCCACAAATTTGCGGGGGTTTCCGAGAACAATAATTAGTTAGGTTCTACAAAAAAAATGTGAACGACTGAATCTGCAAACATTGAATAGCAAATTCATGGGGCTTCACTGTATACAACATGAAAATCTGTCACAGATCAACATATGCAAAGCAAAGCCATCCATTATATTACAGGAGACACTGCCTAC
The DNA here is from genome assembly GCA_037576975.1 of Alestes dentex. Lineage (NCBI taxonomy): Eukaryota > Metazoa > Chordata > Actinopteri > Characiformes > Alestidae > Alestes > Alestes dentex. The sequence goes on along the minus strand of JBBIGA010000027.1, from coordinate 9,155,189 downwards.
ATGCCAAGATAAAAGGAACTGGCAGTATTGCATGGTTCTCAGTCATGTATCGACTTAAAAGGTAGATTGGTGGAGTCAATTAAAGGTTTTGACTCAGATTCACAGGAGTCATTACTCTTCACAGCACTTGCTCTGATCATTCCACCCTTCTTCCACCTAAGGAATCAATTCAGGACTGAATCAATGCTTGCAAGGCCTTAGTTTAAAGGCTGTCTGCTAATTTTGGTGCACTGCAGGAATGTAATAAGATTTTGAATTTGGTTGGATGGGTTTATTGTTTGGTAGTAGATCTACAAAGAAGTTCTGCAGATCTATAGCGCATGTGGGGACATACATGCCGAGCTAAGTCCTTTCTCCAGCTCAGACAATCACCCACCCAATTTGCAGGTGAGGCCTGTCCAGGTCAGGACTCTGTGAAACATTGCCATGGCAACCCCTGTAAGTGGCGAGAGAGCCTTTTCAAAGTCCCCTCATCCTGTCTCCTCTGTTTCCTCTTCTCCATATCTCTTTATCTCTAATTTCTATCATTTTACTTGTTTAATTCTCTTGGCATTCTACCCATTACCTCTTTTCAGTTCACTCCCTCATCCTGTACCACCACAGTTAAAAAAATAGCTCCTACTGTATCTTCACACAGATACACAGTGCCTACAAGGTAACGATATCTTCAGCACAGCTACAAATGGACTATTGGTTGGATTCATTTAGGCGCTGCTGTGGAATCCTACTTTTTGGGGATGCGAAGAACAAAATGTTTATAAAAAAGGTGGAATTTCAAACCTAAACATTCGAATATGTCTTCTGTGAAAATCAGTAATTGTAAGCAAAGGGTCTCTTTTTATCAAGTCAGTTGAATGAATACACCACACTTCTATTTAATTAATATTCTACATTCTGCTAAGCAAAGTATTTGTCTTAGCAGACTGTAGTGATGCTTGACCTTGGGGATGTCTCTGAATTGGACTATTTGCTGACAGTCTTTAAAGTGGATGGTACTGACTTCAATGTAATAAAAGCAGCCGGCCATTTTGGCGTCCTTTTAGCTTCGTTTTGGCTTTGCTGGCTCTAGGTTTACTTATCACCCCACAATCTTTGCTCATGCTTCTATCCAGCATGTTACAAGGCTTTCGTCATCATGTTTTCTGAGCAGCCAGTGACAGCACTTAACTGAGACTGATGAGTGAGTGACTGAGAGAGAGAAAGAGAGAGAGAGAAAGAGAGAGAGAGAGACTGAGCAAACAGTTGAGTGGTGTGGTCCAAGCAGTCTTCTAAATGTCACTGTTACTCAGTGCTTCAGTCACACTGCCTCTAACAGCTGATTTAGTATCAGCTCTAGCCGTCCTCCGGCCTAGCAGTTTCATTCTGGGTTGCAGTGAAATTGATTCTGGGTTACTGGAATTCTCTCGTGGCATGAAAATGCTGAATATCAGCTTTCCAGTCAAACATCTTTCTGTCAATTCTGGGTCATCCCATGACTGGATAGATTAAAATCACAGGATTGTAATTTTAAATATTCTCTCAGCCCTCGAAGAAGGATGGCTTAAACTACTCCAGTGATGCTGTATACAACTGCCTGCAAAACGAGGCCACCCCAAGCCCTGGTGTAACCTATTACAGCTTACCTCTAGAACAGTTCTGTATATGCCCCATAGCCATTTCCTTTCTCTGATTAGCTCACAATGATCACATCATGCCAGCATATATTCATGTGAACAGTTATGACTTCTTTTGTTGTCATGACTAGGGAGTATCTGAGAGAAACTACAACGATGACAGGAAGTTATAGGTGATAGGTTGACCATTTGTGAAAAAAATATGCCTCAGTCATTTTGGTCAGTAGCTCTGGAACAGGTATTTTCCATTCTCAGAATCGTGAGGCTTAAAGTGGAAAAGAGGCTTATCAGTGCTAACTGTTCTCACTAGCAAAATAGACACTTTATCATAGTCCAGCAAGCTGAACAGTAGACATGTAGACATTTACCTCATTAAAGTTGTCTTGAAGAGATAAACGATTGGTGTTGTTTTCTAGATTTCTTGCTCATTGAAAGATCGGAGACAGATCCATGTGCTCACTCAAACACACACACACACACACACACACACCGTTTTGTTGTCTCTCTGTTATGAGAAATGGAGAAGCATCAGGAGATGACACAAGGGTACAGAAAATATGACAGAGTCATAAGGATACAGTACTGTGCAAAAGTCTTGAGCCACCCTTGATTTCTTTATATTTTCCTTTGACTCACCTTATTGGTGCCAAAATACTGTTTTGTGCCTGTCAAACTGTCTTATCATTGGCATATTGAGCTGATTAAATTAAAGATTTGGGAACTAATGTAACAGGCTGCAAAGTAAAGATACTTAGGTGCTTAGATAAAGGTGTTCCAACTACTCAGCACTCAGCACCACCATGATCATTGAATCATCTTGAATCATAAGTACTTGTTTCTTTACTGGTTCAGATCTTAAGTTAGATGGCTTTGTTATGCTTGAATGTTTCATATGTATGTCACTGTGTGGCTTAACAAAGAAAAAAAACATTACTCTGAAACAGTCATCTACAGTGATTGAACTGAAAATGAATACCCTTAAAAGTCCTTCAGAAAGCCTGGAAAACTGTTCCTCAAGGACACTGCAAACAAAATAGAAAGTCTAGTTCTTTGGAAGCAAAATATAAAGAAAAGAGGGTGGCTCAATACTTTTGCACAGTATTGTATGTGGAAAGACAGAGAAAGAAAGAAAGAAAGGATAGAGGGAAGAAAGGACAGTGAATAAGAAAGGAAGAGAGAGAAAAGAAAGAAAATAGAGGGACAGAGAGATAGGAACTCATGAAAAGAACAGAATGTAAGGGAAAGACCAAGAGAGACCGGGGACCAGAAGAAAAAACAAAATCTAGAAGAAACACAAGGAAAGAGACAAAGAGAAAGACAGCACAGGGCAGGCAGTGGAAAGAGCAAAAAAAGTGAGAGAGAAAGAAAAAAAAGAGAGAAATAGCAAGTGAGAGTGGCTTGGCTGTAATGGCTCGCGTCTCCTCGCAATCGAATTCTCGCCGCTCTGTCGCACAGGGAGCGCTAATTGACAGGCAACCACTTAAGTCTTAATTTTCTTTTAAGATTGCAGCATAAAGAGAGAGAGAGAGAGAGAGAGAGAGAGAGAGAGAGAGAGAGAGAAAGAAAGAGAGAGAGAGAGAGAGAGAGAGA
>JBBIGA010000027.1:9139842-9151886 GCA_037576975.1 Alestes dentex | reverse complement strand
GAGAGAGAGAGAGAGAGAGAGAGAGAGAGAGAGAGAGAAAGAAAGAGAAAGAGAGAGAGAGAGAGAGAGAGAGAGAGGGAGGGAGAGAGAGAGAGAGGGAGGGAGAAGAAAGAAGCTATGGATGGGGAATTCTAATGAGGGAGGTATCGCATCTGAGCAGAGCCCATTACGTGTGATCTCAATTCCATTCTCTCCTGCAGACACCAGAGGCCCAGCTATTTAATGGTCAAGCCAATGGACAGAGAGAGAGAGAGAGAGAGAGAGAAAGAGAGAGCGAGAGCGAGAGAGAGAGAGAGAGAAAGAGAGAGAGCACGTCACAACTAACTACCTTGCCCAGGGAGGATTAGATTTAACAGCCGAGCAGACTCAAAGAGTCAGGTTTAGTATGGGGCTCATCGAACCACCAGAAGAGTCAGAGATGATTTGTGGGTAGAGTTAAACTTACAAGGACGGTTAACCATTGCTCATGGACTGAATGTAATAGTTAATACATAAATCATTTTCACAATTTTCCTTTTCATTGAAATGTAGTTGATCACCCTAGACATGCTTGGTGTCCAAAGTTTGCTTTTTTATTTTGCATTTTAGCTAACATGTAACGGAGCTTATTCTGCATTCAAGGGGTGTTAAACATGGAAGATCACAGCACGAAGCGTGATGGTACATAAGTTTATCAAATACTGCTTTAGGCCTACAATGCATTCTTTCACCTTTTGTCTAGTGAAAAATGACAAACTTCATGGTGAATCTGACAAACATACATACAAAGAAAAAGCAAGATACACATATTCTGGACATGGATTCTTTATGTTTTTTTTCTCCACATGCTGGGTGTATCTTTAAACAAGCACCTGACCTGATTCAATTCGTACCTGCCATATCTGGTATCTGCAATATGAAGATCCTGTTGAGTTGTTAATGAATATAAAAATAAAAATCCTGAGAAATCCTCATGTAGCTTCTGATTGTATGACACTGTTACAAGGGTTACATTTTATTTTACACTCATTTATTATCATAATACTGGCCTTTACAAAACTGATATCACAGAAGTGGTCGGGGAGCATCTCAACTCAATCAGTCTTGTATTTTGATTGATCAAGGTATTCATGCAATCCAACCAAAGCACATTTGTTCAAAATAATGCAAGACAATTTTGAACCATGTCATCATTGAATCACCATTGTGTGATTGCAAGGTGTCGCAATCGCAGCATGTAGTTGTGTGATATATTGTACTTGTGAAATATTGTACTTAATGCCTATTTTGTAGTCCTATCATCATTTTTAAAAATGGACAAAAAAGAATGTTGCACAGATAAGAACAGTAACACCGATATCTTAAAATTGTATCTGTATATTTTTCCATTTTTATGACCAGGAGTTTAGCTGAGACTATTGAACAACATAGTAATTTTATGCAACACTGTGATGATTTAGCTGTTAGCACCACACAAATTCGAGTGGTGTAAGGCAGATTAAAAACATGCAAAACGACCAGGTGGCACTTGTGAGGATCAGGTGGTTGTTTTGGACTGAGAAGAAAATGTAAGCATAATATAAAAATTAATGTGTCCCCTTATAGTCATGCATGAACACATCACAGCGTGAACAATGGGAAATTCATTCTCTGCATTTAAGCCATTCACCAAGTAAACCAGTGACCTGCCACCAACAGGGGCACCCAGGGAGCAGTGTGTGGGGATGTTACCTTGCTCAAGGGTATCTCAGTGGTACCACTAACAGTCATCAGCTGCCCCAAATTTGCTCCCCATGCAGTCTTGAACTGCTTCAGAAACCAGTGTTCTATATGCTATGCTACTTCCTATAACTAATTACTATTATTGTATAGTTCTATGGTTACTGTCCTATAACACTGGGTGATCAAGGCCAAATATTTTTGCCAATTTAAGCAACTCCGATGCTCACCTACGCCACTGTACTGCTACCACTTTTCAGATACCAAAATACAGTTTCTCAAATGTGTGGCATAATTCACTTGAAATGTCGGTATGTGTGCCTGAGCCTGTGTGGTTTGTTTTTTTGTAATGTGACCCGACCCGAATGTGTGTAAGCATGCATGTGCTATTCGGGGCAAATGCTCTCTAGCGTTGGCCCTGTTGTGCATATGATTTCCATTAGAGCTCAAACAATGTATGTGTTACACATTAAGATCAGTAGCTGTACTCTCCATTCCAACACGAAAAGAAATATTTCAAAGTTCTCAGTAAGGACACGCTTGACCGGGTGAGTGTTGGCTGAATTATTGCTGTGCCCCCTTTAAATTGGACTCCACCCCCTCTCTCTCACAAACACACATGCACACACACAAACACTCAGACAGACGCACACACACGCGGGAAATCTTGGACAGTGTGGTCTGCCCCCTAGTGGTACTGACCTGAATTTTGCAATTGGGTAAAAATAAATAAATAAATAAAACAGTTCTGGCTCGAGCTTAATCAACTACATGGAGGACAAGCTTGAAAGTGGTAGCTTATAGAAGTGTATTCTTGAAAACTCCACAACAAATAGAATCTTTTTATATTTGTTCAAAACAATAATACATGAATACAGACATGGTAAACAGCAACCAAATCGGCATATGTGTGAATTTGTTAAATGGATCAGTGCTCCATTAAGTGGATATAGCATGCAAATGTATTTAACATATACTAGGCCTGATCTAGGACTAAACTGGAATGGCTATGATGATTCATCAGTGGGAATCACTGTAGGTCACTACAAGTGATCTGGGCCAATGAAACTGGCCAGTGTCCTCTAATGTACATCCTGTGTGGAAGCTTTCAAAGCAGCTAAAGCAAATTATGCTAATGAAACTAATCCAGAAATGTGGCCATGATGATGCCTCAAATAAAATCTCAGTTTGCAAATCAGACCACACAAGCTGGCTTGTGTACTTGTGATTGTAAAAGTGAATGTGTTTATGGCATGAAGGACTATTCCCTCTCATATCTTATCTGAGTTGCCTCTAAAGAGCCAAACGGTTGGACGGTGATTCTTTTATCTCTCCTCTGCTTCTCCTGCTCCCTCGTCACATAGATATCATATCACAGCCATATCTCTCTCCTTTCTCTTTCTCTCCCTCTCTTTCACACACACACTCAAATACTTATGCTGTACTGTTCTGTCTTTGGATGTGTAAAGCAGAGGTCTCTTCCATGGCAGAGCAAGGCTGAAAGGTTATCGGCTTCACCTTTGACCAAAGGCCTCTGGGCCCACCCGCATGGTTGCCATAGAGATCTCGCCTTATCGCACAGGGCTGAACCTCCAGTACAGGACACTAAATGGAGAACCTTGACAGAAAGTTTTTTTTGACAGGTTTGGAACCATGTTGGTTTTTGTAAAACAGTTGCAAACAGCTGGACCCTCAAAGAAGGAATATTTAACTAAGCAGCATTTCATGAGGGTGTTTTTTACTGTGATTTTGCAGTGGTTGCAGTGTGTAAGGCATGATACAAAGTGATTTATTGCTTAAAACAAGCAACAAAAATATAGTATGACAATATACAATGCTCTATAGATGCAGTTGTCTTTACACTGAATGTTTTATGGCATCTTCAAACATGGCTAAGCCATTCAAAATTTTTGACAGGAATGAATCATTATTCTAACATATCACATTCCCAAATGTACATATAGCAAACGATTGGACTAATTACAGTCAGTCAAACATTTTTATGAAATGCAGACTGAGCATTTAAAGCTGTTGCTGTGAGATTTAGGCTAGAATGTACATTCTGGAGAAGTGGTTCAAACACAGGGTCAGATCTGACCCTAAACTGGAATCGAGGTCAAAGTGAGGCAGAACTGAATGGGAGTTTGCTCATTATTAAGCTTCATTCTTTCTAACAATAGGCTGCACTGGCAAATGTGAAAGCACCATTTTGTCAACTACTCTGAATCGCCACCACACCTGGCTCCTGTACAGGTGTGTGCTCAATAAGGCTGATACTCAATTTGGCTTTCAAAGGTGATGAAAGTATGTTCTAATCTTTTCTCTCTTGCTTTTAAAGAAGTTGGCAGACTTTTGTTCCTTACTTTTTTATAAGTCAACGATAGAACAAAATGTGCTCACAAATCTCTCCAAACCAATGTAACAGACAGAAGAAATGCACTGGTGCTATCGATGACTGGGATGTTGGACTATCTTTTTGTAAACAGAAAGGTCAGTTTGACCATCGTTCACCTCCCTGCTTTATTTGAACATTAAAGTAAATGTGGCGGAGCAGCCACGAAGCACGATAATCTTGTTTACTCATAAACTTATGTGCCACTTAAAAAGCAACTAATCCATGTTAAAGCAGATGTTATCACCAGCAAAACAATTCAAGCCTCAGTATTTAGCTGATAGTCGATGTAGATAAAGGCACATGGTAGGCTAGAAAAGCTGACTTATAGCAGTGTAGCACGATCAGAGTTTTTTGTTTGTTTGTGTTTGTTTACTTTTGTATATTTACAGTTCATTTATCCACTTAAGGTTTTTCTTATTTCGTGCTGACCAAAAATGATGTGCATATATGTATAGGTCAATTAAAAGAAAACACCACAAATTCAGATCCATAACATTAGAATGCTCTTCTTTGCAAATACAGCTTCAAGACTGCTATGGAAGAGAGTTACTAGCTTTTTACAGCACTGTAGCTTACTTTTGGCTAATTCCCTTGGTCAACCTGTCTTCATTTTCCCAAGGTTCTAAGGGTGCCTCAGTTGGGCTCACTATTTCAAACCCTACATACCTTTACAATGAGATTCCAATTAAAAGATGGGTTGCGCCATGCAAGCAGCTTCATCTTCTTCAAAAAACATTTCTGAGTTGTTCTACTGGTATGTTTGGGGTCATTGTCTTGTTGAAATGTGCATCTTCTCCCCATTTTTGGCTTTCCAAATTCTCCTCTAGTATCTCATACTTCAGTGACATGTAAAGCCCCAGGATTAAAAGAAGCCTCCCCACATCATGATGCTTTCATCTCTGTACATTACTGTGGCTATGGTGTTTTTGGTATTATAGATGTAGCCCTTTTTCTCCAAATATGTTGAGCTGAATTAGGGCCTAAACATTCTATTTTTGTTTTATGTGACCACAGTACATGTCTGATTTCTGATGTTTTATGTGGGGTGTAGGAATGGGCTGCTTATTGTCCTCTGCGTTTCTCTGTTTTCAGGTGGGTGCTGGCTTCTCTCTTGCCTTCCTTATCACCAGTCTGAAATCTTACTTAGCACGCTTGTCTTGGGACAGTTGGTTGTGTTTCCATGAACTTTTAAATTGCTTATCAAACTAAACGTTTTGACAGGAATGTTGAGGGGTTTTGCTAAGGCTCTGTAGTTTTTTTTTTTTTTTTTTTTTTTGGACTGTTGAAAACTTTACAAATCTTCTTCAATGATTGCTACTTGTTGCATGAAAGTGTTTTCAATGACCCCAGGTGAACCAAAATTCTGGAACTTTTATCCTTTACATATACTTTTTACCTATACATTTTATATTTTAATCATTTTTGTTTATGCTTACAAACATAGTTTTTGTTACAATCAATACATTGTTTCTGTAGATCCCTCTGTGTGTGTGTGTATACAGTATATATATACAGTATATAGACACCCTGCTACTGAAATTGTAATCTGGCTGCACTTGACATCAGCTATTTTCACTGAAGTTCTTGTTTCAGTTGAAAATGGTTGCCACAAAGACAATCTTTAGTCTCGACACTGCCACGGCCACATGATTGTCTAAAGAGGCTTCTCTTCCTCTTCATTCATCTGCCTGTTCCCTCCATTTCTCATGTACGCACAGAAGAAAACGGGTGTGGAGTGACGCCTCATTTACAACGTTTTAGCCTGGGGCAAGACACAGAGGACATTAGCTACTGGAAAAGACTTCCTTGTTGTGTGAACGTTTGCCCTCACAAACTTAAGGTGCCACCCTTTTCAATATGTTGGAGTTGATGGCTTGGTTCTTGCTGGGGTTCTGTGTCTCTGCCTTTGCCACATCTGTCATTTATCACTTGCCAAATCAGCATCAAGTTAGAGTGTTATCTTTCCTTGTGCTGAGTGTCAGCTCCTTGGCCCGACGCCTTGGATGCTGTCTGCTATCGCTGATGAGTGTTTGTGTGTGGGTGTGTGTGCGTGTGTGTGTGCATAAGTGTCCCTTGGGGCAACACTGTGCTGCTTCAAATTGAATAGAAAAGAAAGACGCTGTAGATTAATAGGTCAAAGTACATGATTTAGTCAGCACCTCTTAAACCACAGACTTATTATTCTTATATATTTTTATTCAATGAGTACTATAAATGATTTGGTTAATGCTGTGAAAATCTATGTAATTTTTTTAATTAAGAGGAACCAAAGTATGGCACATATACAAGCCTTTGCAAAAGAAGAGATTTAAAATGAAAATTGAGCTCTGTGTGTGTGTGTGTGTGTGTGTGAGTGAGAGAGAGAGAATCTATATAAAACGTGTGTAAATGTGTGTGAGAAACAGGTGCACTTTTCATTGTGTTTGTGTGTGTGTGTGTGTGTGTGTGTGTGTGTGTGTATATAAAGTGCAAGGGCTCACAAGTCAACAGGTTTCTCTCATCTCCCACTCATTAGCCCCAGGACTCCTGCTCTTGATGTAGCCAGAAGGCCAGGGCTGATTACATTACGATTGTTTTCCAAGCGTCTGGACTCACAGTTCTTTCAATTCAAAGTCACCTTAAAGTCCAGCTAAAAACTGCCACACACATACAGACACATGCACACATACAGTAAAACACCACACATTTCTACCACAAAATAAATACAGTTATATCACACCATTTACAGATATGGTACTTGTGTGTGTGTTATTGTTGGACTACTAGAAACCTGGAAGATCTCACCTGCATGTTAATTAACTAACTTTTGTCTAAATCAAATTTCTGACTGGTAAATCATGTTTAAGATTGTAGCTTTTTTGTCTACTTTTCAGTTAACCTTTCATTGACTGTCTACAGCTCTACGCTCCCTAATTTTTTTTTATCTCCACCAGCCAAACTTTATGATGAATGTTTAGTTTTATCATGCTCTTCTACTCCCTTTTTTATGCTAACTGAAAACAGAGGAAACAGTCCTTGTTGTGGAAGGGAGGCATGTGGAGAGTTTTTTTTTTTTTGCGAATGAACTTTTCCACCGGATTGCACCACAATGCGAGGGCCGGGGCGCCCCCCTTTGTCCTGGCAGGGGAATGATGGAGTGAGTGTGGCCCTAATGGAAGGGTCAGGTAGAGTTCAAAGAGTGAGAGATGGTTAAGGCTAGGCATGCGCACTGGCCCTGGGCCCTCCGGTGTGCACTCGTCCAGCTCCGACAGCTTGAGTGATGAGCGCAGGCCATCTCACATGTTCTCCTCATACTGATCCGACTGTCTCTCCTAAGGCCTTCTGGCTGCAAGCCAGGAGTGTGAGAACTCTTCTCCAAAATGGCCTCTGGATGACAACTCGGCAAGAAATCGATGGCCCACAGTTTCGGTCTCCTTCTGTCAGTCAAATTGATCATATTAAGATCACTCCCTCTTTGCGTTCAGAGGCAGGCCGAGAAAAGCTTCTTGCTAAAAGCCTCTTCGATTTTTATTTCACTTGGCTTTATACCATCATTTGCTGTATAGCTTTTGAAAATTTTATAATGCTGCAAAATAATAAATGAAGGTAAGATTTAGCTGCACAGTTCAGCTGTTACTCTCTTATTTGTGTTTTGTACATTCTGGAAAATAACTATTTAAAATAAGGCTGCACAAACTTGCGATTATATTGGTACACATTGTGAATGCAACACACATTGTGATATATTAAGCAATCATGTGAATGATTAAAAAAGACATGGGTGAAGTATGACTGGTGTTATTTTTTAACAAAATGATTCACTTTCAGAACCTATGATGCTTTAGAGCAGGGTTGCACAATCAAGTCCTGGAGGGCTAGTATACAGCACAGTTTGGGGAACTTCCCGCTCAAACACACCTAATTCATCTGATCTGATTTGTTAATTGATAGGTTTAGTGAGTGTGTTTGAGTAGGGGAACTACCTTCCTATGCTGAATGTAATAAAGCATCATCATAATTCACGACCCCGGCATCACAGCAAGGGCCACGACAGGAAGTAGTGTGATTTAGCTTGGCGTAATCAGTCAAGCAGCCCCTGGGTTAAAGGAATCATTTGCATATTACAGTCTTCCATACTGCTAAAGGCTAATCTTGCAAGAAGGATAAACAAACAGTACATCATTCAACCCTAATCTAAATTATATCAAAACACATCAAGCTATGACAAGGTCCTTGTCTGTTTGGCCAAATATCATTACATACTACCCAGTAACTTTGTACACTCTTTTTGTAAATCACTCTGGATGAGAGCACATGTTAAATGAGTAAGTACAAATGCAATATGTATGTATATAAACACAAGTATAATAAATTAATGTAAATGAGAGTAAATGTAACTCTTCAGTGTGTCCATCAGACAGAAACTAGATTAATTTAGATCATGAAAAGCCTGAAATTTGGCTAATGCAGTTGTGTAAGAGAAATAAACTAAACCATACTGGTTTTAAGGAGCTAAAATCCAGACAATCAATAATATCACCCAGTATTAATTTTATGACAATAAAAATGAAAAAGTAAAACTGTGCTGGTGACTGCCAGCTTCAGCAGTTTCTGTAAAGAATGTTATGAATATTAAACCACTAGGATCCTCAAAAATTATTCTTCTTACATTAGAGGTATGTTCATTAGAAAATAACACAATCTATTTAGAAATATTGGTGCCTTATCAGCAGGATGTTCATTTATTTTATGACCTGATAGACCAGCTGAGCCCTAAGCTAGAGACAGTGAATTAAGAATGCAACAGTACCCAATTGGATTTCATTTCAGTTGGATTTGATACCCAATCTCTTTGATTTCTGAAGATTTGGTCCAACTGTATACACAACCAGTTTACACCGACATTATTCATTTAAAGACTGGGTCATTTCACTGGTTTGCATTAGGTGGTAAGTACACACATCAAGTTCTTGGTTCTAAGTTTGGATCCAATGTTCTAGGAGTACAAACTATAATGAGTGTAGAATCTTTAACTTATGTGTAGTTTTTTTTAAGCTAAAGGTTTTTCACTCTTATGCATTTTATTTACAAAATTGTTCACAAAATGGTCCTTTAGAGAACCAAAAGTGATTCATGTATGCCAAAAACCTCTTAAACCTAGGTGGTAATTTGACTGAATTCTGCCTGAAGGACCACCTTCTTCTGCTATTGTTTGGTCCCTTGCCAGCTGGTGTTAATCTGTGAGGAACCTGAGGGACGTGACAGGAGCACATGCCTCTAACATTACAGCTTTACAGCCGGTCATTGACATTATGACATTCTGCCATCTTAACACAGGATGGGTGAGACAGAAAAAAAAGGAACACTGGTGTAGATGCGTGTGTGTGTATGTGTGTGTTTGCATGTAACAGAGAGAGACTGATAGAGAAAAAAGGTGAGAACAGTGTGATTACCCCTTTAAGTGTTCATAATGTTTATCCAAGGGGATGATAATATGAGCCATTTTAGCAAGAGAACTATGCGTCTAATACACTTTGTAAATGTGTCTCTGTCACCCATATCTCATTACATGTGAGTAACCGAGTGCTTATCTGTGCGTATGTGCATGTGTATGTGTGTTATTAACTCAACCTGAAGGGAGATCCCCAGCTGTTTTATGGGGCACTATCCATCACTGCACACACACTTCTCCCAGAAGCTCCAAAAGCTCACAGCATTGAACAGACACTGGCGTATGGTTTATTATACCAGCATTAATGTGCTACATTTATGAGTTGGTCAGGGCCTGGACTGTAAATCTAGCACCATTTACTACCTGGACCACATATCACGGTATAATGACTGTGATAATATCTCCAATAATGTGTATGATAATGTTTACAGCTTTAGTAGTATCAATATCATTAAATTTTATAGGTAATAATGGAGCACATATTGAAAAACACAACACTGAAAAAGCCTCTTGTCTCAAGGAGTATTCAACCCTACTAATGCACAACATATCTTCAGAGAGACATTGTACAGTACGTGAGCGCTACAGTTACAGCCCGTTCATTGCTCACATTTATTCCATGAATCATTTCATACATTTTGACTTCTGAATTATGATCCATTACATTTCCCTCTACCTTTTTTCTTAAACTGTCCACCAGCCAAGCACGAAGATGGCAAGAAGAAGAAGAACGAGCACTAATGAAGGCTTAGACTGGAGCTCCTCGGGAATCCATCGGGGGGACGTCAAGTCTTAACCGAATGATGAATACCATCCTTTTTACTCGCCGATAAATGAAATATCAACTACGATGTAAAACTGTTGAAGTTTAATTATGTTTTTGGCCAGGATGAAAGCGAGCGGCAGTCAGATTTGTCGGCCTTTTGGAGATCCTATAGTTGAACATGCACAAGAGGAGATTTCAAATGGTTTATCAAGAGTTGTCAAGGCAGTAAAAGGTAGCATGACTCAGCATAGTATTAATTTTGGTTAAAACTGCGATCAGCACTTTTTGGCATAATCTTGGGTTACGCAAGATCATTAAAAAAAATTCAATATGCTCTTAAATTTAATATGAGCAGGAACTGCAGGATCCAGGAACTCAATTTAATAGGCGGTAGATCCTTTACAAATTTTAGACAAATAAAAACTAGAGAATGTACTGTGGAACACCTGAAGCTCTAGATCTACTCTTTGTGCCTTTTCCGTTACTGTAAATAGTCTGTTTGAGTGAGGTTAAAAAAATATAGATAGACGTGCTAATGAAGTGTTGACACACACGAGTCAGATACTGCAAATGCCTATCAGCAGAGTAAATCTCTCACAATAATCCAGTTTCATTATAGGAAACAATGAAATTTCAAATTTCACCACAATTTGATTCTGAATTGTTTATCAGAATTGTTTTTTTTAATTGATAAACCTTGTTAATATTTGTAATAGTAATCCATTATACTGAATTACAACATTCTTGAAACTTCATGACACACCATTGCATTTTTGTATGTCCATAATCTATATATAATTTAATTTTAGAAGAGCGTAGGTACTAGACTGAATTTAGGTCAGGAAGGCATGGTCATTTACAATATATACCACACCTGAACGGCACATGTCACCAGCTAACTCCAGCCTGTCCTTTATTTTCTTGTGATATCAGTGTGTTCTGGTGACATTGCATTAACCACATGATGACAATGTAGGCTTTCATACAATATAGACCTTCCCTTTACAGGTCATATTTGAATGCCTTTCAATAAGCTATATGCAAGCACGGGGAGCTTCAAAACATGTCAAGTGAGTCAGGTAAGTCAAGGGACTGTTTTGCATGTGCAGAGGATATTGTCACTGTTATTACAAAAGCTTTCCAAAACTGTAGCTTTTCATAAAAGGGAAAATAACATTATTCGGGGCAATGTATGTTAGATTTATTCTTGGTTTTGATACGGCAGATTAAACACATATTTTTAGTGTCTTTCTCTGCATTGTGCTCCAGCCTATTGTTTTTTCTGCTGTACAATCTACTGTTTGCAATTATGTATGTCTTTTTTTTGCAGGTGCATGTAAATGTCAGCATGTGCTGAAATGCTCTGTGTACAAGGCTGATAGCAAATACACACACACACACACACACACACACACACACACACACACACACACACACACACACTTCTGCAAATGTGAAATTTATTCCCAACGCTCTGTTCATGTAGCCCTGTTTGATTAGAGACAGTAGTCAACGCCTTACCATCTCTGCTTTACATCACACTAATTTTAGCCCAAGTAGGTCATTGGAGTCATTCCAAGCTCTCTCTCTCCCTATTCCTCCCCCTTCCAGCTTGACTACTCCACTGTATGTGTGTGTGTGTGTGTGTGTGTGTGTGAGTGTGTGTGTGTGTGTGTAAGAGTGTGTGTGTGTGTGTGTGTGTGTGTGTGCGTGTGTGTGTGTGTGTGTGTGTGTGTGTGTGTGTGTGTGTGTGT